>CAUOFW020005614.1:0-475356 GCA_963454935.2 Ilex paraguariensis | reverse complement strand
AACAATTAATCCCATTCATCATTGTCCATGATCAAATTCAATCAACCCATTTCTCAAGTTGTACTAAAACTTGTTATTTAAAGTGCAAAATGTGCTATCTAAATGCATACATAATATTGAAAATGCAAACAAGAAAACACCCCCAAACTTAAACTCAACATTGTCCTCAATGTATAAAGTAGAAAAAATTAAGACAGAGGATTTCCTGATATTTCGCTAGTTCGCATCATCATTAGGGTCCTCGTCGTCCACTGAGTTGGGAGTGTATTTGGGAAACATAGGTGGGCTGTTATTGGCTTTTAGTAAGGCTTTGTGTGTGCTCCAACTTTATGTTCAATCCTTGGGGACCTATAAGCAATTGACATACCAATTAAAATGCACTAACTAACTAACTATTTCGTATAAAAAACTAAAATAAAATAAAACTTAGAAACTAAAATTTGGGTTGCCTCCCAATTAGCGCTTGTTTTATAGTCTTCAGCCTGATTACTTCCTATTTCATCTTGGGTCAGCAAGGGTAATTGAGGTCTTTTCACGATCAATGTCACCGCCCCAATAGTGCTTCAATCTCTGCCCATTTTCATTGAAAGTTCTTTTGAATTAGCTTCCCCAACTTTGATTGCTCAATGTAGGAACACCTTCTCTTTTTATATACCTTGGCGTTCTCAAGAGGATCTGAAATACAACTTCCTATGAATACCCCATTCACTGTCTTTTCAATCAATCAACCCAAAAACATTCTTCTGTTTCCTTTGGAAATTTAATAGCTTAAAATACATTGAATGTAACCTCTTGATCTTGGACTTGAATAGTTAGCTCACCTCTTTGTACATCAATGAGTGTTCTACCTGTTTCTAAGAATGGTCGCCCAAGAATAATAGATATTTCACTGTCTTCCTCAAAATCTAAGACTATGAAATCAGCTGAAAAAATGAACTTATCCACTTTAAATAGAACATCCTTAACTATGCCTCTTTGATAAGTGAGTGATCTATCGACAAGTTGTAATGTGATATTAGTAGGTTTCGCTTCCTTCAAACCCAATTGCTGATAAATTGAGAATGACATCAAGTTAATACTAGCTCCCAAGTCACATAATGCTTTCCCAAAAAATTGACTGCCTAATGTGTATGGAATTGTAAAGCTATCCGGATCTTTGAGCTTTGGTTGTATCTTCTTTTGAATAATAGCACTGCACTTCTTGTAAAGTGCTGTTGTCTCAAAATCACCTAGTTTTCTCTTCTTTGACAAAATTTCCTTCAAAAATTTCACATAGTTAGGCATTTTCTCCACTGTTTATGTGAAATGAATATTTATTTGGAGATTGTTAAACACTTCCATGAATTTAGAGAACTGCTTATCCCGCTTCTGTTTCTGTAAATGTTGTGGAAACGGTACGGGAGGCACAATAGGACTCTGCTTACCTCCATTAGAACATGCAACTAGATCTTCTTCTTTCTTTTCATGATCCACATTATTGCTATCTTTTTCATTTCTACCCTCAATATCATATCCATGTAATTGTTTTGGAGTTCCACCAACAACATTAGGTAATTCTCTTTCGCTTCGTAATGTAATAGCATTGCAGTACTCTTACCTTTCCTCTTAGGATTGATCTCCGTATCACTAGGTAGAGTGCCTTGAGGTCGGTTGTTAATGGCATTAGCGAGCTGACCCATTTGATTTTTCAGGTTTTGGATTGATACTTTCATACTATTCATACTTGTCTCACTCTATGATATGTACCTAGAAAGCGGCTCCTCCAAATTCAACTTCTTTTCCTGTTGTGGTGGAGCTTGATTTTGAAAGCCTGGTGGGTATGATTGTCTTAGAGCAGAAGGTTGGGCTTGATTATTATTCCATGAAAAGTCCAGATGATTCCTCCAACCAAGGTTATAGTTATTGGAATTGTTACGATATTGTTGCCTGCTGTGGTTACCAACGTATTGTACCAACTCCGGATTAATTGCACATTGATCACTCAGATGGTTCCCAACACACAATTCACAACAACTGCCACACTTTGAATAGGTTGCACCCTTAAAACATCAATCTTCTTTGTCAACGTAGCAACTTGTGCAGCCAATGCAGTAACCGCATCAACTTCATAAATCCATGCTACCTTTGGCTGATTGATCTTTGTAAAGGGCCACTGAGAATTGTTGGCAGCCATTGATTAACCCTAATTAAGGCATAATTTAATAGGTAAATTGTGTTAGTTGAATAAAGTTAAACTAGTCAAAATAAATCAAATTAGAATTAATGTGTGAATAAAGGATAATGCATTAATTGTTGTTCTTTTCAGGATTTTGTGCATCAAAGCTACAAACTACTGGGGAGCCAATTGCATTAAAGCTATAAACTACTGGGGTGCCAATTATCAAAGCTCAAAACAAAGGGGATCAAAGAATTCAAGGCTACCTAACAAGATTTTCAAGTCCACCTAACAAGATTCAAAGTCACCTAAAAGACTCTTCAAGTCCACCAAACAAGATTCAAGGCCACCTAACAAGACTTTCACCCTCTCTTGTTGCCTATAAATACCACCCCTTAGAACTTATAAAGCATTCATCTTTTGGTAGTGGAAAATCCTCCAAAAGTATTATTGTTTTCTTATTGCTTATAGCTTTCTTTAAGTATTGCTTTCTTTTATTGTATTCTTGCTTCCTTTTAATTTATTGCTTTGTTTTACTTTAAGTATTGCTTTCTTTTATTGTGTTATTGTTCTTTTACTTTCATTGCTTGAGCTTCCTTCTTCCCTTAGAGGAGTGAAAGTCTTCCACTTTTCTAGAGCTTTACCAAAGCCGTGAAGGGTGGAACGTGATTACTCATTCTTTGTCGAAGATCGGCTCCTTGTGTAAAATGGTTACCTTGTAACTCCTCTACTTGGAGGGATGAACATCACTCACTTTTCTAGTTTTAACAAAGCCATGAAGAGTGAGTAGTTTTCTCATCCAATCTTTAGTAAGAGGTGGTTATCCGGAAGTTAAATTTATGCAATTCGTTTATGCTTAGCTTTAGTCTTTATTTTTTCATAATGTCTTCTCATCATATTGTTGTCTTTATTTTAAGCATGAATAGCTAAATCTCTTAGTTGGCAAAACCAAGAGGAACCTCCACTTGGGTATACCATTTCAACTCATTCTCCTCCCCTCTTTTAGAGTTCAATGGTTCGGTTTGACTGGGTTGAAGGTGGATAACTTGGTGAGTCTTTGATATTCCGTAGGCCTAGTCACGGTTTATACTTAGATACTCACCAATCTTACCCCTAGCTTCCACAAATCAATCGTTCATTCATGCTCTATTGGAGGAGGGTTTCGAGTTGAGACGGTATTCCTATTGGAGTGACCTCTTGGATTTGCCAACATTTGTTTCTCATTTTACTAGCATCAAAACAACTTCACCAAACAACTTCCAACAATCAAAGATTTTACACTTTCTTTCTCCCAAAATCACCTTCCCCTCGGTTTACTTCCTTCCCCGTGGAAACGACCTTGGAATACCACCAAGTAAAACACGATCCGCGAAAGTCTCCTTGCGCTTGGGGAGCACTTTTGTTCACACATACTCACATTTGAAATCTCATTCATCCACCATTCCGTTGCCCTTTCTTTTGACATCATCCCTAGGAGAGTGACACTCCCCTTTATTCATATACTATACATGCTAAAAGGTGATGTTTATAGGTTAGGAAACAACAAGGAAATTTGTCAAGCATTTTTGGCGCCGTTGCCGGGGAAGGCAAGTGTCAAACCAAGAAGGTGATTTTTGGACAACGGAGGTAAGTCCCATGATCTTCATCATGGGCTGAGGTAAGTTGTTCCGTGTACATAATCTTATTTGTGTATAACTTTGTTTGTATATATTTTTTTTATGTGGAGGCGGAACGACCGAAATCGACTTGTTAGACAAAATTTGGCCCCTACCATGAATATTGACCAAGAACAACCCGAGGATGCGGGTGACAATTTTGACAATATAGGTGCATATCCAAATGTTCAAAGGGAGCAAATCCAAATGTCCAAAGGGGTGGGGGACCACAAGAACCCCAAATACCCAATCCGAGAATGAATTTTCCCCTCCGTGAATGAGGGGAATAATTTTCAAATGGATCCCCCGGTGAGGTCAATGAGGGATTTTCTACAACCAACACGAAGCACCACACCATCATGCATCCTCCTTCCGGTCCAAGCTCATCTTTTCATAGTTAAGTCAGGGATGTTGCAACTAATTCCCACGTTCAACGGATTTGAAACTCAGAGCCCCTATTCACACATAAGGGATTTTGAGGAAATGGTTGCAACCTTCCTCTCCAATCATGGGATGGAAGAGATAGTTAGAATGAAATTGTTTCCATTTTCCCTGAAAGACAAGGCAAAAACGTGGCTTATTTCCTTAAGGCCTCGAACCATCACATCGTGGAGCCAAATGATTTTTGAGTTTTTGAACAAATTCTTTCCGGTGCATAAAACCACTGCCCTAAAAAAAAATTCAAAACTTTTTGGAAAAGCCCAATGAGCAATTCTATCAATGTTGGGAGAGGTACAAGGAATTGCTACAATCCCTTCCACATCATGGCTTTGAACCATGGCAATTGGTGAGTTTCTTTTATGAAGGAATCACACCGGGCCATCGACAGTTCATTGACATGATGTGTAATGGGGAGTTTTTGAACAAAGACCCTGATGAGGCCTTAGATTACTTTGATACATTGGCACAAAATGCACAATCATGGGACATTACAGATCCACTGATGTACCAAGGTCTTCTCCTCAAAAGACTGGCCAAACTCAAGGGGGAGGGATTTATGATTTCAGAGACCGGGAAGACTTGTTTTCAAAAATTGCTAAATTGTCAAGGAAAGTTGAGAGTCTTGAAGTCAATAAGAGACACGAGGTGTCTAATGTGTCACGAACCGAGGAGGGTTGTTCAATTTGTGAATGTATGGAGCATTCCCTATCGGATTGCCCAAACATTCCGACCCTTAAAGAAGCGTACCATGAACAAGTCCATGCATTCAACCAAACGAGACAATCATTTTCTCCCAATTCAAATACTTACAATCCGGGTTGGAGTAATCACCCAAATTTTAGTTGGAGAAATGAAAACCCCATTCCTCATGGTTCAAGTGCATATGCATCTCCCATGCCTCCCAAGCAAAACCAATACCATGGCCAAGGGCAAGCATCTAGCTCTCAATACCCCTGGACCAATCCACAAGGGTATTTTTCAAACCACCACCACAGAATTTTTCACCAAATCCACCTCCACAAAGTTTTTCTCAAGGACCGTCCAATCCATCCACATACCAACCTCCTCACAAAAGGAATTTGGAGGATATGGTCCATTCCTTCATTCAAAGCCAAACCGCCATCAATAACCAAAATGCCACAGCCATCAATGATGTAAGAGCCCAACTCACAAAGTTGACAAACTCCATAGGGGCATCTCAACAAGAAAAGGGGAAGTTCCCCGCTCAACCACAAGAGAACCCTAGGGGTCAACACCTTGTTGAGTCATCGGAACCTTCGAAAGAGAGTTGCGAGCAACTCAAAGCTGTCACCACCCTCCGCAGTGGCAAAGAAATTGACAAAACCATTTTGCCAACGGTCTCACCCAAGACCACATTGCCAAAAGAAAAAGATCTCTTGGGTGACGCCGACAAGAGTGAGGTGCGTGAAGAAAAAGAAAGAGAGGTTGTTGAGAAAGGAAAATTAATTGATGATTGTGTGTTTATTCCTCCATGCCTGCCCCTTTCCCAAGTCGTTTGAAGCCACCTGTCAAGGTGGCTAATTATGCTGATATTTTGAAAATGTTTAAGCAGGTGAAGATTAACATTCCACTCCTCGACGCCATCAAGCAAATTCCATCATGTGCTAAGATTTTGAAGGACTTATGCACGGTGAAGAGAAAACTGAATGTCCACAAGAAACATTCCTCACCGAGCAAGTGAGCTCAATTTTGAGGACTAACACTCCTCCCAAATTCAAAGACCCCGGTTGTCCAACCATAGCCATCACCATTGGAAATTATCGAGTGGAGCAAGCACTCCTCGATTTGGGGGCAAGTGTGAATCTTCTTCCCTACTCGGTGTACCAACAGCTGCAGCTTGAGGAGTTGAAGCCCACCTCAATCACACTTCAATTGGCAGATCGTAGTATCCGTACACCAAGGGGAGTAGTTGAGGATGTCTTAGTTCAAATTGATAAATTTTACTTCCCTGTCGATTTCATTGTGCTTGATACACATCCTGTTGCAAACCTTAGCTCCCAAATTCCCATAATACTTGGAAGACCCTTCCTTGCTACATCTAATGCCGTGATAAATTGCAGGAACGGTCTAATGAAGTTGGCATTTGGGAATATGACAATGGAGCACAATGTATTCAACTTGGCAAAGCAACGGGTGATGATGAGGAAGTAAGTGAGGTCAATAGAATCGACATTTTGGTTGAGGAGCACTTGGAGCTGGAGGGGATATTGAAATTTAAGGAAGAAGGAATTGTGGATCTTGAGAATTATGATGAGTAGGAGGAGGTAGAAGATTTGAAAGGGATGGAAAGGTGGATCCCTACATTCGAAGAGTTACCCCATCGAGAAAAGAAAATTTTTTCGTCGGATGAACAAAAGCCCAACTTAGAGTTGAAGCCCTTGCCCACCCATTTGAAGTACGTTTATCTTGGGGAAGGTGAAACATTTCTGGTGGTCATTAGCTCTACATTAAACATGGAACAAGAAAAAGAACTCTTGGAGGTGTCGAGAAAACATAAAGGAGCAATTGGGTGGACCATTGCGGATATCAAGGGGATAAGCCCTCTCATTTGCACCCATCGCATATATCTTGAGGAGGATTCCAAAACTTCCCGACAACCACAAAGACGGTTGAATCCCATCATGAAGGAGGTGGTAAGGGATGAGGTTCTGAAACTACTTGATGTGGGGATCATTTTTCCAATTGCCGATAGTAAGTGGGTTAGCCCCACGCAAGTAATACCTAAGAAATTCGGAGTTACGGTGGTTGAGAATGATGAGAATGAGCTTATTCCTACAAGAGTAATCACCGGATGGAGGGTGTGCATTGATTACCGAAAGTTGAACGCTTGCACAAGGAAAAACCATTTTCCATTGCCATTCCTCGATCAAGTTCTAGAACGAGTAGCGGGGCATCTATTCTACTATTTTTTAGATGGATACTCCGGCTACAATCAGATTGAGATTGCTTTGGAGGATCAAGAGAAGACCACTTTCACATGCCCCTATGGTACATTTGCCTACCGCCACATGCCATTTGGACTGTGCAATGCTTCGGGGACTTTCCAACGCTGTATGATGGGAATTTTTAGTGACATGGTGGAAAAGATAGTGGAGGTCTTTATGGATGACTTTTCGGTGTTTGGGGATTCATTCGAGGGATGTTTGGCAAACTTGGAGAAAGTTCTAACAAGATGTGAGGAGAAGAATCTAGTTTGAATTGGGAAAAGTGTCACTTTATGGTGACAGAAGGAATTGTGCTTGGCCATATAGTTTCGGCAAGGGGTATTGAAGTCGATAAATCCAAGGTGGAGGCCATCTCCAACCTCCATACGCCAAGAGCCATCAAAGGCATCCGGTCATTTTTGGGCCATGCAGGTTTTTATCGTCGATTCATAAAGAATTTCAGTGCATTGGCCCGACCCTTGACCAACCTGCTATCTAAGGAGGTCCCATTTGAGTGGTTGGATGATTGTGAGGCATCCTTTAAAAAACTTAAAAGCATGCTAGTCACACCTTCGATCATGCAACCACCCAATTGGGATCTACCTTTTGAGCTCATGTGCGACACAAGTGATTACGCGGTCGGTGCAGTGCTTGGTCAAAGGGAGGAAAATAGACCATATGTGATACACTATGCTAGCAAAACACTTAATGAGGCTCAGATGAATTACACTACCACCGAAAAAGAATTGCTAGCAGTAGTGTTTGCCTTAGATAAATTTCGTGCTTACATCATTGGTTCGCCTATTGTTGTTTTTACTGATCACTCTGCTTTAAAGTATTTGTTGTCTAAGCAAGATGCAAAACCGAGACTCATTAGATGGATACTCCTCCTACAAGAATTTGACTTGATGATCAAGGACAAGAAAAGAGTTGAGAACGTGGTGGCGGATCATTTATTCTGGCTTGTGGTGCAAGAGGCCGATGAGCACATTCCTACCCTGACTTTTTTCCTGATGAACATTTGTTGTCAATTCACTCTGTATGTCCTTGATATGTTGATATATGTAACTATCTTGCAACAGGACAGACACCACCGCAATGGAGCCCAGAAGATCGAAGACGATTTATGGCAGATGTGAAGTACTTCTACTTCGACAACCCGTATTTGTTCAAGTATTGCTCCGACCAAATCATGAGGAGATGCGTACCTGAAAATGAACAGCGGGACGTCCTTGCATTTTACCATTCACAAGCTTGCGGTGGACATTTCTCAGCGAAAAAGACTTCGGCCAAAATTTTTCAATTAGGTTTTTACTGGCCCTCTCTAATCAAAGATTGTGTTTCATTTTGTAAGGGATGCGACAAATGCCAACGGTTGGGTAGTGTGACCCAAAGAAACATGATGCCTCTTTCACCAATACTTGTCATAGAAATATTCGACTGTTGGGGCATCGACTTCATGGGTCCTTTCCTTATGTCATTTGATTATTTGTACATCCTCCTGACAATGAACTATGTGTCAAAATGGGTGGAGGCTATCCCAACCAAGACTAATGACCACCGGGTCGTAGTCAAGTTTCTCAAAGAGAACATCTTTTCGAGGTTTGGGATGCCTCGTTCAATAATAAGTGATGGTGGATCACATTTCTGTAATAAGCCATTTGCATCTCTAATGTTCAAATATGGCATCACTCACAAAGTATCCACTGCCTATCACCCACAAACAAATGGCCAAGCCGAGCTAGCCAATAGGGAGATCAAGAACATTCTAGAAAAAACGGTTAACCCAAATAGGAAGGATTGGTCCGATAGATTGACCGATGCCCTCTGGGCATACCGCACTGCCTTTAAAACTATTTTGGACATGTCTCCCTACCTGCTTGTCTATGGAAAGGCTTGCCACCTGCCAGTTGAAATGGAACACAAGGCCTATTGGGCCATCAAGACTTTAAATTTTAATTTGAGAATGACTGGTGATCATAGGAAGTTAGAGCTGAATGAGTTGAAAGAGATTCGACGAGATGCGTATGAGAGCTCCAAAATCTCAAAAGAAAGGGCCAAAATCTTTCATGATAACTCCATTGTGAGAAAATCATTTGAGCCCGAGCAAAAGTACTCTTATACAATTCTCGCCTCTCCATTTTTCAAGGCAAACTCCAATCCCGTTGGGATGACCCTTATCTTGTCAAGGTGGCCTACCCCAACGGAGCTGTGGATGTTCAAAACCCCGAAAATGGCCAGACATTCAAGGTCAATGGCCAAAGACTTAAGCCATTTTTTGGGGGTTTTGAAGAACAAGTGGTGGAGGAGAATTTGATGGATCCGGTATACTCGAGAGTTGTGAAGGAATAATTAGTTTTTTTTTTCTGCTTTTTAATGTACATGTTTTTATTTACTTACTTTATTTTTTTATTCCATGTTAATTATGTTCTTTTGTCGTATAGTTTTGTTTTTCTTAGTCGCAGATATTGGTGTTTTTGTCAAAGCTCAAGTGCGAGGTGTTCTCTAACCCTTCTTATCTTTTTACTGTCTATCATTGAATATCATATTTGTTTTAGAACACTGCATGAATCAAGTGGGGGGGGTGAGGTTGCACTATTTGCATATTACACCAATGTTTGTGGGAATATTTCACGCGAATATTCGCGTCTGCCGACACTAAAAAAAAAAAAAGGTGGGAATATTCCGCACGGATATGTTGTTGCCAACACTCAAAAAATAAAAAAATAAAAAAAAATAAAAAAATGGGATGCCTTTATAAGGTTTTCAAATTTTTTTTTTCTCCCATCCACCGGTGATTGGTCTCCCCTTCTTCTTCCCTTCTCTTTTCTTCTTCTTCTTCTTCTTCTTCTTCTTCTTCTTCGTCGTTCTCTGTAAAAACAAACCACCCCTGCAAATCCATGACCATATACGCCGATGACCCAGTCCTTTGTTTAATAATTTGCCTTATATGTTTGTATTTGTTCATGGGTGCTCTTTTTCTGCTCACACTTAGGGTGAAGGGTTTCCAGCCTAACCCAAATCTCCCTCGAGTGGGTTAATTGTTGTGTTTTGTTTGTTGGTTTCGGCAGCTAAACAGATCTTTACACCCACCGCTTTTTCCTCTTTCTTCGTCTTCTTCTTTTTCTTATTTCTATTGTGCTATTCTCTATAACATGACCCAACTCCCAAAAATTCCATGACCATATTCCACGAAGACCTAGTTGTTTGTCTCATGCTTGGCATTTGTTTACTCTATTTGTACATGACTCTTCTTCTTCTGTCTGCATTTAAAATCAAGGGTTTTCGTCCTAGCGAAAACCCAGATCTGCGTAGAGAAGATTAATTTGTGTATTTTCTTTGTAGGTTTCGACAGTTTAATAGATCTCTACCCTACAACTTGATCTCCAAACTCTACACACTGGTAAATTCGAAACATTGGGGACAATGTTCGGTTTAGGTTGGGGGGTGTGATCTACAATTCCAGTTTGTTATAGTTTTGTATATTTTTTTTTAAAAAAAAGATTATTCTGGATTGCGTATTTTTACAGCATTTTTGCTTATATTTCATGATCACATCAAATGCAGCGTCAATTGTCTTTGTGACTGGCAGACGTTAAAGAACCAGATAGTGAGTCTTAAAACATATAAAACATGGATGTTAAAATTTTTTGGTTTAGTTTGGGAGTCTTGCGCACATTTCCATCTGATGTGCATGATGTGATCATGAGAAAAGCAAGAGTAGTTAGAAAAATTGAAATTCGAGAAGCACAAGCAAAACCATTGTGTGGCAGAAGTACTTTTGCTAAACATCGTCGTGTCAAACGGCTGGGTGCTTGTAAACAATGTGGCAGGTGTTTTCACATGAAAAAATACAATCAGTGTTCTGAACCAATTTCGGGTCGTGCAACCGATCGATTAAACTGGATAGTGTATGGGCAGAGTAAGGATTTTCCTGAGACGCCATCTTATACCAGTCTGAGACTTACACGTTATGTGCGACAAGAAATGAGAAGGGTCACTAATAATGACATAGACACAAGCGACGACTCGGATTAAATTTAACTAATAATGACAAAACTGTGGAAAAATGTGTTTTGGGGATGAAGGTTAATGGTCCGAAATTTTTTTTTTTGTAAATATTTATTTATGTACTAAGTCTTTTTGTTGAAATAAAGATATGGGTTGAGTAAGGATTGTCCTAAAATGCCAACTTGTAACGTGGGTAGAGACCTATCCTGAGACACCATAGTTTTCCAAGTTCAATATGTGCATTTAGTCTTTTTATAAATTTTCATAGATAAATATGTATGTAAATAGTTTTGATTTTTATTCGAGTGAAAAAAAAACACCGCATTTCCTTGAAAAATGGTATTTTCTCTATGCTTAAATGTCAAATGTACATTGATATTTGTTAATCTTAAGGTACAGAATGATCAGACTCGAAAATAGAATTATAATATAACTGACATTCTTTGAAAACCTGACATAACCAGTAGAGATAACGAAGAATACCATGGTAAGTTTTGAGCCTTACGATGCTTTCTGAGAGACAATCAGCATTTACTCAAGTAAGCTCTTTCACTTTTAATTGTTGAATAATCTCATTAAACTTGCTTTGATTAAATGAAACTAAAGTAATCTATTGACATATCCTACAAGGAACCTTTGCATGCGACACAGGCACATACTTGAGAAAGGATTTTAGGCCATCTTTGAGTTGATTTTGAACCTTAGCCATTGCTTCTACAAAATTATATCCCTAGTTAGCCATGTTTGAGCCTTCAATGAATGATGATTTTTTTTTCTTGAAAAACTCATATGATAACCGAGCCACACAAAAAAAAAATACACTTAACATACCTTGCTATCCAATTTTTTCTTGCACCCTCTTATAAATCGGTATGACATAGAAAGACAAGAAAAAATAGAAAAGAAGATGGTGGCTACTGTTCAACGAAGAATCGAAAAAAAAAATGAAAGAAAGAAATACCATTTCTAGGCAAAAGACTGAAAAACAAGAAAGAGGTGTGCTACATTATTAAAGGGGATAGCTTTTGAATACCATTGACGTGATTTCATTAGCCACTAACCTCTGGCCACATTACAACCTATAGAACATCCTAATTGATCTCAAGTCTAATGCATGTGTGCTGTCAACCGAAAACTGGGGTATGTTAAATATTATTTCTTTAATTGCATTGATATTCTTCCATGAAATTATGCCAAGAACATGATTAGCCTACTTTCTTAAGACTTTCACCCACTTTCTAACTGTGCATGTGATTCTTCGATTGACCATCCTCTGATCACATGCCCTTTGAGAGACAAGTCACTATAATCGGAGTGAATTTTTTGCTGAGAGCATTCTAAGAGAGATTTGAGAAATCAAAACTATCCATGGAAGGTGATAAAGTAGAATGTTTGTTATATAACAATTATTGCTACTAGAATGATCATTCCTACTACACAAGGAATTCCAAATACCAATGTAACAAGTGTTTATTTTTGTATAGAGTACGTACCAATGAAAGAGAAGTGTTCGGGAAACAATTCAAAATTAAGAGATGTGTGCCTCAATGATTCTGTTGCTAACTCATTTTGACAAGAAAACTTACATATACACATCTTTTAATTGGAGTTTGTAGGTAGCTTCACTGAAAACCTTCACGAGACAAAACTCGTCCACTTGGGATCACCTAGGGATTTAACGGCTTATTGCATATGCTAAATGCATTCGTGTTATCTACGAAAGTGATTTTATTTTGTTTATTACTAGGGACTAGTAATATTTAGGTTGGGGGGTGTGATTAACCCTAATTAAGGCATAATTTAATAGGTAAATTGTGTTAGTTGAATAAAGTTAAACTAGTCAAAATAAATCAAATTAGAATTAGTGTGTGAATAAAGGATAATGCATTAATTGTTGTTCTTTTCAGGATTTTGTGCATCAAAGCTACAAACTACTGGGGAGCCAATTGCATTAAAGCTATAAACTACTGGGGTGCCAATTATCAAAGCTCAAAACAAAGGGGGATCAAAGAATTCAAGGCCACCTAACAAGATTTTCAAGTCCACCTAACAAGATTCAAAGTCACCTAAAAAGACTCTTCAAGTCCACCAAACAAGATTCAAGGCCACCTAACAAGACTTTCACCCTCCCTTGTTGCCTATAAATACCACCCCTTAGGACTTGTAAAGCATTCATCTTTTGGTAGTGGAAAATCCTCCAAAAGTATTATTGTTTTCCTTATTGCTTATAGCTTTCTTTAAGTATTGCTTTCTTTTATTGTATTCTTGCTTCCTTTTAATTTATTGCTTTGTTTTACTTTAAGTATTGCTTTCTTTTATTGTGTTATTGCTTTCTTTTACTTTCATTGCTTGAGCTTCCTTCTTCCCTTAGGGGAGTGAAAGTCTTCCACTTTTCTACAACTTTACCAAAGCCGTGAAGGGTGGAACGTGATTAACTCATTCTTTGTCAAAGATCGGCTCCTTGTGTAAAATGTGTTACCTTGTAACTCCTCTACTTGGAGGGATGAGCATCACTCACTTTTCTAGTTTTAACAAAGCCATGAAGAGTGAGTAGTTTCTCATCTAATCTTTAGTAAGAGGTGGTTATCCGAAAGTTAAATTTATGCAATTCGTTTATGCTTAGCTTTAGTCTTTATTTTTTCATAATGTCTTCTCATCATATTGTTGTCTTTATTTTAAGCATGAATAGCTAAATCTCTTAGTTGGAAAACCAAGAGGAACCTCCACTTGGGTATACCATTTCAACTCATTCTCCTCCCCTCTTTCAGAGTTCAATGGTTCGGTTTGACTGGGTTGAAGGTGGATAACTTGATGAGTCTTTGATATTCCGTAGGCCTAGTCACGGTTTATGCTTAGATACTCACCAATCTTACCCCTAGCTTCCCACGAATCAATCGTTCATTCATGCTCTATTGGTGGAGGGTTTCGAGTTGAGACGATATTCTTATTGGAGTGACCTCTTGGATTTGCCAACATTTGTTTCTCATTTTACTAGCATCAAAACAACTTCACCAAACAACTTCCAACAATCAAAGATTTTACACTTTCTTTCTCCCAAAATCACCTTCCTCTCGGTTTACTTCCTTCCCCGTGGAAACGACCTTGGAATATCACCAAGTAAAACACGATCCGCAAAAGTCTCCTTGCGCTTGGGGAGCACTTTTGTTCACACATACTCACATTTGAAATCTCATTCATCCACCATTCTGTTGCCCTTTCTTTTGACATCATCCCTAGGAGAGTGACACTCCCCTTTATTCATATACTATACATGCTAAAAGATGATGTTTATAGGTTAGGAAACAATAAGGAAATTTGTCAAGCAGCCATCGTTTCCAATAACTCATCAGCTTCATTGAAAATTTTTTCCCATCAATGCCCACCTGCAGCTGCATCGATACTAGTTTGGGTAGCACTAAACAACCCATTATAGAATGTTTGAACTTGCAACCACTTATGAATACCATAGTGAGGGCATTTTCGGAGTAAATCCTTGAATCGCTCCCAAGCTTCATATAGACTTTCAAAATCATGTTGTGCGAATGACGTGATGTCGTTCCTTATCCTTGTAGTTTTAGCTGGGGGAAAGAATTTAGCTAAGAATTTTTGAGCTAAATCTGTCCACGTAGTAATAGAACCCGGTGGCAATGAATGCAACCAGCTTTTTGCCTTATCACGAAGTGTGAAAGAAAAAAGTCAGAGTCTAATTGCATTTTTGGAAACCCCGTTAAACTTGAACGTGTCGCAAATCTCCAGAAAACTCTCCAAATGATCGTTTGGGTCATAGTGAGACAAACCCCCAAACTGCACTGAATTCTGAATCATTTGGATGGTACCCGACTTGATCTCGAAACTATTTGCTTGAATTGCGGGCCTTGGAATGCTCGATTGTATTTCTGTAACAAGCGGCATAGCATAATCTCTCAACAATTTCTATTCATCTTCAGCCATAGTTTCTTGGTTGTGTACTTCTTGGCACTATTTTCGCAAGTTTTGGAGCCTTCTTTCGATTTCGTCTTCGTAGGGTAATAGCTCCTGACCTGTAGATGTGTTTGCATACAAAATTCAAGAGTGCTTGCAAAAATAGTTAAAATAGAAAAGTAAATAAGTTTAAACTACGATCAAATTGATTGAAATTAATACTGAAATAATTACTAGAATAAATTCCTGGCAATGGCGCCAAAAACTTGTTGTCCGAATTTGATATTGACAATTTACGTGCAAGCATACACGATTAACAAGTAATAAAGTGATAAGTAGAGTATCGTTCAAATGGAGAATTATTACTACTATTTTTCAAGTACTAACTTTATATCTATTCAATTTTATTTAAACAACTAGAATTGAACTATGAAATTACTAATTTAAAACTAAATCTAAACTTAATAATCAAGGGTTGAATTTACCAGATAAAAAAATTTAAGATTGCAACTTCCTCTAATGTTTCGTATAAATATTTCTAACTCCCTTTTGAGTTAATTGATCAAAATAGGTTATTAACTGAGAACTCAAAATTATTTATTAAACATCTTCCAATAGTTAGATAAAAATATCTCTCCCAATTAAATCACTATATTCCAATGCAAAATAAGAATAGATTCATTAAGTTCAAACTCTCATAACAGTTACACATGACATATGGGTATATTTCTATCCTATACACAAACTCAACTATTCAATCCTAAGAAGAATAAACCAAACGCATGTCATCATATTTAGATCTAAACCTATAATTCATCTCCCAATTGCATCTAGGTTATCAAATTAATTGTTGGCCAAACAATCATATACTAAGCACAAAATATGACAAAAAACTCATGTATGATCAATAGAACTAAAATCTAGAGTAGATTAATTTAACTAAACATCAGGTTCTGTTGTAATCTTAATAAAAATTTAGTTCATAATGTAATTGAAAAATATCATTCTCAAATTAAACAATATCTTAGAATATTAAGAAGTAAAAGTAAGAGAAAAGAATGAAATTTAGTTGCAATCTTTATTTTCTCTCTAGCCTTCGATTTCGATTTTCTTCGTATCACTTCCTTCAATTATTGTCTTCAATGTTCCTTTAATCCTTGGTTTTTTTTTTTTTTTTTTTTTTTTTTTTTTTATGTTAGCAGCCCCCAAAATTAGTATATCTCTATTCCAACTCAAACCCTAGCATATATGTAGCATTAGGGTTCAATTTCGGCCCCAAAACAAGTCAAAATTTGCGTCTTGAGCCAACACAAGCGCCTAGGCGCTTAAAATCAGCGCAAGGGTGCTGACTTTCTGCCCTTCCAGCGTTATTTGGGCGCAGTTGCGCTAATCCCCTTTTAAGCCTAAAGCTTCCCTTGTTGCATAGCCTTCAAAAATCCAACACTTAGGCTCTAAATTGACCTTGTTTCCTTCTAAATGATCTTGTTTCCTTCCAAATGATGATCCCTAGAAAATAATATCAAAACACACCAAACAAATAAAAAGGAACATATAATATTAGAAATGTTGTAATTTCATCAAGTTGAAACTACTCAATTTGTAGGTATAAAACTCACTCATCAAACATCCTGCTTGGAAGACCTTCCCTCAACTCCATGAGGATCATTCCTTCTACCTACCACCTTGTTATGAAGTTTCCTACAGAAAATGAAATTGGAGTGGTCCGAGGAGACCATCGTGTAGCACGACAATACTACATGGCTTCTGTGAAAAAGAAGGAAGTCGAAAGTATCCAGTTGGATGATTTGGATACTAGACGAACACCCTCGAAAGAATTGGAGCCAATTCAGCTCGACAAAGAGCCAGAACATCTAGTTTACGTGGGATCCAAGTTAAACAGGGAAATCAAAGACCTCCTAATCCAGTTCTTGAGGAGGAATATGAAGGTGTTTGCTTGGAAGCAAAAATACATGAAGGGAATCGACCCTTTAGTCATCACACACAAACTTAGTGTGAATCCCGCTTGCAAACTCATTAAACAAAAGCGAAGAAGTTTCACCCCAGAATGCCAAAAGGCAATCAACGAGGAGGTCAGCAAACTTCTCCATGCCAAAGCCATTAGAGAAGTGGACTACCTGTCCTAGTTAGCAAATATGGTTCTTGTTAAAAAGACCAATGGCAAATGGCGCCTCTGCATTGACTTCACTGACCTCAACCGAGCCTGCCCTAAAGACAGTTTCCCCTTACCTCAGATTGATCTGATTGTGGATGCCACTGCTGGACACGAGCTTCTCAGCTTTATGGATATTTTCTCAGGATACAATTAGATTAGAATGGGTCCCAGCGACCAAGAGAAGATCTCCTTTGTGACTAAGCAAGGGACGTACTGCTATCAGGTCATGCCTTTTTCACTAAAGAATGTTGGAGCCACTTACCAGCGCTTGGTAAATCAAAAATTCCAGAAACAAATTAGAACATCCATAGATGTCTACATCGATGACATGCTAGTAAATTCACTGAGGGAAGACCTCCATATTGAACATCTAGCAGAGTCGTTTCAAGTTCTTAAGGAGTACAAGATGAAGCTCAATCCCGCCAAATGTGCCTTTGGAGTATCTACAAGAAAGTTTCTGGGTTTCATAGTCAATAGTAGAGGAATTGAAGCTAACCCAAAAAAAATTTAAGGCAGTATTGGATATGCAGCCACCATCTAACACAAGGGAAATCTAACGTCTAACAGGAAGAATGGTTGCCTTGAATCATTTTGTGTCCAAATCAAGTGATAAGTGTCAACCCTTCTTTCAAGTCTTAATGAAGGCATTTCAATAGGATACCTTATGTGAAGAAGCATTCAAAGTCTTGAAAGATTATTTGAGCTCCCCCCTGTTTTGGTAAGCCATTTGGAAGGGGAAGTGCTCACTCTCTACCTAGCTATCTCCGACTTCTCGACTAGCGCAACACTAGTAAGACAGCGAGATAGAGCTCAGCAACCACTTTATTACTGTAGCAAAGCTTTGCGGGGGGTAGAGAAGAGATATCCAAAAATGGAGAATTGTTGTCCAAATTTGGTATTGACAATTTACGTGCAAGTATACACGATCAACAAGTAATAAAGTGATAAGTAGAGTATGGTTCCCACAAAAAATTATTACTAATAATATCCAAGTACTAACTTTATATCAATTTAATTTTATTTAAACAATTGGAATTGACTAAGAAATCACTACTTTAAAACTAAATCTAAACTAAATAATCAAGGGTTGAATTTACCGGACGAAAGAAGTTAAGATTACAACTTTCCCTATTGCTTCGTGTAAATCTTTCTACTCACTTTTCAGTCAATTGATCAAAATAAGTTGTTAACTGAGAACTCAAAGTCATTTATCAAACCTCTTCTGATAGTTAGATAAAATTATATCTCCCAATTAAATTACTATATTCCTATGCAAAATAAGTTGAAATAGATTCATTAAGTTCAAACTCTCATAAAAGTTACACGAGGCATATAGGTATATTCTTATCTCATACACAAACCCAACAATTCAATCCTAAGAAAAATTAACCAGACGCATGTCATCATATTCAGATCTATCCCTAGAATTCATCTCTCAATTTTATCTAAGGAATCAAATTAATTGTTGGCCACACAATCATATATTAAGCACAAAATATGACAAACAACCCATGTATGATCAACAGAACTAGAAACGAAAGTAGATCAATTTAACTAGACATTAGGTTCCGTTGCAATCTTAATGAAGATTTAGTTCATAATGTAATTGAAAAACATCCTCATAAAATTAACCAATATCTTAGAAAATCAAGAAATAAAAGTAAGAGAAAAGAATAAAAACTTAGGTGCAATCTTCAATCCTTCTCTAGCCTTCACGACCAATCTTCTTCGTGTCGATTCCTTCGATTCTTGTCTTTAATTTTCTTCTAATTCCTTGGTTTTTCCAGATGTTTTCAGCCCCCAGAATTTAGTATATCTTTCCCCACACAAACCCTATCATATATGTAGCCTTCTAGTCCAATTCTGGGTCAAAAATAAGGTAAAATTCACGACACGGACTAAAACAAGTGCGGGGGTGCCCAAAATGGCACAGGGGCACTTTTTTGGACAGTAAGTTGGAGTTGGGGCGCGCCCCCCCCCCCTTTCAGGCCTAAAATGCCCTTTAGCCTGCTCTTCCAAAAATCTAACTTTTTGGCTCCAAATTGGCCTTGTTTCTTTTCAAATGATCATGATTCCTTCCAAATGATCATTCCTACAAAATAACATCAAAACACACAAAAAAAATAAAAATGAATATAAAATAATTGAAAACTTACAATTTCATTAAGCCAAAAGTACTCAATTAGTAAGTATAAAATCCACTCATCAAGAATCTTGTCTTAGTTTTGGTCACAACTGCTAGAAGACTTAGGTCATACTTCCAGACTCATAATCAACCGATGAAGCAAGTACTGCATAAATCAGAATCTTTAGGGAGGTTGGTTAAGTGGGCTATAGAGCTCAGCGAGTTCGATATCAAGTACAAACCAAGAACCACAATCAAATGACAGATTTTATCATAGAATTCATGATAGCAACACCTATGGAAGTAGCCCAGCTAGTACCTGACCTCCTCATATGGACGCTTTCAGTAGATGAAGCTGCAAATGCTCAAGGAAGTGGAGCCGGCTTAATTTTGACCACTCCAGAGGGAATAAATGTCAAGTATGCCCTCAGGTTTTGGTTTAAGGCCTCAAAAAATGAAGTAGAGTATGAGGTTGTCATTGTTGCACTCAATCTGGCTCACTCAATGTAGGTAGAACAAATCAAGGTTTACAGTGATTCTCAACTCTTGGTGAAACAGATAGAGGAGTCTTATGAGGCCAAGGGTGAGAAAATGGCCCTTTACCTTAGAAAGGTGTAGGAGTTGAGCAAGAAATTTGTACAAGTCAAAATCAAACATGTTCCCAAAATCAAGAATTCACAAGCAGATGCTTTGGCAAGTTTGGCGACAGTCTCGCAAGAAAACCTGGGTAGGCTAATACCAGTAGAGCACCTAGCAAAATCATCTATAAATGTTAAGGATGAAGAAGTACTTTCTATATTGGACCCGTCGAGCTGGATGGACCGCATCAGAGGATATCTCCAGAATAAAATCTTGCCCGAAGACCTGAAGGAGGCTGCTAAGCTAGGAATCAGGTCAACCAGATTCTCTATCCTACAAGGGAACTTGTACAATGCGTGGGAGAGGAGGATGCTAACTACATACTCAGGGAAATCCACAAGGGAGTCTTTGGAAACTACATCAGAGCTCGGGCTCTGGCAGGAAAAACACAAGGGTATTATTGGCCCATTATGCTCAAGGATGCCATTGATCTGGTCAGAAAATATAAGGTCTTCCAAGTACACGCCAACATCCCCAATTGTCCACCTGAACTCTCAACCTCAGTGGTGAGTGCTTGGCCTTTCCAGCAATGGGGTTTGGACATACTTAGACCCCTTCCCGTGAGTGTGGGATAATGTAAGTACGCAATCATTGGGGTGGATTATTTCACCATATGGGCATTGGTGGAGCTCTTGGCTACAATCACGAAGCAGAAAGTTTAGAATTTTACATAGAAATCAATAATCTATAGGTTTGAAATCCCCAGAGCAATCGTCTCCAATAATGGAAAGTAGTTTGACAACCCTAAGTTCAAAAAGTTCTGTATTGAGCTAGGAATAAAAATTTACTTTTCAACATCGGCCCATCCTCAATCCAACGGACAAGTAGAGGTCATCATCCGAACCATAAAGGCAGCCCTAAAAACCTAGCTTGAAGCTCTGAAAGGAAAATGGGTAGAACACATCCTAGAAGTATTGTGGGTTTACAGGATAACTGCCAGTTCAGCAACTTAGGAAATACCATTTGCTCTGGCATTTAGAACTGAAGCAGTAGCGCTTATAGAAATTGGAATCCCATCCCCTAGGGAAAAATTTGCAGAGTCTAAGCACAATGATGAGTCACTTCTGCTAAATCTCGATCTCTTGGATGAAAAGAGAGATTGAGCTCTACATCGCGTTGAGAGCTACAAGAGGAAGACAACAAGATACTACAACAAAAGGGTCAGACGTAAGAGTTTCAAGGTCGGGGATCTTGTACTTAGAAAAATCTTGCTTGCAAGGAAGGACCTCTCTCATGGGAATTGGGTCCTAATTGGGAAGGTCCTTACATCATCTCTAGGGTGATCAAGCCAGGGAACTACGAGTTACAAACAAATGAGGGAAGAATCCTACCTCATTCCTAGAATGCATAGCATCTCAAGAGAATTTTTCAGTGAGTTTCTAATGTAAGAGAACTATTTTCAATAAAACAACAAGCCTTTGACTCATCCCAACAAGATTCCATGAAGTAGCTAAAAAGCTAATGATGAGCTCTTCAGCTCATAAAATTAAGATGAGCTCCTCAGCTCATAAAATTAAGATGAGCTCCTCAGCTCATAAAATTAAGATGAGTTCCACAACTCATGAAATTAAGACAAGCTCTTTAGCTCATAAAATTAAGATAAGCTCCTCAGCTCATAGAATTGAGATGAGCTCTATATCTTATAGAATTAAGATAAGCTCTTTAGCTCATAAAATTAAGATGAGCACTTCAGCTCATAAAAATAAGATGAGTTCCTCAGCTCATAAAATTAAGATGAGCTCCACAGCTCATAAAATTAAGATGAGCTCCACAGCTCATAAAATCAAGATGAGCTCTTCAACTCATAAGAATAAGATGAGCTCTTTAGCTCATAAAATTATGATGAGCTCTTCAACTCATAAAGTTAAGACGAGCTCTTTAGCTCGTAACTAGAGTGAAGAGGCCTTTCAATCCATAAATGAGAAATAAACTCTGCAGATCATAAACACAACTAACAGATGTGGAAAATAGGTTTGGTAAATCAAATGTAATACAAAGAAATGTCAAAAAGAAAGTCCTACACCCCCCCCCCCCGAATTTCCTCTTCAGCTCAGCGACCTCCTCCTCCAACGAAGCATTTGCGCCATGTAGACAAGCATTCTCCTCCTTCAGCTTGTCTCTCTCTTTCTCCATGTCCGAAAGCATATTCAGGAGTTTCCTTCTAGTAGAAGATAATAGAACCGCTCCAACAGAGGACCCGGATGATGGAGAAGAGGAGCCATTAGAGGAACCGCTCCTCCTACACTTTCTTGAAGATAACAAGCACCCTCATCTTCAGCAATATCAAAGGGGGAGGAATAGGAGTCAAGAGAGTCTGGGATAAAAGCAAAGTCCAGAGCAGCCGCTGCAGCACTGAGTAAGAAAAGGTTCTCAGATGTCATCAGCTCTAAAAAGGGCACAGACTCAACATGGATCATCTATTCAACCTTCATCATCTCCACCAGAGTCAAAACAATCGCATCTGCACAGTAGAAGCATGATGAGAACAAGTCGTCAAACATTTTAGCCAAGAAGAAGGTTCCTAAGACGCCTACCTATATAGGAGAAACTCCCCTAGGATCGAGGAACTCCATTCTCTGTGTAGCGCTGCTCAGTGGACCTCCAAGAATCTCTAGAGGCAAAGAAAAAAATTTGTGCCCACCCTTTAAGAGAGGAGGGAAGGTCAAGGACCAGAGGGCACACATTGAAGCGTCTTCATCGAAAGCAGTTGAAACAAGGAACCTCATCCTCTTCGAGCTCGTAAAAATAGAGAAACTCGGCAATAGTAGGGAACTCACTGTTGCCCTACAGGCGCCAGAAGAGGAAGAAGCTGATCAGAGCACCCCACCCTCTGGGAGAGAGACGAGAAAGACACAATCCATAGTAGGCAAGGATCTACCCAATGGAAGGATGGATGGAGAGACGAAGGCCCATCTCTAGAGCACCTTCAAAGAAGCAAACTTTTCCTCAAGGAAGGAAGTTGCAAGGCTCTTCAGAGGTTGGCACTCGTAGAGATAAGTCCCTAGGAAGACGAAATCACCTTCTGATTTCCTCTAGCCCCGAAGAAGTGATTGCTGAAGGAACTAGGTACTGGGATTTCCATCTTAAATCAATCCTAAAGGAAGCACGTTGCTTGAATAGAGGAGAAAGAGGGGTAGCCATTGGAAACCACAAGAAGAATAGAGAATGCAGTGAGCAAGAAAGAATCTCAAGAAGAACAAGCAAGAAACAATCTCAAAGCTTGAAGATGATCAAGCAGGCCCTAGACTCGTGTATAGTAGAAAGTCTAAAGTGTGAAAGAAACTTCAAGAAGTCCTGTATTCAAAGGGACAAGAAACAGGGGAAGGTGAAAGGATGCCCCCATAATCATTACAGCAGTTACAAATTTGGAAGGTAGTTGGGCACACACAACAAGGAGAGAATTGGTGTACAGTTCTTTAGCTTTCTATCGGTTCAGCTCTGTTGAGAGACAAGATCATTTCAGGAAGGCCTCCAAACATAACCAACATAGTCCTATGCGAGCACAACTCAAGCTAGAGGATCTTTAGCCCAACCTAAGCGGAGCTCAGTCACGCAACCTTTCCTTGCTTATAAGTGGGCTTCTTTAGGTTATTCCTCTTATGCTCATTCGGAAGCTTCTCAGATTCCTTTGGTTTGAGGCCATCTTATAGGGTTGCATGGACCTTCTGGTACATCTCCTCAAGGCCATCTACCTTAAGGGTTCTAGCTAAAATGAGACCTCTATTTCTCAAGCTCATTTTTTATCAAAATCCTCATGTATGTAGCAACATGACCTCCATAGATATATCTGTGATATCAAATTATTTACTCTCTTTGCGAAATCCATAAAACCTTTTGTTACTGTGAGGAATGTCAAGTCCACCAGCCAACGCTCCCTTAAGGGCACCAAATAGCGAGAGTGAGCTCTCCAAATGTAAAACCTTAGCAATCTAACGGATCTTTAGCTGTCCAATTCTTTAAAAATATTGAACATGTCTACTTCAAGGACTCCTCCAAGCAAGGGGCAAGGGGAATATAAAGCAAAGTAATATGCATAGTAACACAATAGCTCATAGAAAAATAGTATGTGTTTACATCAGTAACTCAGAAAAACAGGGCATATGTACAGAAGTTTGAAAAAAAAAACCCTAAGTCTCTGTAACAGGAGCAAAAGAAAAGCCTTGTAGCTCAGCAGTAGAAGTTTCCAAAGGTTCTGAATAAGGCAAAAGAGGAGGAGCCTCAGGAAGGCCAGAGGCAGGGACCTCGACTCTCGTTGTTGGCAAACTTAGAATAGGAGTTCTAGCCATAAGGTCTGCAGAGAAAGGGATAAAAGCAAAGGAAACATAAGGAGTAAAAGGGAGCTCAACAGTCATAGAAACAGAACCAGTTTCTGAGGTAAGAGCCGCAGGCATGACTGAAGAAGAAGGAGCATTTTGAGCCAAGACCTCAATAGGCGAGTTAGGCGTCATAGCACCACCAAGAGTAAGCTTAGGAACAGAAGGGGCCAAGGTACCATCCTCACCCTCTGTATTGGTCGCTTCCGCCTCTTCTTGGGGTGGGATCTCAAAGTTAAAGTTCAAGTCGGGATATATTTTTTTAGCTCGATCTTGGATAGGAAGCCATCTGGTGGCCCACTTGGTAGTAACATCGTCCATCAGTTTGACGACTAGGGCATCTTTCTCTTTGATGATGATTCTCTGCACCTCAAGCTCACTTCGGAGAGCGTCACTCGCTTCAGCCAAGACACCATACTCCCTTTTCATAAAGCCTCAAAGGTCTCCTGGTTGACCTTGGCCCAAGCATCAATTTTAAGCCTAAGCTCCTCCTTGGTTCTCTCTTCCTCCGCCTTTAAACCTTTGATAGTAGAAGCTTGCCTTTCCACCTGTGCCTGTAGATCTTGAATTTGAGTTTGAAGGTCATTGTTAGAAAAAATCAGTTTGATGGCCTTGAGCTCGATCGCCTTCGATACTTTCGCAAAGCTTTCTAGAGCTCGATTCAACTCAACAAACCTTTAACGTGAATGGCCAACTGGGAGCAAATACAAGTCAGCATAAAATGGAAGCACAAGGTAAAAGTAGAACCTAAAAAGGATGGTTTCTTATAGCTCCATGAAATGCTGAACTAATGGAGGTCTCAAGGGGCATAGTGACAGCCCTTTGAACATCGAAAACTGGAATAATGGAGTCAAGGGCACCATCATTAAGCTTAGCATTGTCAAGAAAAGAACCTTCAGAAATAGGCAGGGTCCCATGGAGAAAAGAGGTCTCTATGACTTGAGGGCTTATCCAGGTTGTCAGGGGCAGACCAAGCATGTGGAACTAGAAGAGTATTTTGTTGCATCTACAAAACTGTATTCCCATTGTCCGCCCCACACAAAGAAGAAAAGTGTTTTCCAACCCTTGTGGGAGCTTGGGAGATCGGAGATGACGACCTTGGTTTTCACCTGTTTGGAAATGTACAAATAACTGTTGAAAGGAATGTATTTAACATTGAAAAACTTCATGAGCAAAGAAATGGTGGGAACTTCTAGATCATGCTTCTTGAAGTAAAAAAGGAGACTCACTAGTATACCCCAGAAATTAGGAAAAAATTGAGCAGGACAGATATTAAAGTGTTGCAAGACACTCTTAATAAAAAGGTGTATTGGAAAGCGAAGGCCGTTCTCAAAGGTGGCCACGAAAAAGTAGACTTTCTTAGGAATGGGGGAGTCATATCGGGTATATACAACTGGGCTCTAGTATCGTGCACCCGGAGGAAAACCAAAATGAGTAGCTAGAACCTTCATATAAGAATGAGAGACCTCACTGGAACCCATGAGCTCTGCAGCTCTGAAGGCAGCCCCTACACTCTCAGCACTACCAGAGATCCCTATGCCTCTCACATTGACTTTACCTTTATTAGGATTTTTAGGTACAAGGGAGGACAACGAGGGAGGCTCCTCGATATTTTCCTCAACATCGACAGAACCAACATCGGGGAAGTTATCAATCTCCTCACTTACGTCTCCCAAATCAGTGTCCTCTTAGGCAGATTTGTCCCCCATAAGAGAAATAGATGAGCCCGTGGCCTCAGAAGAAGCATACATAATTGGGCAAAAGAAAGGAAGTTTAAAGGACCAATAAAGAGGAGGGACCTTTGAAAAATACTCTCTGAGAGTCAAAGGGGCGACACACCAACAACCGATGACAAAGATCCTAGTCGTAGAGAAAGGGTCAAGAAAGAGGGGAATTGGATATAGGGTAGAACCTCGATTCCTAAAATAGCAAAAATGAAAGGTCGAGAAGTGCAGCAACCACCTCGGATTCGAGGGATCCAGAACGAAGGGATAGACAAGAGCTAAAAAATGTACCTAGTCAGGAACGGGCAATGAACCAAAGCCCAAAGTAAAATCAAAGAGTAAGCTTCGTGAGACCTTTGAATCGAACCATGGAAAGTTGTCTTTTCACGAAAACTCTGAGTGCACCAACAAATTGGGAAGCCAAAATTGCAAGAGAGAGAGAGAGAGGGAAGTTGCAGAGAAGGAAGTTGAATAGGGAAATGAGGTTTTTTTTTATTGCCATGGGAATATTTAAAGCTAGGAGTATGTGAGACGAAACATACGCAAAAAATGAGGAAGAAATGATTGCTAAAAATAGTCAAAAAGCACCCTCCACGCACAAATCGAGGCCACCATGTGGAGGTTTATCTTGGCCTTGGCACAGCTCAGTCCCTATTCAAGCCCACTTGAACCAAGGGTTGGGGGGCAACTGATGATACTTGGAGAGAATTCTAGCAAAGTATGAGCTCGAGAAGTGAGGTCAAACAAGGAGCTCTGATAAGACATCCAGGGCTTAGAGGTCTAGACCTCGAGTTCCCCTCAGAGAAAACAAGGGAAATGAGAATGAAATAGCTGGTTAGTGGAAAGCACCCTCGAAGCAACAGAAAGCTATAATCAAGGCACTAAACTCTCAACTAACCAAGAACCTCTCCCAAAATCAAGCGAGAGCCTATGGATGGAAGGCAAAGATCTTGTTGTAGATCCCATAAAGTTAGGAATTAGACTATAAATAGTGTACAGTGCCTCCAATGCGAGGCAAGCCATCTCAGTTGTATCAAAAACACTCTGTAAATTGCTTCGATCATGATTATAGATCCAGGGAGCAAGAGACTCCATTAAAGAGTGGATTAGTCAAGCTTTCGAGCTGGTAAACCACTATAATTTCACTGTGCAAATCGTCCCAATTCTCCTAAGGATCTTGTCGTAATCCTCTTAAGCCCATAAGCTCAAGCCAAACCTTAATTATACAAACTACATTCTACTCACCCACGTTTTATACACCATCAAGTACGTTTTACCATAAAGATTGAAATAAATTTGTGCCTTCCAATTAGCTAATAAAGAAACACATCAAGAATAAATTCATGGTCTGCTTTAATAAATCAAGAGAAAATGAATTATGTTCTCTAATTTGGCAATTTCGTGATTGACGCGCATTCCAATTTCCAATGATAAACATAAAAGCAATGCATTGGACTGCTTCTAAATCTTTCCTTTTCGTCTTTCAATAATGGCTAAGGCATAACAAAACTATTGGTAGACTTGATCTTAGCCTGACTCACTTGATCAACCAGGACCCAAGCCAGTCATAGCATGATCCAGTTTCGAAGTCGACAAAGCAGTGCAACCGTCATCAAAGCAACTCGACAGATAGTGACATAAGCCCTGTCTACATTTGGAAAAGCATAAGAAAGGAATTATACCACCAGATCTCTCTTCCTGGGCATAAAGAATCCATTTCTGGAATGTCACATTGTCAATTTCTAAAATGTTATATTATACCTAAGAAAAATGTGGTCAAATTTTTTTTCAATATCCTAATAAACTAGGGAACCATATTATCGTTAGTCGAGGATCACACTACCCTACTGTATAAATAGACAAACCCTTGCCTTGCCAAAACAATGTGAAAATGGTAATCAAAAAACTATAGTTGTCTTGTTCTCAAAGAAATTCAAACCAGAAGAGTAAGAGCTTTCATTAGAGTGGATTAGTCTAATGAACTACTTATCTTTTGTATTCTTACTTACTGTTATTCTGATCGAAGCAATTTACACAGAGCTCACTTTGGTCACTCATCTTACCCTTCTCGATCTCATACACCAATAAAATGATTGTTTGGAATATATATTTTTCAATGCTTTATTATGTGCTTATAAGAGGAACACATATGAGGATCCAAGATTAGGGTAGCAATTGAGTTGTGTTGTGTCAATGTTGTCGTTTTGTATTGAATTCGAGTTGTGGCAATTTGGGATCATGAATGTTCATGTAACTTAAAATATAAAAACTGTGGGACTAAGATCTACTTGATTCACAACCTAGTAAAACCATATCAAAAATCATATAGTTTTGCAACAATTCACAAATTACTACATGAAAATTTTCTTTAAATCAAAGTCTAACATTTTCTTATAATAATACCACTAGGTAATCAAGTTCTCATATGTTAAAGTTGAGATATTAGTGGTTGGCAATAACCTATTTAGTATATACTACACATGTTAATTAATTATATCGTGTTAAAAATTGATATCCCTATACGACACTTTAAAAGCATGTGTAGTACCTTTTGATTTTACCAATGACCAGTAGGAAAATGTCATGATGAATACTACGTTACGCAAGAATAGGTAGAGGGGAAACTTATGATCCCTATTTTGTAAAAATTTGGTGAGAAAATTTATGTATATCATTTATGTATTACAAATGGATTTATATACAAACTACATACAATTGGCAGCCCATGTCTTGCCTTAGACAAAGCCCTTGAGGCCGCCGTAATCAAAGTAAATCATATAATTGGTTTCCTATAATAGAAGATTCTGCAGGTATACACATACACAATAATGGAAACATCCTAATACTCCCCCTCAATTTGGAGAGTGAAGGCAATGAACTCGCAACTAGCTAAGTAGATGAAGAAATTGGGCTTTTCCAAAGGGTTTAGTGAAGAGATCATCCGTCTGCTGATTAGTAGGAAGATAACAAGTATAAAGAAGACTGTATTGGATTTTGTCTCAAAAAAAAATGACAATCAAGCTATATGTGTTTGGTTCATTCATGAAAAACGGGATTAGTGGCAATATGGAGAGTCGTTTGATTGTCACAAAACAATGTTGCAAGACACGAAACTCCCAAATCATGTAGGAGATAAAGAAGCCATGTAATTTCACAATTGGCAGTGGCAAGAGCACGATATTCTTCTTCAGCCGAAGAACGAGACAATGTGTGTTGTTTCTTTGTTTTCCATGAAATAAGAGAATTACCCAACAAAGTGCAATAGCCCGTTGTAGATCGTCTAGCCACAGGACAACTGGCCAAATTAGAATCACAAAAAACTTTCAATTGAAGTGTGCTTGTTGAGGATAGATGAAGTCCTTGGCTTGGAGAACCCTTGAGATAACGAAGAACATGCATGGCAGTGTTGAGATGTTTGCATGGCTATTACATGAACTAAATAAACAATATCAAGTCATGTGATCATAAGGCAAATCAGACGACCAATGATGCAATGGTATAGAGTTGGATCATTAAGAAGTTCTCTAGTATCAGTACTTAATTTGAGATTTTGTTCCATAGGAAAAGGAGTGGGATAAGCACTGAGAAGACCCATGTCATCTAATATTTCAAGTGTGTACTTCCGTTGAGAGATACTAATACCTTCTGATGAGCGAGCAGCCTCGATACCCAAGAAAAACTTAAGAAGGCCAAGGTCTTTGATGTGGAATCGGCGACATAGAAATTCTTCTATAGCAACAATACTAGATGAATGATTACTAGTAACAATGATATCATTGACATAGACAAGGATCGTCGTAAAAGAAGAGCCATGAGAACGAGTGAATAAAGAATAATCAACTTTGGATTGCTTATATCCAGCATCTAGAAATATAGTAGAGCACTTTGAAAACCAATTACGAGATGCTTGCTTAAGACTATACAATTACTTTTGTAGGTGACAAACAAGGTTCTCCCCCTTCTGGGGATATATAGGCAGTAAGGTCATGTAGACCTCCTCATTGAGATCCCTATGAAGAAATGTGTTATGTACATCTAGCTAATGAAGTGACCAATGCCTAACAGAAGCAACAACAAGAAGACATCGCACTGTGACAAGTTTTGCAACTAGGGCGAAAGTTTCATGATAGTCAAGCCCAGCAATTTGAGTACAACCCTTAGCCACAAGACGAGCTTTATAGCGCTCAATACTGCCATCAGACTGGTGTTTGATTTTGTAAACCCATTTGCAACCTATGAGTTTGACGTGTTCAGGGAGTGAAGTCAACCTCCAAGTGTTATTTCTTTCAAGGGCCTCAATTTCAACATCCATTGCACTGTGCCAATTAGGATCCTGCATAGCTTGATTAAAAGAACTGGGTTTAGAAGTATCACAAATTTTGGCAACAAATGCACGATGTTGAGATGACAACTGATGGTAAGAAAGAACATCAGACAAAGGAAAATGTGTGCCTTTCACCATGGAGCTCGGCAATGAAGGAGACGACATAGATGGGAAATCAGTCGTGGCAATGGAGCAATTGTAGTCATGGAGTCAAACAGAGGTTTGGTGAGGCCTTTGATATCGACGAACGGGTGGTGATGAGGTAGTAGTATAAAGAACACTAGTGGAGATGGTGTCGTTTGCGATGGAAGGTTGGTCGTTGGTAACTGAAAGTTGAGGAGCGATCAAGTTTGTGGGCGCATGTTCAATAACGGGTAAGGGTAAAGGGTTGAGTGATGTGGTTGGCGTTTTATGGTGGGTTTCACAGAAAAAAAACATGAATTCATGAAAAATCACATCTCGGCTTGAAAAAATCTAATGGGTGTGAAGATCGTATACCCGATAAGTGTTTTGGCCATGCAGGTGTCCAAAAAATATACAATGGCAGGCACGAGGCTAGAATTTTGTTCAACTTGGATTGGTGTTCGTGGCAAAACAAAGACAACTGAAAACCTCGTAGATGGGAGTAAGTTGGTGTCTTGTTAAATAGAACCTCATAAAGAGTACAACCATGGAGAAGGGGTATGGGCATACGATTGATTAGATATGTAGCCATAAGTATACATTCACCGCAAAAAATGTATAGGTAAATGAGCTTGGAATCTTAAGGCTCTAGCTATTTCAAGAAGGAGTCGATGTTTTCTTTCCACAACACCATTTTGTTATGGTGTGGAAGTACAACTATGTTGATGATAAATTCCATTTGCATCAAAAAAAGATCTCATAGAGATAAATTCAGATCCATTATTACTTTGAATGCATTGAATTTTTTTTGTGAAATTGGTTTTCAATTAAAGCGATAAATGATTTGAGCAATGATTGAGTTTCAGATTTGAATTTCATGAGGTAAACCCAAGTGCAACGTGAAAAATCATCAACGATAGTTAAGAAATAATGAGCCTCAGAGTTTTGAGGCAATTGAATAACCCCCTTAAATATCACAATGAATTAAAGAAAAATGCTCAATTGAAGAAATATTATTCGTCCTAAAAGGTAAACGAGTTTGTTTTTCCAAGGGGCAAATTTCACAAGTACAAGAATTGAAAGAAATTTAAAAAATAGACTTAGATAAATTAAGGAGGGATTTGGAAGATGGATGTCTCAGTCGTTGGTGCCAAAGGTTCAAAGGAATAGAATGCAAGCTTGTAAAGCACGAGCAATTGTTGGAGTGAGTCGACAGAGGCCACCATTTTCTTTACCCCATCCAATCGTCCTCTTCGTTGCAAGGTCTTGGAAGAGACAAAAATAAGGAAAAAATCTGATGAGGATTCAACAGGCTTCTACATAAAGAACACTATGCGTTATATCTCGATTAATGGAGTTAAGAAGCCATGAAAAGACCATGTTCTTGTAGCGAACCTAGAAAGAATCAATTGACAAGGAATCAATATGCTTTGGCTGGATTGGTCAATGAAACAGATTTTATTCTTTGCACTAAGTGCCATACGCATAGCACGACTCCAAGATGCGTAGTTGTCTCCGGTCAAAGACTGGGAAACAAGAATAGCACCTAGGTTATTTGAATGGTGAAGGTAACAATGGTAGTCTGAATCAGCAACTATGGAGGTTACTGGAGCAGAAACATTGGTAGATGAAGATTGGGGTGATAGCATAATACTTGTGAATAGTTTTGCATTCTAAAAAAAATTGAAGGAGGATCAAGATGGGAATGCGTTGATTAGGATCGGTATTGCTCTGATACCATGTAAAAATTTGGTGCGAAAAATTGTGTATATCATTTATGTATTACAAAGGTATTTATATACAAACTACATACAGTTGGCAGCCCATGTCTTGCCTTAGACAAAGCCTTTGAGGCTCATATAATTGGTTTCCTATAATAGAAGATTATGTAGATGTACACAGACACAATAACAAAAACATCATAATATATTTATTGGAATATATAGTGAAAGGTGCCTTAAATTTGAAATTTTGATTGTTTCCTTTTTCTCTTTTATTTCTCTGTTTAGTTGAATTTAGATGTATCATTGATGATTTGATCTCAAGATTGATCTTAAGATAAGTGATTTACTCTAGAAGTTTGAGCAGTCCACAATGACTGACTGCATTTCAAACAAAAGAAAATAAAAAGATGAGAGAGAGAGAGAGAGACATTTAACATTTAATTAAGGGCTCGTTAGGTAACGTTTTTGTTTTCGTGTTTTTAAAATTTAATAAAACATAGAAAATTTTTGTTTTAATTTGTTCTAAACACAGAAAACAAAAAAACATTTTTGAGAATTATTTGTGTTTACCTAATTATGAAAATAAAAATAAAAAACATGTTTGGTAACCCAAACCCACACACACAGACCACACCCCTTTCTCTCCCCTTATTCTCGGTCACTTTGTCTTCTCTACAACACAATAAACACACCCACACATAGCGAAATCACACCCCACCCACCCAAAATTCACACACACACACACCAATGAAGGCAGTGATGGAGAGAGAAGGGCACATAAATCACACACACAGACACAAAAATTTGACACACACACACATCGATGTAGATCTACACACCCACAATGATGGGGGCAGCGAGGGAGAAAAAGGGGTTGTGATGGAGTGCGATGGAGAGAGAATGGCAATGATGAAGGCAGCGATGGAGGCACGATGGAGGCGGAGGTAGAGGCAGTGATGGAGATGGAGGCGCAGGCAAAGGCAACAATGGTTCGTCTAGGGAGGACAGAGGTAGGAGAGAGAGAGAGAGAGAGAAACGATGGGGAGGAGAGAGGTGATGAAATAGATTTTTATACTTCAACAATTTTTTTTTGTTTTGCTGCTAAGAGAACTCGAAGCCCGAATCTTATTAATTCTCCACCCCTTGTGCATGTTGTCTCTGTTTTCAGTGTTTCTTGGAACATCTTTATTTTGTTCCCATTTTTTTGGCTTGTTTCCAAGACAACTCAGGTGAAACAAAAACAATTACCAAACATGAATTTTTTTTTTTGGCAAAAATTAAAAACAAAGACACAAAACAAGAAACAAAAACAACAAACAAACATCCCCTAAGGGTTTCTGAAAGAATTTCTTGCCAATGTTGTTAACTCTATGGGGGAGGGAAGATGTAAATTTCTCCAAGTTAAAATGAAACTTCTTTTAGATTTGCAAGACAACTATAAATAACTTGGGTTCTTGAAGCTTCATAGAATCATAATAAAGTTGATTAAAGAGTAAGACTATTGGGACCTAAAAATTTAATTTAATTTGCAACCTAATGATTTAAAATAATACTATCGGACCATATCACTGTCATATCATTAGATCAATAAATTAAGTCTGCTTTTTTAGGTTACAATAACATTACTCGTAATTAAAGTTCAAGAACCTATTTGATTATGGGGCTTAAATTAGGTTGAACATACATAGTCACTAGAATTTTCATACTGCTAGGTGTAAAAGTTTTACATAACGTCCCATGATCAAATATGAGAGTGAGTTTTGATGCAGGAATAATGTTCCCCTCTTGTGATTTGTACATCAAGATTTTGAATTTTCTTCTGACCCCGTTATACTGGGAGTCTCGTGTATTGGACTGCTCGTTCTTCTTTCCTGTACCAGATATAAGGTTTATCATATTCTCTATTTTCATGTGTGGACAACTGCAGCAGTTATCTATTCTTGTTTTCGTTTGTTTTTGTGTTTGAATTGCTAAATTTCATGGCGCTTCTGCATATGACCTACCCAGTTCAGCTCAGTCCAAGAACCAACATAGAAGAAGGTCCAGAATGATTGGGCCCAAAAGAAGTAAGGGGGTTGAAAACTAGGGAGTCGAACCCAACATTTGAGAGATGCCCATTTTAGAGGTTTGGCCCATTAAGGCTCAAAGCCCTGATTAGTTTGACATGATAATTGTTAGGAATTTTACTCGAAAAAATTATGACACAATGAAAAATAAATACTTGCCCAAGAATAATTTCTTAAACAAATACCTAAGAGACTGGACCCAAAAATCAATTTCAATAGAAGCAAAAATTTGCAAAATGAAGGGAAATGAACGATTTCACTGACTATAAAACCAAGCCAAAACTTTTTTTTAAAGGTTATTCGCGTGCCCAAGAGTCGATCACTCGGTGCGATAGGCGTTCGGCATGAAAATCTTCTGGGATTTCTATAATGTTCTCTCCACTAGTACACACTTGTTTTAAAGAGTAATGGATAACTTTCTACGATTGTTTTTTCAAGAAGCACAAGAGAATTGAGTAAGGGTATGTATTGCTTGTAAGATAGACGAAAGGGGAAGGGAAGAAGCACAAAGATGGGAGTGGTAGAAGTGCATTGTTTCTTGGCTGCCTATAGATGCAATTACTATTATAAAGAGACAAGGAGAGTTTGGTGTCCACATACAACTTAATTACAAGACCCACTACTAAATGTACACACATGATACTCGACTGCAAATAGAAAAAAAATAAAAAAAATAAAAGAGATTAGGATAGATAAATCTAAGTGGTTATGAGAGTTAAAAGTAGCTAAATATAATTTAGTACAAAAAATAAAGGCTATTACATATATTTTGTGGTGGACAGCAAAACCTCACCATCCTTTTATTAATAGTAAAACCCTCTCTTTTGGTCTCTTTTTCACTCTTATATTTCTCTTTCTCCCGGTCTCTATATCCCACTCTTTTATAATTGCAAGAGTAAAGTGTGCTAGTGGTCTATGAGATTTGTCACTTATTACACTTTTGTTCCTAAAAATTTAATTTAATTAATTTCGTCTTTCATGTTAACACATTAACTCACTTTGGTCCTTACCCTAACTACCGTCTATATAATAGATGAAAAATGTCATGTGCTTGGCACATGAGATATTAAGGGGCATTTTTGTAATTGTACTTCCAAAGACAAGGGGCCCAAATGAAAAAACAACTCTTTTGACAAAAGCCAAGGATTAAACCAGCAACTCCTCCCCCTTCCCCAACCCCTGAATCCATACTGACAGTTTTTCCGGTACTCGTAACCGATAATTATAACTCCGGTAGGACTCAAAGTCTATCCCTCCAATTGAAATACACCCCCACTCTCTCTCTCACTCACACACACACACACACATACACTCTCATGAAAATGCATATGACTCTCTCTCTACATACATACACACTAACGCACGCAGATGAATGAGGAATTGCTCGAATTACAGAGGCAATTCAAGTTTACTCAACAAGGCAAATCAAGCATCTGCTTATCAAAACGGAATTTCGTAGAATTGGTTCAACAACTCCAAATTATTGACTTCAATCTTCACATTGTGTTCGGCAAAGAATACATCACTCATGTACAACTCTCTCTCTCTCTCTCTCTCTCTCTCTCTTTGTGTGTTCAGTGCAAAACAAACAAAGGGTATGAACCCTAACCAATAAACACACACACACATTCTCTCTCTTTCTCTCTGTTTCTCTATCTCGCAAAACTCAAAAACATTGCCCACTGCAAGTTCTAAATCCATGTGGGTATGTATGACTGCGGGTTTGTGTTATGGGTGTGTATTTGTGATTTTCTGTTGTGTTTGTGTTAGGGTTTAGATGTGTTGGGTTTGAGGGCGGAGACACATTAACGAAAGGGAGAGAGAGAGAGAGAGAGAATGATGTCTGCATGTGTGAGGGAGAGATAAGGATGTCTGCCAGTGTGAGGGAGAGAGAAGAAAGAAAAGAAAGGAAGAAGAAAATGAATGTTTGAATTCATGTTTAATGTATACATATAAAGGATAATTGTGTTTGGATACATAAATAATTTTAAAATGCCAAAAATGTCCCTTAATACCCTTATGTGCCAAGCATATGACATTTTCTGTCTGTTATTTGGACGGCAGTTAGGGATAAAAACCAAAGTGATTCAATGTGTTTCCATGGAGGACGAAATTAGAACTTTATGAACGAAACGTTAGGGACTATTGTTGCAATTTAGCCTAATTACAAACACGGTGGTTGTGTTTAGGGCTAACTAATAAGGAGAAATCTGGTGACACATGTTGTGATGGTTTCTAAAGGGCGTAAAGATTTTATGTTTTTAAAGTACAGAAAAATGAGCACAAGGTCTCATGGTTTTCCACATGTTTGCCATGGTCAGCTCATGATCACATGTCGAATTTCTATCAGGACGTGACCATAATAATTCTTATTTGCAAAAAAATTGTCCACCATATTGCTGGATATAACTCAACAAATTCTACTATGATCATCAATTGAACTTAAAGTCTTAAAGAAAGGCATGTTCTTTATCTCTCTTCTTCTCTCTATATGGAGTATATAGAGAACAATTCATTGTAATAGCTACATTCACATTCATAGATGATGAAGTGCTGAATAGTCCGAGATGGCACGCTATTACACGAGTGTCATTTAGGTTTAACCAATGTCCGACATGTGAGGTCTGAGGTCTGGATGATATCCATCAGTAAACAGACTCAACACAAAATAGACATAGAGAGTTAAAACACAAACATACACACAGTCTCTCTAGCGCGCCCAAGTTCTGGTTTTTGTTCTTACCCCAATTATGTGTTGGGGTTTCGTAATTCTCAACCCATCCCATGAAGGGCTTGAACTCCTAACCTTCCCTTGGAATAGGCAAGGTGTAGTACAAGGGCTAATCAGCCTGTGTCTACCAACACCTCACGCTGGGGGTAGAACTCATAAAGACCAAATGAAATCCAAATGAAAATTAATGTGTTTTAATTTAATTTTAGTAAATGGATCAACAAGAAAACAGTGAAACACCACATGAACCCTCTAAAAATAGATTCTATATAAGAAAAACATGACACAATATAGTTTGAGTATATATGAATATAAATAGGTTATGTATGGGTTGAGTAAATTTTAGAACGCTGCGATTTAAACATGTCTTGAAATCAATACGTTATGGCATGATTTGTTATCTATCCCACCCCCATAATGTTGTGAGGTAATAATTTAAACATAGATCCCTTTTTAGGCATTTTTTTGTAAGAATCGATAAGCCATTAATCAAAATAGATAATATATTCGACTAATATTCATAAGAAAAAAAAAGAAGATATTACGCTATAAGACTATTATAGAATATTTGAGGCCCATTCCGATGATTGGGTATCATTTAAAGTGAATCCTCAAAAATAAAATGTAGATAATTGTTCTCCTGGTCATGAAAGAATTTACATCAAAACATATTTTAGAATATGATGCCTTAGGAATCACATAATGTTCAAATAATTGTGTACAATTTATTCTCTTCTAACATCCTCAAACGCAAGAATTTATACTTCTCAGACAGCAAATCACCTTGTTGGGGCTAGGGATGTGGAGAAAGAGTTAAGGCTGCAAAGTAACTGGGTTGGTAATGAACTATTCGAGATCGACTCCCATAAAAGTATATTCATTTCTTAAATGCATTGAATTTATCTCAATTGTAAAGCTTGTTTAATAAATGACTTGAACTTAGTTTAGAACACAAATATAATTTTGAGTTTATCCTCAAAATATATTTGTTTAATCAGTTAATTTGAGTTAAATTAGACTTAATTTTAGACAAGAATATTACAGGTTAAATTTGCACAAAATATAGCTCCATTTTCTGCATCGAAAAGAGGCAGTTTTGTGTCAATATGAATTCGTTCAGGATCGTGGTTTAGCTGTCGTGAGCTCTTTGCTTTCCGTTAGACACAAGCCCTGTAGCTGTACTCGATAGGCTCGGTTCCACAGCTAAACATCTTTAAGGCCACCATAAAATGCTAAACATCAAGTTCTTGAGATGGGTTGCTCAAACTAGAGGAGGTACAACATACACCTTAGAAGGACAGTAATAACAGTGGACTATAGAGTCCAAAAAAGGGCAGGGGAGTTGTCAGGTAAGGGTGGTAGTCAGAGATGAAATGACATTGAATTGAATGCTTAACAGATAGATTTGACGTTTCAGATTCTGCCTCAGCCGCCCTATTTACACACACCCACTGTGTACTGTTCTTGTCTATCAAAAAACATTGCCAGCTTGTTAGCTAATACCCACTTGCAGATCCCGAGGTCATTCAATCATTCCTCTCTCTCTCTCTCTCTCTCTCTCTCTCTGTGTAAAAGTCCATGGCACCGAAAGCTATGATTTTTAATGTTATACTTTAAAAAGATAAAATTGTAATAGATTAAAGAAAGCCTATAATTGATTATGAAACTCCAGCAATTAATTTTAATTTCTCACTTATAAGTTATTATTTGATCTTTAAAAATTATTATTCAATCTTTAAAAAATATAATTTATATAACTGATTGCCACGATCTAAGATCAATCATTCCTTAATGTTAAATTAAAATCCACTTTAATTCAAGACCACTATTGATTATATTCCCATATTAGGTCTAAATAATTTTTTCCAAATGGATATAAATATGTGTATAGATATTAATTCAATATTACAAGTAGAAAAATTGAATTTTTAACTTATAAAAAAATACCAGCAGTGAAGATTGAATATATTTTCATTTATTTTGATCCAAGTATAAACAATTTATTTTTTAAAAAAAATCGCTAAAAAACATTATCTTCTCTGCATGTTCTTTGATGTCAAACAACTCATAATCAACACATTCCTCAATATCAAATAATCTCATTAATGCACTTATTTTTTTTATTCACTTTAATTTTAAATTGCATAGTTAAAGAAAAAAAATTAATTGCTATTGTAAATATAAAATATTATACAACTAATTTTCAATTTTTGGTATGACAAAATATCTTCAGACACTATGTTATTACGGATATAGATAGAGCCAAGAGTTCGAGATTATGTTTTTCGTGTCATACCGTAAATCGTACTTTGAATTATTTATAATTGTTAATCATAGAAATATCAATAATATAACATTTTTTTGTGTCAATTTGTGATTGGGTTATAAAAGAAGTTATGGTATTAATAATTAAAATTTTCAAATATTGCTAATAATCCCCGTACAACAATATAATCTACGTGTCTCGCAATTAAGCCTCATATTTGGCCAATTGTCAGGTCAGAAGTTCGAGATTTGCTAAAACCAAGAATTATATGGTCAAAACATAACTTAGTTTGTGCTATATCTAAAATCTAAATTTGATATCCATAAACACTTCGGTAGGTGTCGACCGTGTCATGTTATTGTGGTATGTATAGTGTTTGTTACTATTAGTAAGTATATTTTAAATAATAATTTAAAATTAAAAAAATATAGAAAAAAAATAAGAGACAGTGAAGAGAGCAAAAAGGGATAGATGTTGATTAGTAAATTTGTTTGACATTAAAAAGTATGTCGATTAAGTTGTTTGATATTAAGAGTCGGGTAGAGAAAATGATGCTTTTGAGTGATTTTTTAGTTTTAAGAATCAATTATGTATTATTTGATTAAAATAAATAAAAAATTGATTCATTTTAACAATTGTGTTTTTATAAATTGAGAATTTAACTTCTTAACTGTAATATCACATAAATATAAAAAATTTACTTATGTTTAGCCTACATTACATGTTAATCGTGTTATTTACGTCTAATTTTATTTTGACCTATTTATCATTCGTATCAATTGGTCATATCTTTTTTAGATTTTCTATTAGATCGACCCATATCGATAGATAAAATTGACACCCTACCGTTTAGTGGCTCCTATTCTTTATAGGTCGAAAGTATGCTACACACATTATACACAAATTTCAAAATATTTATTTTTGGCCCAAGTGCCTGTCATATCAAAGCAAAAATCTTGAATTTTACCATGGCAAGTGCCCACTAGTGCTTTAGCATTAGCATTTTCCACGCGATCCTATATCATTTATAGAGTCTGTTGCCAACCATAGCGCTTGTTTTGTGAAGAAAATAGACAAAAGAAAAAAAACTCTCATAAAGAATTCTACAAATGAGAGATTCATAGACAAAGGTGGGTATGACTACCTCTTATATGCAAGCACTTTCAAGTTCTCCATCTAACGTGTAGATGAATGAGCTTACCAAAGTGGATGAAGAGAAGTCTCCTTAGAAGTGTGCAGTAGGGCCTAATCCCGTCGGGTTGTGATAGAACTAAATCTATGTCATCTATTACGAAAAGACAAATGTTATTCCTAATCTTCCAAGAAATATATCTTAGAAGTCTTCGGGCATGTCTTGAACTTATATAGACATCCATAATCTTTTAGAAATAATGTTTTTATTTACCAAAAAAAAAAACTATAGTACTTGTTTTAAAGGCCATTTAATTGAAATTGATATTAAATGTTCCTTTTTTCCACTAGAATCCCTAAAGTTTTTCCCTTGGGAAATACTATTTATCTATAAAGCCCAATATTCATAGGAAACGTAAACTTATTATCTCCACATCATGTTATTTGCCAGATCTCTTCTCCACATAGAGTACTTTTACTTTTACTCCAATGCACATGAAAAATGATCAGAATACTTATACAATACTTGGCCCACATACACCATTTATTATTATATAAAATCTTGAAGTGTGAAGCGATTGTACCCAACAACAAAAGTGTATGTTCTTAGTGCTTTGCTGCCATGATGGAGGTAGTCTGAATGCAGAAATTGGATGCCAGAAGACTAAAAATGGTGGTCCATGAACTCTTTTATCTCAGAGGTAATGGTTTCTAAGGTGTAGTCTATATATGCTTGGACATAAAGGGTCTTTTCCTAGGTATGTTCACCTTTGGACGAAAAAGAAAATCACTTTTGCCATCAATATCTTCCAACTTTTTTTTGGGTGAATAAATTATTATTTTTAAAAAATAATAAATATACAATATAGTTCAAGACATGCCTGATGTCTTCTAAAGTATATTTCCACGAAAGATACTCAAAAAAAAAAATTATCTAGTCTAAAATATAACGACTTGTGATACTATAACTACATCTCTCTCATCGTGAGAGACTAGGAATAATATTTGGCTTTTCATAATAGATGACATAGATCTTGTCAAAGGCATCTACCCAGACAACCCAAGGGAACTAGGCACAACACTGCATACTCTAAGGAGGCTTCTCTGCATACACTTTGGTAAACTTGTTCAAATTCACGCTAGGTGGAGAATATCACCCAACTTTGTCAACAAAAATAGCACTATAATTATTTGAATGAGCCAAAATGGGTCACAAATCGAGCCTGAGTTGAACTCGAGTTTTGTTCGGATTGTTTAATAGCTCTATTCAAGTCACTCTACTTTCTTTTTCTCTCATCTTCTCCTTTCATCCTATGTTTATTTTGCTTTTACATTACACGTTAGCCTGGGAAAAAGAAGATGCTTCAAGAAGTAATAAATTATCTTATGTGTAGGATGGAAAACAATGCTTCTATCCATTTCATTTGCTTACATATATGGGATATACTATATTAACCCCACTTGAAGTGAGAGTCAGCTATAGAAATTTTTAGCTATAGGAAGGACATTTTTTCCTTCTTTCAAATTTTATTTATTTTTTCTCTTTCAAATCCCAATTCTATGTAAAAACGAAACAACCCACAAGAGCCAATTAGTAAAAATGGTTGATGGACATATGTCATAAAGCACCTTAGCTTATTACCTCATATTGTAATCTATTTTTAAGGGAAAAAACAAAAAAGAAGGGGGGAAACACTCCATCTTCACTTGAATGGAGTGAAGAGGTCAAAGGTTGGGGTAGGAGAGGGCGCTTTTTTTTTTTTTTGTTAATATTCGTTTTACGTTCTATTAGTGGACTTATAGAGAATTGTTAATTCATTTTATTTTTTAATTTTGAAACAAAAGAACAATCATACAAAATCAGTCTTATTCATATCCTACTATAAAAAACTAGGCGGAGCTTATTTAATTTAAGCACACTAAGTAGCTTCATCTAATTAATCACATGAACACACTTCAGCCTCAAGTGCTTTCTACAAGGAGGAGAGATTATTCTTGGGTTGGCATTTACTTGATTTTTTAGAAGCATGTATGACATGATATATCTATATATATACAAGTTTTTTAGAGTTCACTAGTGTTTTTCAATTTTGACTCTTTTAAAATCATCACTAAAACTTCGGGGTTGGTTTAGGAGTTTAAAAAGGGGGAAGCCGTAACCCTGCATTTCCTGAATCCAAATTCCCTAGTTACATAAAACCCTAATTTCAACTGATATACAAGGTTTGTAGGTGATGACATGAATTTGAGTTAAAAGTATGTGTGGTCGGTATGATTTCCTCTTACGATAAAAAAAAAAATGTCCAGATGATTAAGCTTTTAGCCATTTGTCATCTTGCCATATGATTCAGTGAGAGGCAGAAGTAGAAACAAATGGTAGTTGTTAAACAATCTAATAAAAGAGAAATACAAGAGATAAGAAAAAAGCAGGTTAGAGTTTTATTGATACTGCATAATTTGATTGAATACAAAAAAGTGATTTAACCTAAATACAAATAAACTATATATAGGCTAAACAAAGAGAAAGTAAATGACTATTCTACCCTTAATAAACAAAATAACCAATAACTCTATAATTCTTAACATCTCCCCTCAAACTCACGATGCGGCAGTTACAAGTATCGAGAGTTTGCCAACTAGAAAACAAAAACGAAAAATAGAATACGACTTGGTAAAGAAATCTGCAATCTGCAAAAAATAAGAAACAAAGGGCAAAGTAATGATGTCATGCTTGAGATGATGACGAGTAAGGTGACAATCGATCTCAATGTGCTTAGTTCATTCATGAAAAATCAAGTTGTGAGCAATCTGAATAGAATTCTGGTTGTCACAATACATAGGAGTGAGATGAGAAAGAAAAACTCCCATATTTGCAAGTAACCAATGTAATCAAACAATCTCTTTAGTAGTAGATGTCATAGCACGATATTTTGCTTCGGTTGAAGATTGAGAAACAATAGATTATTTTTTGCTCTTTCAAGAAAAAAGATAATCACTCAAAAAGATACAAAAATCAGTAACAGACTTGCGATCTGTGAGATCACTGTCATGATCAGCATCAGAGTATGCACACAGCTCCAAGGAAGAGGTGGATGGAAGTAAAAGACTCTGAAAGACTATACTCCGAAGATACCGTAAAATACGAAGAACAACTGCCCAATGAACTGTAGTAGGAGAAGTAACAAATTAACTAACAACATAAACAACATATGCAATATCTGGACGAGTAATAGTGAAACATACCAAGCTCCTAACAATAGTACGATATAAAGTAGGATCTGACAAAGGTAAACCATCAGAAGAATAATACTTTGCGTTAACCTCAATGGGAGTGTCTACAATCTTATTTATCAGTAAGTGTAGCTCACTCAAGAATATCTGCAACATATTTTGACTGAGAAAAAAGATAACCTCTAGGAGAGCAGACTACCTCAATACCCAAGAAATATCGTAAAGAACCAAATCCTTCATTTCAAACTGTCTAGCTAACTTTGTCTTCAAAATTGAAATACCGTCAATATAATCATCAGTAATAATCATGTCATCAACATATAAAGACAGAATGATACGACCTGCATCAGTATACTTAACAAAAAGAGCAGAATCATGACTATTAGAAGCAAATCCAAGGGAAGAGATCACAATAGAAAATTTTTCAAACCAAGCACGAGGTGCTTGTTTGAAACCATATAACGTTTTCTTGAGCTTGCAAACATACCCAGAATCATGTGAAACACCAGGAGGGGGAGCCATATAAATTTCTTTTTGAATATCCCCATTCAAGAAGACATTTTTAACATCAAGTTGAGAGATATGCCACTGATGAACCGAATCAACTGCAATAAGAGTACGAATAGTAGTCATTTTTACAACAGGAGCAAATGTCTCCTCATAATCCATACTATACTGTTGAGAGTACCCTTTTGCAACCAACCTAGCTTTGTATTACTCAACAGATCTATCAGAATTAGTCTTGATCTTATACACCCAACGACAACCAACAACACTCTTACCAGGAGGTAGAGGAACCAAATCCCAAGTACCTGTCTTTTGCAAAACATAAAGTTTCTCATCCATAGCTTGCTGCCAAAGAGGATCAAGAATTGCCTCTTTATAGGAAGAGGGCTTAGAGAGACAATAAATAAAAGCTAAAAAGGAAGTAAAAGATGAAGAATAACAAGAATAAGCAAAATCTGGTAACTTTGTGGACTTACGAATGCGTATGGATTGACATAGAGGTGGATCCACAATCTCATATGGAGCTTGAGAGACCATAGGAGAAGAGGTAGCTTCAGGTGTGCCAGAAAGTAAAGTGTCAGTACTTGCAAAATGATCAATACGAATTGGTCGAGTATACTATAAAGGTAACGGGGTAAGAACATGAGAAGGGGTATTTGAAGTACTAGAAACCTAAGATGACAAACTATCAGAATTCTCAGAAAAAGGATCTATACGAATAAGATCAGATCTAGTCAAGCTATGAGTAATGGATGGAATAGAAAAAAGAAAAGTATATGCTCAAGAAAAATAGCATGACGAGACACATAAAATTTTTGAATTATTGGATCAAAACAACGATATCCCTTTTTACTTTCACCATAATCAAGAAAGACACAAATAGCAGATCAAGAGGACAACTTGTTGTGTTCAACATGAGGACAAAGAACGAAACAAGTACAACCAAAAACTCTAAAGGAAGAATAATCAGGGGCATACCCATACAACTTTTTGAAATAAGAAACACCTGAAATATGAGAAGATAAAATTGTATTAATCAAACCTACAGCAGTAAGAACAATTTCACTTCAAAACTCACTAGGAACAGAAGCAGACAACAAGAGAGAACGAGCAGTTTCAACAATGTGTCTATGTTATCTTTCAGCATCACCATTTTGCTCAGGAGTATCTGTACACGAAATTTGGTAAATAGTTTCATCTAAGGCAAGCAACTCATCAAATTTATTAGAAGTGTATTCTCCACCCAAATCACACCTAAAACATTTGATAACAGCAGAATGTTGAGTTTTGACAAGAACTCGAAAGGCTGTATATAGCTCAAAGAATTCAGAATGATGTTTCATTAAATAAATTCAACAATAACACGTATGATTATCAATAAAAGAAACATAATATTGAGACCCTCATTTTGTGGTAACAGGAGAAGGTCCCCATACATCAGAATGAATCAAATCAAATGGAGAAGAAGAAACAAAAATACTTTGATTAAAAGGTAAAGTTGAAAATTTTGCCAGTTTATATCCACTACAATAAGAAATATCACAAGTTTGCAAATTTCCTAAAGCCCTGTGGATGCCAAAAATCTCAAACGAGAAGACGAAATATGACCTAGACGAGAATGCCATAAATAAAAACTAGAAGAAGAAGGACTCAAATGAAAATAAGATAAATCAACATTAGTAGTAGCAACAGTAGCAACAACTGACACTTTTAACTCTTCCAAAATATATAGTCCCTCCTTCCTACAGTTTGTCTCAATCAGCTTTTGAGACTGCAAATCTTGCACATAACAAAAAGAAAAGGAAAATGTGACTAAATTACCAGAATCACATAATTGACTAACAAAAACAAGATTTAATGTGAGGTTCGAAATATGATAAACATTAGGGAGAGACGAGTGAGGTGTAACAACAGAACCAACACCTGCTAAAGGTATAGGAGTGTCATCAGCAGTCATAACAGGAATAAAAGATGAATGAGATATATAAACAAAAGATGAAGAATTTGGAGACATATGATGTGAAGTACCAAAATCCAAGACCCATACAGAATGTGATATACCTGAAGAACTATGAGGCAATTGACCTACGGAAGAAGAAGCAGACATAGCTTGTGGCTGTGAGGAGAGAAACTTCTAAAATTGCTCAACCAAAGTACTATAATCAGTGAAAGGACTTGATGAAGCCACTGCTGCAGTATTAGACTGTAGTGGTTTGTAACCCTGAGGTGGTCTATGAGCATTATATTGTGACTGGTTGCCAAGCTTCCAAGCTTGAGATTGTTGTTGCGATTGATTCTACTGTCTTAATTTAGGACATTAAGCCTTCCAATAACCTTTATGCTTACAAAAACTGCACTCGTCGAAGGCAGTTCTTGTGTAAGGCTTATTCTAATTATTCAAGAATAGTTTAGAAGGTACTACTAACACAGAAGGATTAGAAGTAGAAAGAATTCCCTTTTCAAAATAAGACTTAAGACATATTTCTTCAGCCAATAACTCATTGCAACTGAGTCAACGGAAGGAAGTGGAGAACGATGCAAAATTGAACCTCGAAGTCTTTCAAAATCACTACAAAGTGCCGTTAAAAACTGTACCAATCGTTGCTGCTCTCTACGAGCAATATAGGCACCACATGCCTTTAATTCGGTCAATTCTGTAAAAGCCAATTAATCCCAAAGATTTGTCATAGCAGAATAAAACTCCTAAATATTCATATTCTTCTGCTGAAGAGCTTGTATGTCATTCTTCAATCGATACTATTTTACAAAATTTGATTAAGTGAATAACCTTTGCAGATGATCCCAAACTTCATTTGTTGTCTCATACTTTGCCAACTGTGTACCTATAGATCCGCGTAAGCTGTGTTTGAGATTAAGCTAGTCCTATGAAACTTTGCTCTGATACCATGTTAAACAATATAATAAAAGAGATAAGAAAAGAGGAGGCTAGAGTTTATATTGATACTGTATAATTCAATTGAATATAAAGAAGTAATTTAACTTAAATACAAAGAGATTATATATAAACTAAATAACGAGAAAGTAAATGACTATTCTACCCTTAATAAACAAAATAATCAGTAACCCTATATTTCTTAACAGTAGGAACTACACATACTAAATATGGTATGGACTTATAGATTGGGTTATAATGTACCATTGACAAGACCATTAAGGAAGTTGATATGGAACATGATGTAAAGCCTTTTCTGTGACATCTCCTTCTTTGGAAAAAGTCTGACACTTCAAACACCTAAAGACATTTTTTAGCATACTTTGGCAAATTTTGTTTACTTAGAGATTAACAATCTTCGATATAAGGCTTTAGTCCAAGTTTACTAGTTTATGCTCTTAGTGTTGCAAACTGGTGGGTCTGTTTGTTTGATTTTTATAACTTTCATCTTCTTCTTTGGGTTTTAATTTTTCGAAGGAAAGAAAGAAAGGAGCATGGTTTCTAGATAAGGGGCGGCGAGTAGAGAGATTGAACTCAAGAAAGGAAATTCCTACTAAATTAAGTAGTGCACATCTTTGTAGATTTAAATTTTCTCTAATATAGTTTATTTCAGCTTGTTTTGATGGAATGTAATTGAATTCAAGTGAGATCTACTATATTCATATGACAATAGTACCATTTTTGTACTTGATTTAAAAATCTAATTTGAGTATGTAATGATTGTTGCGGTTGGATTAGCCTTGAATCTCATTCAATGTTGAGCTCTATAATTAATCCAATAATAACAAAGGATTGGGTTCCTAAATACATTCTAATAGCATTGCCTCATTAATACACAACAAGTGATCTAAATTAAGAAAAATTGAGGAAAAACCTACTGACGGCATTTTGATCCTATCTTCACTACTTCCACAAAAAAAGGGTTTGCATCAAAGTATTTGTTATACTAGACCACTACCATAACTTTCATGTCAAAAAGATCAATTAGACACACCACTTGGCTAAGCTAGTCTTGTTGGTAAGCTAAACTACATAATGATGCTTTCTACTGATGAATAACTTTGTTCTTTTTTGTGGTAACAAGTTGATGAACATCCAGTTTAGGGCAAGCTCTAAGTAAAGAGTAATACTATTTTGACTTAAAAATTTGATCTAATTTACTGACATAAAAATAAAAACTAGTGTGTAAAAATTGACAGTTCAGTTAATAGGATAAAATTCATCCTGGGTTTTCTTGTGTATGCGCCAACAGCCTTGAAACCAAAAAAAATAAAAATAAAAAACAGAAAAAAAAAAGAAGAAAATAGCTCAATTCACAAGACTCCCGCTATTGTAAGGTCTTGGAGGAACGAAAGCTGAAATATGCAACAAAATTTATCCGATCAACAACATCCCCTCTTAGAAAACCCCTTATATGTACACACAACTGCATGTATACACAATTTTGAGAGCCATGGTAGATTGAAGGGATTAAGGGTCGTAGATAAAGAAGATATTTCATATGGTTGCCACTGCAGACATGACTATTTCATTAATCAATATATCCCGCCGCTTTTAGTTAGGTCTGCACATCTTTAAGGCACATCTTACAATTAAGGTTCAAAGCCTACACTTATTGGACACTTCGCACACACAGCATAATGCATGCATGATTGCCAAGTATTTCTCAAGGCTTAGGACTTCAATTAGCTTCTTGTTTGCTAGTTAGCTTTAGAAGGAAAGAATGAAGAACACTGATTAATGAAGAAAATGAAAGAAGGTACCTTACTTCTGCTTGACATAAATAGAATCTTCCACACAACTTGTGACAAATACATCAGAAAAAAAAAGGATTGAGTTTATGTCTTTAGAACATATTACTTTCAAGGCTAGCTTGGAAATGACTTTTGGTGTTCTGGAATATCAGGATTCTCATTTGTTCAATAGTGCAGCCCTTGACATGAGACGCTTCCCAGAGCCCTGCAGAAAAAAAGGTCAAATTTCAATAACTATGCTCTGAGAGAGAGAGAGAGAGAGAGAGCAATTATTCCAATAACTTAGTGGCTGCAAATACTTGATGTTGTGTTGTTGATTGAACTCACAGACATCATTATATATATATATTTTTTTTCTGCTTAAGTGTATTCAAACAGTTGAACAAAAAGTACAGCAAACAGAATCTCACTGTACTTTGGAAAATAGAAGCACAAATGGACTTAGAACCAGCAACAAGATCAGACTAAAATCAATATGATCCGATAGATATTGGCATCGTAGATATCCTTAATGTTCCACGAGTCGGGTTGCACAACCCAAAACGGTGTGGATTCACATCCAGCTTACTCAAAGACTCGACCCCAAACTATGACTCATACCACAAATTGATTCATGACCTAACCTAAGTAGTCTTAAATTATAACCCCAATCCCAAATTGTAATCTTAACTTGTTATTTCTTTAATTTTGTATTATTTCAACTCATATTTTGACAATACTTGCATAATATAAAATAAATATTTATTGACTATGTGTATATGGACGTATTATTCTATACAAAAAGGTACAAATGAATCACGACACAAAATAGTGTGCCAACTAAGCCTATATCTATCATATCTCGTATTGAAAGAAGTGTCGTACTAAATATTTGTATCTTTACCATGTATCAAATTAACCCACTATTTTTCTTTTATGATTGTCTGCAACAGTTTGTTATTTTCCAAAAATCAAGCACTATTCTACATCATGTGTATGATGATAAACCTAAGATTTGTTTTAGAAAAAAATTATTTGCACAAGAAACCTTTATACTCAGGGGGTTTAAATGTCAGAGTTTGACCCACTTCAGGATAATTACGCTTTCTGAATTACTAGATGATCCTTGTGAGACTCTTTACTCCTCCCTATGGGTTGGATACTTGAACTTAAAGAGCATACTACATATCTAAGAATGAGGAATTGGGCAATTTCTAATTGTTGGATATCTTGATTTTGTAATTGAAATATTCAAAAGCAGGTGCAATTGTACATAAGGAACCACCTTTCTCTGAATGGGCATCACAAATTTCCCTTATGTAATGCCCTAACATGTGGCATTAATATGGAGAAAAATGTGAATGTTAATTCACCTTTTTGACACAAAATAATTTGCACCGTATACTTTTAAAAAAGGCATATGTATTCTAGCCTCTTGCGTTGTGTGAGGGGTAGTTGCCTAGTGTTTTAGTTTATGAGAGTATTCTCTTCGAAATTCGTTAGTTTGTTTCGTGAGTACCTATCTTGAGAAGTATAACTCAAGGATCCAGTGAACATGTCTTGAACTATAATATATACCCAATTATTTATCACTGAAATCGATTTTTTCCGATCAACAACAAATAAATTAACAATCTTGTTTTCCATTGAAACAAACTCACCTCATCAAAGTTAGCTTGATTGTTGCTCTCCAGCATTAGCCCAAAATGAATATGAGGGAAATGTGCCCACTATAGCCAAGAAAGAAAGTCCACAAGTCATCACCCCCAAAAAAAATTCTATCATGCAAGCCAAAAAAAGTGTCCAAATTTGCTACCACCTCCACTTACATTTTTTGCAGCAGTACTGAAAGCTTCCCTATGGCTGATATCTGGATTATTGGCCTTGATCCTTTGAATCTCTTCCCTGCACATACACATTTTGGTTTCAGAAATTATTAAAGGAAGAGAGTTATTGCTCCAAGGTTTATATATGATAAAAGATAAAAGAGATATTCAAGAGATTGCTAATAAGTGATAGCAGTTCCACTACTTTATGAACTGGTTATATGCAGAAGGTACTCGCTGCCTCTTCTCGGGAGCTGAAAAAGAAATAATGACACACATGAATACTTTATATTATATATAGTATGCATTTATTAATCAAATTCCTAGATATATACAAATATATATTTATATATCTATATGATTGAAGAAAGCAAAGAAAAAGAAGATGAAATATTAATGCTATCAGTCCATATGAATTGAGGGTAATTGATAACTGACGTCGATTCACAGTCCTTTCCTCAGTGGTATTCATGGTGGGTGGTCGCATTGCCATTTTCTTGTTGCATTTGGAGGATGACCCCATGTCAATCCTATAATCAGGGGCAGCATAGTTTGGTGCCTGAAAGTCGAAATGAAATAGAGAAAAGAAAGCAACAAAATAAGAGGGATTATGATAAGTTTAGTATGAAATAAGTCATTAATCTAGCAAGTGGAGATCACAAGTTGAGGGGGTTTCTTGTATTAATGTCAGCAAAATTAAAGAAAAAAGGGGGAGAAACAAAAGAGGGAGGTTATGCAACTATATAATTGATCTACCTGTGAGGTGTTGACAATAGAGAGAAGTGGTGGGGAGAGAGAAGATGGGACTGAATGACTTGAAATGATGTTTTATGTAAAAACATACCAACATTGAAGTGTCTGAATCGGTTCAGAATAACAAAGAGCCCAGATTGACAGTTGTTGAGATCTAGAGGGGTCATGCCCAGAGAGAAAGAGGGAGAGAGAGAGAAATCAAGAGGGGATCTTGGAGAACCAAAAACGAAGTTTTTGAGAATGTTTCTACAGTAGAAGACAAGCCCCGATGAAAAGAAATCATGAAAAAAATATAACAACTTCATCCACACATACATGTCAATCAAATCAAGATAAAAAAGGAAGCCTAAAAGTAAAAATAAAATAAAATAAAACCCCACAAATGCTTCACTTTCCATTGATGCTTCAGGACTGGCCCTGACGCCTATGCTGGTCGTAAAATAACTCTACAAATAAGTGAAAACGTAGGTTTTGGTTATGGCGGCTCTTAGGCTTCACAGATGAGAGAGAATAGCTTTGAAAGAGTAGATCTGGGTGTGTTATATATGCAGAAGACATTGATTCCCTAAAAAGAAGCAAAATTCTGAGAAACCCTAGATTTCAGAAGCCCGTGATCGCCCACAAATTAAGCTGCAATGTTTTTATTTTTTTTGAAGATGACCTGTTGCCAGGACATAGACTGAAACGCAGCTGCCATGTTCACAGACCATAGATTTGTGCAGTGCCCGCATCGGACGGTCACAATGTCAAACAAGCTGGTGCATGGGACACTCACCTGAAATAGTACCAAGTCAAAAATCAGTGATCAAACAGAGCAAGATTACAAGAAACATATTTGAAACTTGGATCTCTCTCTACCAAAAAACCTCTTGTGTTAATCTTAGATTAAAATGGGGTAGGTAGAAGCCTATAAGCAAAACCCTAAAATTTTATTGTGGAAGAGAAAATTTTAGTATCGTTGGCTGGAAGATTCCACCAACAGAGATCTTTGATTTCTTTAACTGATGAGCTACAAAGGCATGGTTTTGATAGCACTCTCCACTTAGCTGCGGTGCATTTCTTTTTTCAGTAGAGATATAGAAAATATAAAGGAAATTTGAGAGTGAAGGACTTGTCCTCATCAAGTTTATCATCTAAAGCTTGTTTTGACGTTAGATGACCCTCACCCTCTCAAATATACAAAAACAACAAAGTAATCTCTCTCTCTCTATTGTGGTCATTAGTAGCACTTCAGGTATGACTTTTCTTTGACTGCAAAAGAAAGAAGAAAAGGAAAAGTCTAGCGATGGAGACCTGACTGCGCCAAAAACAAGAATCGAAGAAAGAAAATTACTGGATTTTCAGAATAATAGCACCAAATAACCTGATCTCAGAAGCCAAGATCAGCTTTATTCAGGGTGTAAAATGCTCTTTATTCTCACAAGCATGATAACCATGAGAAAGAAAACACAAATACACGCGCGCGCACACACAATTTCTGATAGGATTTGAAAAGCAAAGCCCACTAAGAGGAGTTCAGAGATCAGATACCGCAAGAACAATATTGCAAAAGCTACAAGGGATGTAGCAGAGTTGCTCAGAAGCAACCTCGATGCTGCTCGACATGCCTATCAAGAAATTGAAGCTCCAAAAACCCAAGAAGAAGAAGTAGAAGAAAACACCTCTGCTGAAAGAACAATGGAGAAAGCAAATAACACTAAGCGGAGAAAGGCTTTTATTCTCTCTCTCTCTCTCTCCCCCTCTCAAGTCCCACCCTTGCTTCAAAGATGGCCTATGTATACAACAGTAGCACCTGTGTACATATAAATACAGAAATATTGTAGACGTAGATAGAGAAAGTTGTGGAGATAGAGAGAGAAGGGGACAAGAAAAAGGAGGGATAGGATCCAAAGTGGTAAACAGAGCTGACTAGGGAAGGCAATATAAAAAAAAAAAGTGGGTTCAGTAGTGCCCACGGCCGGCAGGAATTGCTGGACCGGGGGGAAGGAAAGATACAGAGGTGTAACCGGTTCAAATGGCAGGCTCGTAGAGAACCGGGTTCGGAAGCAAGGACAGTGGTTACTAATCGTCAGATATTATCCAAGAGTTAAGGTTTCATAAAGAAGGGAGAGAATGACAGCATTATCAAGCCAGTTCATGTTGATGATTATTGCCATCATAATGAAGTAAATGCGACCACTCCCTTTCACTATCCGTGCTACACCACACAGCGGACGAGGGGGAGGAAATTTTACCATTATTATATACATTGATATTGGACAAAATAATATTCAAACCTAATTTGTTTATCTATCTAAATAATTTGTTAACTATTATATTTAAATTGATAATTAATCTCATTCATTATTAAAGCTAACCACTAATGAGTTAGGTAGGTGAATGAATTAAGTCCAAGGAACATTTTTGTCAGATGTGTGTGTGTGCATAATTTATAGTAAAGTTACTGCTCAATTTCTTTCCTTTCCCTTTTAATGGTCTAACACGAGGCCTATCATACTAAATTAATAGCATGTTAAACCTCACTCTTTCTTTCTTTTCGGAAGGTAAATTGGTGTCATTTCTCTGTAAAAAAACATGATGTACATGATATATTGAAACAATCAAAAACAATCAAGCTAGCTAACATATGAGCGAGCCAATTGAATAGAACAAAAGGAGACTGATTCCGTGACGGGTGCAAGTGCAAGGAGGTTTCCAAGTACCCCAAACAGAAATGCCCTTACTTCTTGATTCTTTTTTTTCTTTTTAAAGCTATTAGAAGAGTCCATCAAAATTCTTAAACGGTCATCAATACCATCATGTCACACCTCCACTTGAAGACTTCATTCATGATCATCAATGATTAGCACTCGTTGACAGAGAAGATTTTCGTAGTATAATGGCTCAAGTATTGGGGAAAAGGTATCAACCTTCTTATCAAAAGAAATCATATAACGAACCCATCGAAATTTTAAAAAAAAAAGTAATTTGAGAAAAATCTATTCATGTTTAATATAAATCAAGAAACCTTAAATTTATAGTAAAAATTAAGAGTTACCTTTGAAACCTATTTTTAACAACTTTCAAACTTTCTCAAAAATTTTGAATCTTTAAATCTGAATTTGATCTTTACTCCAAGCATCGCAAATGTTTGACCTCTATTGGTACCCACACGAACTGGCAAACTTGAAGGATCTACCTCAACCAATTATAAACTAGTAGAGAGAGAGAATGAGGGGTGATTCTTCTTGTGCTAACAAAATAGTTTTTTTTTTTTTTTTTTTCTGGAAAAGTAAAATGTATTCATGAAACCAAATATACAGGGTAATCACCCACAAAAGAACAGTGAAGTCGCATAGGACTCAAAGACCAAAAATAAATACATGGTGAACACAATTCTGTAAGGGATGCCCTGTAAGTGAGTAGGGTATCACCCACAGAATTGCAAACAAGAGAATAATGTAACAAACTAGACAAACAGGAGAGACTGTTCGGTTTCAGACTGGATCCATATCTGCACAGAACAATTCCTACCCCAGCAACAGGGGAGAGGCAAGCAGGAGAGGCACCAACAACACACATCAATGCACCAACATCAGTACCACAACATGAGCCGTCAGTACCAACAAACAGTCACCAAAGCTAAAGGGGCAAAGCTGTAGCATCGGGGAGCAACAAGGAAATAAGTGCATGAACCAGTCCTCCAACCAAGCGTCAGATGCAGAGAACTAGGAATAAGAAGAGTCATCCTCCATCTATAAAGCAACACATTAGCAGGCAAAAGCCAACAGAAACCACCATGAAGCGCAAGAGGGAAGAAATAGAAGTAAGGAAAGACGATCAGTGAAGACCAAAAGTCACTAAGAAAAATGAGGAGGATAGCCCAGGGAAGGTAATCCCATGCCTTCCCATGAGAATGTTGAGTTTGATACAGCAACTCCGCCTTGAAGGACCACCACAGGTGCAAGAGAAATCCTAGCAGAAAACAGAAGCAGTAGAACCATAGTCCACAGGGCAATCAGAGATAGCCACAGAGAACCAGATCTGAAAACAAATGTAGACATTGATGTATGAACCACATTGAATGAAAGAAACTATTTCCTGAAATGTCTGAACAAATACAAGTCACCCAAAGAAAAAAGAAAACAGCAGTAGCATGAGGATCATAAGCAGCATATGTAGAGAACATCACCACCCACCAATATAAAGAAAGTCCACAATCCAAATATGAAAACCAGCAACCTTAGACCAGGAACAACATGAGGGTCTAAAGCAACATGTGTAAATTTACATCAACATCAACCAATATGAGGTCAGAAAGAAAACCAACAAATCCAGCGGTGATCACCAGTAGAAATCATCATAGATAATAGAAATCAAAACAAGAAACCCATGGAACCCCAATAGAGCAGTGCATTTGTAGCAGTAGACAGTGACCACAACCAGACAAATTCCACCTAGCCACAGGGAGTGTCACCAGGAATGGCAACTAGTTGGAAGACTCCAGTACTGAATAGTATGGAGATTTCTATAGGAGGGCTTAAATTTGAGGGAAGCCAATCTACTCCAAATAGTCTGTAGGATAAGATTGGTAACAAAATTAGGGTCCTTGAACTTATATCATATATCTTCCTCTTATATGAAGGTATTTATAGAGCTTTAAAGACTATAATCCTAGTTTGTGTCAAATTGTCATTATCTCATAATTACATATAACTCATTTATTAACCATTAATTGTAATAAAGTCCCTAATTAACTCTAAATTAGGTTTTTACCTCAATTAACTCTTAATTGGTTTTCTCTCCTTTATTTTTTAGTTTTCAATCAATTATATTGTTGTGACCTTATAGGTTCAATCAAACCTGGTAGTAGGCATTCGATACTAACTAAGTACTATCTCAAATTATAACTCTTTCTAATTTAGCTTGAATTAAAACTCTTCTAATTCTCTCTTTATGAAGAAAAATTAATATATTTATATTAATTTCACTCTTTGAACTTTTAGTAATCATGAGTGACATCTAACAGTATGTCGTGATTAACCTCCGAATAGCATGAAGTAGGTAAAAAACTCATTCAATTTATGAAATAACTGTCAAACCCTTAACTCAATTTTATATATTCAATCTTAGGACTATTACTCTTAATGATCAATTAAAAACCCTTTTTTAATTGTCGTTCTGCCTTGGTCCAGGACTCCTTAAATCATATACTAGAATATCACATAGGACATTCTCCTTTTATTTACCAAGGGTGATAGATTTCATATTGTACACTCATAAATCTCCATGCATGTCTAACTACATCCAACAGTACATATCCAAGTTACACAGTTAGTAAATGAATATATTGTATAGTTAAAGTATAGAAATTCATGCACAAGATAACCATGGTGTCAGTCTAAGGATCAGTTACATAACTATAATTTTAGAATTTAACATTGACAAGTATGTAAAACTCCATGTAAAAAATCCTACATTAGTTCATGGTCATGTTCAGTGTACTTGTTCTCTAACAAGAACCTACACATCTACTTCAATGTCCCTTCACTAGTGACTTGGATGAATTATCTCGTATCAAATATGAATAAACATAATGTGTGTCAGTCTATTCGGATTACATGTGTCCACATAGTAATCTTATGACTAGAAACATTTAAGAGTTAAATACTAAAAAGTATATGTCTCCTCTTCTCAACTTTTTGAGAAACTATCTTCTTAATTTATACTCTATGGATTATATCATGTATATTAACAAGGAATTAGCCAGTAACATGATAAATAAGTTTGCTCTTTTATTTCATTAAGTAATGAATGTTGCTAGTACAACCCCAAAACATCATCTATATATGATTGATCTTAGAATAAACAACTAACATTTATCAATTCAAATTATGTGTAAAATTGAAGAGACTTATCCAAGAACTTATGAGGAACTACCATAAAGATATGCTAAAAGCATATGATATAGTCAGTTGCAAATTCATATTTTTTTTTTATAAAAGTAAATCATTTATTCATCTTTGAAAATATTCATGTAAGATTCCTAATTTGTTATAAAAAAAAAAGGCTGAAAAAATCACCAAAAAAGGAAACCAAGCACCTAAATTGCTAGTAGTTCTATAATATGACAGAACTTAAAGCAATTCAGGGCATTTATGATGGAGCATTAGTAGAGCAAGCAATAGACACTGAGTTCTTCCAATGCTGGAGAAAAACAGTATTCCTAGAGGACTGCACATTGGCAGACTTTGGTTTCTAATGTCATGCGGGATTTGATATTTGAAATTTTATTTGAACGTGATCAATGTTGTTTAGTTAGAAAATTTTGAAAGGTTTATTTTATTTTCTAATTCTATTAGGATTTTTTTTATTCGGTTTCCTAATTATTTAGGATTTTTGTTTCCTAGTTTGTTTATGGTTTCTACTATTATATAAATGTATGTAAGTCTTAGGGCTAATCAGTTTTTTGAGTAATACAATTGAGGGAGCTTCTCTTTTATTTTCAATTATTCTAGTATTATTTGATAATAAACAATTCAATTGAAGCCTTTAGGACTAGTATTCAGCGAAATCAACAATCTTAGAGTAAGATTTTAATCTCGTATTTGTATGCAAATCAATGGCTTTGTTTTACTATCCTCTTTCGTTCATCATCAAACCATTATTTCTCTCCGCTTCCCTACATCAATGTAGAACTATGCCATGAGAGAGATCGACGAGGAAGTATACAAAAATCACTCTAGAGGGCGTTCTCTAACTTATAAGGCAGTCATTCAAGGTGACCACTGGTCTAATATGATTACAGACGTCCGGGAGTTTGTGAAGAAGTGTGTCAATGCTTCGTCACTGTGCCAAGGCAACCATCAAAAGAATTGACCACCATCATGAGTCCTTGGTCATTCTCCCAATGGGGCATCGATATCCTAAGTCCCCCACCCATGAGCTACGACTAGTGCAAATTTGTGGTTGTAAACATCGACTACTTCACAAAGTGGATGAAAACTAAGCCCTTAGCCTAAATAATATATAAGAAGGTGAATTCATTTATCTGGAGAAACATAGTGTGTCACTTTGCAATACTCCATGCCACAGTGAGTGACAACTCCAAGCAGTTCGATAACAAGCTCCTCAATGATTTTCATGCCGACTTTCAAATCAAACAACCCCCCTCGAGTCCAACCCACCCCTAGGCAAACAGACAGGTCGAAGTCACCGTAAGAACCATATTATACAATTTGAAGACTAGATTGAAAAGGGCCAAGAAACTATGGGTGGAGGAGCTCTCTGGAGTGCTGTGAGCCTACCTGACAATGCCAAAGAGCCCCATTGGTGAGACATTTTTTTATTTTGCCATTGGTATAGAAGTAGTCATACATGTTGAGATTGGGGGTACACTTACTGAGGGTCCAACACCATAACTCGTCCACTTATGAAGAAAGCCTCCACATCAACCTCGTCTTAATAGAAGAGGAAAAAGATATGACCATAATCAAGAATTCATAATACAAGTGCTGCATGACTCGCTCCTTCTTACATGGGGACTTAATCCTTAATAAAGTGATCCTGGCCATTAAAGGCGCGAGGGGAAGTTACGACCAAACTGGAAAAGGCTATACACTGTGACATAAATTATGAGCCCAAGCACTTATAAAATCCAGAATTCTGAAGAAAAAGTCTTAGCCTATCCATGGAATATTGAATATCTGAAGAAGTACTACCAATAATTCAAGGAGAGCTAGAGTAATAAAACTCTAGGATTCTGTTTAGTCTCAAACCTAGAATTGTACCTTTTTTTGGGATTAATAAATAAAGTTTTTTTGGATTACCACCCACCACCACCATTGTTCATTATAAGCAGTTATCAAATAAAAGTTTTGTGAATTTATTCAAATTTGCCTTACTTTTCATTTCATAAGAAGTTTGGAAATAAAAGTCACTTCAACAAAAGTCATAACATAGTTTGATGCTACCTACCTACAACAAAAAAAAAAAGAGAAAAAAATATCAAATATCTTCAGAACTCTGACTACCCTCGTTGTTGTCACCTTCGCTACTGTCATCCTCCTTGTCGCTATCTGACTCTCCATCACCAGAGACCTCACCATCAACATCAATAATATTTGGCGCCTCATGAAGAATGAATCTCAAGAAGTCAATGTTGGGAAAAGCAACTGAAACTTTCTTTCTAAACTCCTAGTAGCCATCAATAAAGGCGTATGTAGTGCTATCCTAGAGATTATCCTCCCTCATCATCTCTATCTCTAAGGAGTGAGCCTCTGTTCTAATAGCCCTTTCATTGGCTAATTGCAACTCTACCTTAAATATGAAAACCCTCTCATTGGATGACTACAGTTCTACCTCAAATCTAGAAGCCCTCTCCTAAGCTGCCTGTAGCTCTACCTCAACTCTAGTGGTCCTCCCATGGGCTACTCGCAACTATGCCTCTATTATCGTGCAGGCAGCCTCACTGTTAGCCTCCAGCTTAGTGGTTCTCTCGAGGGTCGTCAAAAGTTCAACTTCAAGAGGTATAACTCTCTCATGAGCCGCTCTTAACTGTTCCTCAACAACCCGCAACGTCTGTCTCTCCTTTAGTAGAACCCTTGATACGTGCTCATGATAGGTAACCTTTGCAAAAAGACACACAGTGGCTATGGACACCTATAAACATGCAAAAAGAAGAAAAGGTCAGTGTTATTAGAGGACATGAGGGATAAAATTCCATAGAACTACAAATGATTACTCTTGTCAAGCCCTCCATTATGGTATTAATAACACCTTTAGTACCCTAATGGCTAACTTCTTTGATATCCAAGGGTGACATGAACTCCTAAAGCATGAAAGCAGAAAAAATAGGTGGCGCCCCATTTTTGTGTGGGAGATTGAATGCCTGCCTCTAGAGATGCCCCAACTAGATAAATGACTAGAAAAGATGCCTAGACAACTAGAACAAATATAGGAGTCACTTGTTGGGAACCAGTAGAAGCATCATCCTGTCCTACCCTCTTAGGCAGTGGAGTCGTCTATGTAGCCCTAGTGGAGTAGAAAGCCTCAACCTTAGACCTACTTACTGTGGAATTAGAATAAAAGGAGTTAGCTTCAGAAGATGAAATATACTACCAAAAAGGCGCCAGAAAAGATGACCCCAATTTGACCCACTCTAGACATAAGGGTCACATAATCCTTTACATGATGAGCTCTCACGGCTTGAATTCTTCCCTCTTGGTCTGTTGATAACCCTTGTAAGATTGAAAAGGAGTAGAAAATATGGTGAAGGTGAAAGGGACACATCAATCAGAAAAAAAAAGACAGAATTTATACCTATCTTATTGGGTACACCCCATCCCATGGGAACCAAAGCCTAGTTCTCCTCAACAGCCCACTCTCCTCCTATAAATAAAAATTGAGGCTTGCAGTTATGACAGTTAGAGCGTAATCCAGTAATTAGCTTTCTTGCCCTTGGAGAAAGCAATACCAACCTCGATTGGTAATGGGGTTCTCATGTAATGTATAAGTATCAAAAAAATCCTCACATGAGAAGAGGCACTTTCGTCATGTACACATCTCCACAACGTGAGGAATCCCAACAACACTTTCTAGCCGTTGGGGGCCAGCCGCCCCGGCGCGAGTACGAGTGTGCCAGGATGCGGCACATGGGTGTAGGCATCAAGAACCTTAGACCTGCTTCTAACACCTCCTCATAAATAGCAAAGTTCTTGAAGGAGTCAATCAGAAGCTACCTCACCCATCTCTGCCCAGCGGTGCAACACCAAAAGGAGAATACAAAAAGTGGATATAATCCTAATAATCTCTACATCAGTATCGAAAGAGTTAAAAATTAAGTTCACTTTAGAACCATCGTCATTAGCGCCCACATTACCACGATACTTGCATTGTTATGGATGTGGGGCAACACTACCACCATCATCCCTTGCTGCTTACCCAGCACCTAGCTTCACGCGTAGTTGCTTTTTGGCACCCAGCCGTGCCCCGACGCTTGCCACTTACACCCAGGCACTCGTGCTCGTTCCTGCACTCACGCTTGCCACCATGGCGCCCTTGCCTCGACCTATGTCATCCACTGCGCCCTAGCCTCAGCATGCGTTTACCACTGTGCCCATGGTGCCACAGCCTTAGCCCATGCCTGCATCTGAGCCCATAGTGCCCACACCTCGGTCAGTGCCTACCTCTACGCTTATGCCTACTCAGCGTCTGTTCCAAAGGCGCCCTCACCTGCCTCGTCGCCCGCACCCTAGCTTGCCTCAGGAGCCCTCACTTGTATCCATGGCACTCTATCTCGTGTCTTCAGCACCCCTACCTATAATGCCTCTGCCCCTCTTGGCGCCTTGGCCCCCGTTGCCTCAGCTCCTCTTGGTGCCGCCTTACCTTAGGCCTGCTCTTGGAGTCCAAATCCACTCGGCATCTCACTTCTGTCTATTCTTTCTTAGACTGAGTTTAGAGAATTGATGTGTAGGGATCCTATTTATTTCCTAAGTTTTAGATTTGACAACATCCTAATCAAGTTGGGAGTCTCAATAAGATTGGAATGAAATCTCCTACCCAGGGTGGAAGGAGATATCCAAAACAGTCTGGAAAAGAGAAGTCCTAATTAAAGTAGGATAAGGAGCCCTATTTGAAGCCTTAGGGCAAGAGGTAAGCCCCCTAGGAGAAAGTCAAAACAATGATAAGTCTTCACCAACAAAGTGCCTGCTAACCCAGTTGAGCGAAAGGAATTCAAATCTCAATGTAATAGCCGTGAGGACACAGTCAATACTTCAAAAAAAGGAAAGGAGATGGAGAAAAAATTTATCCTTGTTAATGCCCTCTCCTCCAAATCCCATCGGGCTCGGGGCATGGAGGACAAATGATGGGCTCGACCTAGACCATGTCCAGAATTACGGACCAAGCCTAGGATTATAGACCAAGGCTAGAATCACAAACCAAGCCCAGCTCAGAAGCCTAGTTTAGTAATGCAGGTCAAGCCCATCACAGGATGAAGGAAGTTGGGTTAGGTTATTTGCACCATCTTGAGATATTGTATGTACATCTGGTAGCACAAATTACATAGTATCATAAATAGTTACTCTAGGTATTACCCATCCGCCAGGAGAGTTTATAAACAAATACAGATCTTTGGTATCATCCTCAATACTGAGATATACCAGAACAACAATAAGCTGATTTGATATTTCACTATCAACCTCCTGACCTAAAAAAGTAATCTTTTTCGATAAAGTCGATTGATTAGGGTAAAGTTGTATACAAACATGCCATCTTGAGAGACTCAATCCATAACTAACACGAGAAGAAATATCCGTGGGATGCACACATCACCACCTCTATGAAACTATCTCATTTGTTACGAGAACGGCGCCACCTCTATTAAACTACATCACCTATAATAAGAAAGACATCTCAATCTATTAGGAGACACCTATAAATTGTAATCCCCATCTACACAAGGGAGCATATTTCACATATAACTCACATCTGAACACTCTACACCCTTAAGCAATAAAATACGTAGTTCATCCTAACCCTTCATAGTAGAGTAAGTTATCCTGACCGAATAGCTTAAATTGTGTTTTACTTGTGTTGACTTTCATCATTTATTACTGCATTTAATAATTGATAGGTGGTACATAAACACATTTTGTGCATCATCACAAAACATTGACAAAGCGAAAACATAATGAAGGCGTTTGTATTGGGGGATAGGCTACAGTACCATCGACAGTATCATATCAAAAATTACAATTTTTTAAGACCAAGTTATAAATTTTTTGAAATATAAGTTACAACTTTTAAAGAGTATGATTGATCATACATGGTTGATATTGATACCAACAGTTTACGATTTATCATGGATATTTGTGATTGATCATGACCTTCCTTTGAGCAATTATAACTTTTCATTTCAAAAATATTATAGCTGACAATACCATACTAAATTATTATTTGTTTTGGGTACCGTAAACTTTCCCCTGTATTGTGCGGAATGGGAAAAACAAAACAAATAAGAGAATCTTGATGGTTCAGACAACATGATTATTGGGCTGGGCATACCCGTTAGGCTGAGGTCCTTTTCCATGTCTGGAGCATAATAAATAGCCATGAGATATATAGGCTGTATGTCACATATTTCTTATTTATTTTTTTATGTTTTTTCAAGATTTTGAAAATAGTATAAGTGTGTCGCATATTTCAATATTTGCTTCACCAACCTCACTCCATTTGGTACTAAATGGGATTCTGCATTTTCAGTTTCCAGTTCCCACTTGGAATTCTATTTGAGACCTTCACCTACCATTCATGTTGTAGGTGTCTCGATTTCGTTCGGAACATTAGAACAAGATTATGTATTCTAGAATTTAGATCGTTTATATTATACTCTCTCTGTCCCTAATCAGTATATGGAACCGAAAAATTCGAAGTTGGGACGCCAAATAGAAAAACACCTAGTTAAAAATAGTTGATCTTTAAGGGGGGCAAAATAAAAGTTATATAACATTTAAGAGTAAACAAATTAATTTTTGAGACCTTTCTTTTTTTCTTTTTTCTTTTTTTTTTTGGGGGGGGGGGGGGGGGGGGGATGCTCTCCCAAGCCCAAAAGTGGTCTGTCCCTTACCTAAGGGTATATCAGGCACTACCTCAATCCCTAACCAGTGATCTACTAATAAGAAAAATAAAAATAAATGTATTGGACAGAATCCAAATTCTCTATTCTTTTTCTTGAATGTTAGTGGGTATGGTGGAGAATTCTCTTTCAAATATGACAAGCCCTATCTCATTGATAACCATTTCCTATATGTTAAGAGGAAAACAAAGTTTTTTTTCCCTTTATATCATCCACAAAAGGGTAAGCCATTGCAAGAAGTCAACAATGAAGTTTTTTGGATTAATAGAATTCTACTTGAACTTAATTTATTGATCTTATTTCTTAACCTAATACATTACAGTCATTGAATTAGTAGCGGATTCCAACTAATAATGGGGTCCACTATCAATCCAATGACAGAGATTGATTAGATCAGCAAATTAAATACAAATAACATTGATCTTTGAATTATGTTGCATATCTCTCTTTTTTTGAAGATAAATCTTGTGTAATTATTGAAAAAAATTGTAATCTATTAATTAGAGTCTAATATGAACCCGAAAAATTATAAACCAAAGCTTAAGTTTTCCTTAATATTTCTCCATTCCATTTATTGTTAAATTTCAGGATACCTCAGTCTTCATTTAATGTAAGGTAGCAAGTGGAAGAGGATCACCTACACTATGGGGCATTTGGATTGGAATTGAATTTTGTGGTCGCCCAACCTCCACATTTGGCCATATACCCACTAGATAGCCAGGAATTTTGATACATTTCCCATTAACTCTGAATGTGTGGCTATTCTGTGAGTATGTGCTTGTACATAACCGGCGTGCATTTGTATGCATCCATATCTAGTAGCACATATGCATTTACTTAACAAATTCAGTGCACTGCAAAGAGTTGTTAGTCGAGTGTACAAGGTTACGGTGATCATTACAAGTTTAGGGGCGAGAAATATACGTAATTTTTTTCTTTACATATGGAGAGGTTGTTGTAGTAATTGGAATTCACAACCTCTAAGTCACAGAGGATTAATCTTACTAGTGCGCAAATCACTCACGTTAAGTCTACCAAAGCATCTCGTAATCTTATTATTAACTTTTTTTTTTGAAGGAGAAAATGGGGGAGAGGGGCGACCAGCAGGTAGTGACCCGCTGGGCGTGATCATGAGGGTTTTCCCCCGATGTGAAATGTTCGATTAGTCATAGCTATAGATCCCTTTGGAGTAGCCTTTCACCCATCACAACCGAAGCACTAATGAATAAGACATTAGCTATTGAAATTCTGTGATTCAAGGTACTCAAAAAGGGTTGTCAATGTCAAACATACCTATACGAAGAAACTAACAATAGTTTTATTTTTTATATTTGGAATAGTCAAAAAGTGTTTCTTATACATTCTTAGTTTTTAAATTTTCTCTTTTTTTCCCTAAACACTAGCTATGACATTCATGAATGTCAATGAATACAAAGTTTAGGTCAGCGAGGGTGTTAGAACATAGCTCTGATATCACTTATTAAAACATAGTTCTGATACCACTTGTTCTATCCGGATCATCAATCTGGCTTTGACTTGTGGCATTAAGAGCGCCAATCTGGCTTTGATTGTTCTACTAGGATCATCAATCTAACTCTAATACTACTTGTTAGTTTTATACAGCGGATAATTAACACAAATAATACTTATTAAAAGATAAAAATTCAAAGATAGAAAAATAATAAAAATATGACACAACGATATAATGTGGTTCAATACAACCCACTTTGGTATACCGTACCTACATTCACAGATCAAAAATCTACATCGATATATTATTCACTAAAATTTGATCAGATAACTGATTACATAATACTCAACCCTATTTATAAGAATAAAATATTGTAACCCAAACATATTCAATTACAACTTGATCTTTGTTTTATATCACATATCTAATATACATATTCAAGGTATATTAAAACTCTTGCAATACGTTTCCTATTTGATTGGATCACTAATAAATCTATCAATGGTTTGTTAGAAGTTAGAACTCTTAAATTGATTACCCAACAAATTACAAACTCTCATTCATGACAAGTAAAGAGTTTGGGTCAAATTCCAACCGGGAACCTAACTTTGCCATTGTTATGCAGACCAGAACAAATGCTCTGTAGTAATAACTGATGGGTTAAGCCCAAATAGTCCAATTTATGTGTTAAAGTCCAACCCCAGTTGAGGAGCCCAACCTCATTGTGATTCTACCAAGCCAAAGGAGCCCAAGGCCGGTTAGACTTCTTGCTTAGCACGTCACCAAGAGGAAAGCACGAGAAGTTTATCTGCACCGCGTTAAGGAGCCCAAGGCCGGTTAGACTTCTTGCTTAGCACGTCACCAAGAGGAGAGCACGGGAAGTTTATCTGCACCGTCTTAAGGAGCCCAAGGCCGGCTAGACTTCTTGCTTAGCACGTCACCAAGAGGAGAGCACGGGAAGTTTATCTGCACCACCGAAGGAAGAAAACGGTCCAATCATTGACCACGTTTCATGAAGAGCTCCCCAACCTCTTCCTTCCGTGAAGGATAAGTCGCGATCTCCACCAAAGATAATCTCTAAGCTGCGATAATGAAGCCTTGAGGATATGTCATGATCTCCACAAGAATGATCTCTTAACTACTATAAAATGGCTCTAATCCGGGAGAGAAAAAGACATACCCCATCAGAGACTTTCAGAAGACGAACCGACTACCAGAGATTATTATTTTTCTTTGATTTTCCATTCCCCCTCTCAAAGCTTGTATCTCCGTTCTCCATACCTTTGAATCAATAAAATACCCGGCGACTGAAGCCATTGAAGAGTGGACGTAGGTCGAATTGACCGAACCACTATAAATTGTGTCTTCTTTAATTTTCTCGTTGATTTCATTGCATTTATTATCTATACTTGACAGGTGGTGTACAAAACCATTTTTGTGCATCATCAATAACAATAGTATCTTTCTGGTAGCATTGATGCCTCAATCCATAATCTGAAGTGCCCAACTTACTGTCCTACATGAACAGGCTTATCTATAACAAAAGAAACACCAAGAAGAACCAGGCAACAGGGTGTCTGGTGGAGCCTCATGTCTATGGCATAGTGGAAAGCCAAAGTAAACCATCCAAGTGAAAGAAAAGGAGGGGAAAAAAGAAAATACAATCAATTCAGATGATCAAGAAACAAAGAAAACCCAGTGGATGAAAGCCTGCATGCTGATCACTCATCAAAATATTTCTTGCAAAGCGTATCGATGATCATAATTTGCATGTGATTACTTGCATTTGGTATCTGGGTTATCAGCATGAGCTCTAATTGCTCGTGGTTAAGACAATTCTTTTTTAAAACATATATATGTATATATGTTGAATGTATGTACACACAGGAAGTTCTCTAAAAAGAGTTGAATAGGTATACATAATTCATCTATGCATACGTGCTGTGGAAAAATTAAAAAGATTAACATGGGAGCCAAACAAAAAAATACGCATCTCTACATTTTATGGGTTTTATTACAAGTTTTTGAGTTTATTTATAACAAAAAAACTTATACTTTTTTGGATCGTGTTAAAATTTCAAGGTTTGATTTATAATTTTTTTTTTTAGTTAAGTAACCACAAAGGTTATATATAACCCTCAAAATTTGTAAGAAAAATTACAAAAATTTGAAATTGCAAATGATACCGATTTTTTTTTGTACCATAGACTTCTCCCTCATGTTTTATTCAATAAATCATGACATTTCTCAGGTCCGTTTATTTTAATTTGTCCCATATGTTTATATATTTCAAGATTAATGCCTACACTACTTTAAAAAAAAACTAAAAATGACTTTTTCATATGGTATGGAAAAGTTATTTATGTGTATGTATATATATATATTAGAGAAGGCTTTAAAAATCTTTCTTTCACATTTCTTAATTTTCTAGAATTTTGATTTTAAATTACCGAACTAGAACTTCCTCCGGTCACATTTCCACTATACGTCTTTTATATTCACTCATCAACTTCATCATAACTACACTTTATTTTTTTGAAATTTATTTGCATAAAACTATTTTTACTATTTGATGATACCTAATATAAATTCCAAGTGCTAAGCTCAGAAGGTCAGCTCAGACTAGGAAGTCAGACACATTAGCAGAGGTCAGAGGGTAAGAGCCGAGTGTCTCTTAAGGCAAGATAACAGCTATATAACCACGAGAGGATCCTAAAACGTTAGGAAGCTGTAATCAAGGCATCCAATCTCAACCAACCAAGATCTTCTCCTATAATTAAGAAGAAGTCCACGAAATAAGGGCAAGAATCTCGGCTAAGATGATTCTTAGCAGGGAATGACCTTATAAATGCAAGGTAACACCCCCTAAGAAGGGGGACCCTAGGGGCAAAAAAAAGTCATAGCAACCTAGTAATCACCATGAATAAAACAAAAGGAGCAAGAGCCTCCATTTCAGAGTGGACTAGCCGAGCTCCCAAGCTGATAAACCACTTTAATTCTGTTGTCTTAACTTCCAAAGCCCTGGATATTATTGCATCATCTTAGCAACCTAACGTAATTCCAGCTCATCTTTGGTAAAAGTGCGTTAACGCTATCAGTTTGACGCCATTTGTGGGAACAACTATTCCTGTTACAAATAAAGCTGATTTTTCAGAGACTGATGGTATCAACGTGAAACATGAGCCAAAGTCAGACCAATCCTCTACGGATGCAAGATCAACAGGAAGCCGCAAATAACAGACAACCTGAAAACGTGCAAGAAGTCGATCTCCCCATGGGATGTCTTCCCATGAATAATGAGATGGAGGCCCTTCGTCTTGTCAATGAACGCCTGGTGAAATAGAACAAAGAGCTCTTAAAGCTCCTACAATGCCCATAGGAGGTGCGACCGGCCCAAGGAGGCCAGAATAATCCACCACCAAGGGAGCAACCGTATCTCGACCCCCTCAGAGAAGTTAATGAGGTGGGAGAGAATAGCCAGACCTTGGGACAAGAACCTCGCCTACCTCTTAGGAATGGTCACAACGAGAAAGTGCAAAGTCAGTATAAAGAAGGGGAGATGAGCGATTTTTTCCCTTATCAACAGGAGAAAAGAGAACACCACTGGGAGCAACGTTTCAAAGACATCCAACAAGAGCTCAACCAGATCAAAGAGGCAGTGAAGAGTAAGGGCCCAGTCACTATGGATGCCTTGGTATAACAAACCAAATCCTCATTCACTGCTGGGGTGCTGTACTTCCCTATCCCACCTAAATTCAGAATGCCGCAAGTGAATGCTTTCGATGGGACAAAAGATCCCGTGGACCATCTCAACACCTACAAAAATCAAATGGAGTTGCATGGATATCAAGATCCAGTGAGATGCAGGGCCTTTGCTATCACCCTGAAGAGCTTAGCCTTAGCATGGTTCAACAGACTCCCCCCAGCCTCGATTTCCTCTTTTAAAGAGCTGTTAATCTCGTTTGTGTCCCACTTCATTGGAGCTCGGACCTATAGGAAACCGAGCTACCATTTGTTAAATGTGAAATAGGGACCTGATGAGAACCTATGGTCTTATGTCCAATGGTTCAACTCAGAATCCTTGAAGATGGATGTCCCGGATGAAAAATTTGCTATTACAGCCTTCATAGCAAGTTTGGGAGTTCAGTCAAAAGATCTGATATTTTTCATCTCAAAGAACCCCCAGGCTAGTATGGTGAAGGTGCTTGCCAAAGTAGAAAAGTACATAAATGGTGAGGAAGTGCTCCTCTCCAAGGTCGGGAGCCCTTCGTCGAGAAAGGAGAAAGGGAAGGAAGAAAAGAAGAGAGAACGAAGTCCCAGAAAGGAAAGAGAACGAGGCAGGTCTCTAAGAAGAAACAGAGAGCATTCCCCGAAGATAAGGGGAAATGTCAGGGATCGCTTCGGCCCTCCACAACCAGAGCTACAACCAAGGTATGCACCCCGACAGCTCACCCCCTGACTGCTACGGTGTCTCAAATACTGTATGAGGTGCAAAATGAGAAGTTCTTAAGATGGCCACTCCGGATGAAAGCAGACCCGGCAAAAAGGGATCCCATGAAGTATTGTGACTTCCACAGAGACCATGGTCATCACACCGACGACTGTATTCAATTGAAGAAAGAAATAGAATTTATAATCCAGCGAGGGCAGCTGCGACGCTATGTGGCCAATGATAATCAAAATCGAGCTCTCCTACCTCCACCCCTTAGCGTCAGGCACCAAAGCCACACCAGCACCCTATAGGGGAGATCAGAGTGATATCTGGAGGATTTGCCGGAGGAGGAGGGTCCAACTCTGCTAGGAAGGCCCACTTACGAAAAATCAGAGCCACAGAGGCTCCCGAAGTATATACTACGTCTAAGTCTCCACTCTTAGACACGACTATCACTTTCTCAGATTCAAATCTAGAGGGCTACCAACATCCTCATGATGACCCTTTGGTGGTAAGAGCTGTGGTGGCCAACAAGACTGTCCATCGTGTTTTGATTGACAATGGCAACTAAGCAGGCAGACATCATTTTTGCTTCTGCTTTCAACAAAATGGATATAGAAAGGGAAAATCTTGAACCAGTAAGTGCCCACCTATTGGCATTCTCAGGAGAAAGGGTGTTGCCCTTGGGGTCATTCCAACTCATCTTGACCTTAGGTGACCCACCCTGTCAGACTACAACAGCTGTGAAATTTCTAGTGGTTGATATACCTTTAGCATACAATATGCTCCTTGGAAGACCTTCGCTCAATTCTATAAGGGCTATTCCCTCTGTCTATCACCTTGTAGCAAAGTTTCCAATAGAAAATGGAGTTGGAATGGTCCGAGGAGACCAGCGCGTAGCACGGGAATGTTACATGGCATCCATGAGAAATAAGGAGGTTGAGAGCATCCAATTGGATGAGCTTGACATGAGGGATGAACTCGAGACCAGGCCAACACCATCAGAAGAGCTAGAACCTGTTCAAATTGATGAGGAGCCAGAGCATCTTGTTTACGTTGGATCCAAGCTGAGCAAGGAGATCAAGGATCTCCTCATCCAATTCCTAAAAAGGAATAAGAAAATTTTTGCATTGAAACAAGAGGACATAAAAGGGATTGATCCCTCTATCATCACTCACAAGCTCAGAGTGAATCCAGCCTACAAGCTTGTTAAGCAGAAGAGGATGAGCTTCACCCCGGAGCGTCAGAAAACCATCAACGAAGAGGTCAGCAAGCTCCTTCACGCGAAAGTCATTTGAGAAGTGGATTACCCAGTCTGGCTAGCCAATATAGTCCTAGTCAAGAAGATAAACGGAAAATGGCGTCTTTGCATTAACTTTACAGACCTCAACTGTGCTTTCTCGAAAGATAGTTTTTCTTTACCCCAGATAGATTTGATTGTAGATGCCACTACGGGAGATGAGCTCCTCAACTTCATGGATGCCTTCTCTGGGTACAATCAGATCAGGATAGATCCTAGTGACCAAGAGAATACCTCATTCATAACTGAGCAAGGGACATACTGCTATCAAGTGATACCTTTCGGGTTAAAAAATACAGGAGCCACTTATTAGCGCCTGGTGAATAAGATGTTTCAAAAACAGATTGGGACCTCCATGGAGATCTATATTGACGACATGCTGGTCAAGTCACTGAAGGCAGAGCTCCACATTGGGCACCTAGCAGAGTTGTTTCAGGTCCTGAGAGAATACAAGATGAAGCTCAACCCAACTAAGTGTGCCTTTGGGGTGTAAAATTTTTGGACTTCATAGTTAATAGCAGAGGGATAGAGGCTAACCCAGAAAAGGTAAAAACAGTGTTGGATATGCAGCCTCCCTCCAACACGAGGGAAATACAGCGTTTAACTAGGAGAATAGTTGTCCTAAGTCACTTCGTTTCCAAATCAAGTGACAAGTGTCAGCCCTTCTTTCAAGTCTTAAAGAAAGTCTTTCAATGGGATGCTCGGTGCTAAGAAGCCTTCAAAGCATTGAAAGAATACTTGAGCTCCCCACCTATCTTGGTAAGTCCGTTAAAAGGAGAAGTACTTATCCTTTACTTGGTTGTCTCAGAGTTCTCAACCAGCGCAGTGTTAGTAAGGGAGAAGGATAGAGCTCAGCAACCATTTTACTACTACAGCCGAGCTATAAGGGGGCAAAAGAAAGGTATCCTAAAATGGAAAAACTCATTTTAGCCTTAGTGACAACCGCCAGGAGACTTAGACCCTACTTCCAGACTCATACTATCGAAGTCCCAGCAGATCAACCTATGAAGTAGGTGCTGCACAAGCCAGAATCTTCGAGGAGACTGGTTAAATGGGCTGAACTTAGCGAGTTTGACATCAGATACAAGCCAAAGACAACCATTAAGGGGCAGATATTGACAGATTTCATTACAGAATTCACAACTGAGATACCTGCAGAGACAACGCAGTTAGTACCTAACCTTCCCACGTGAAAATTTTCAGTAGATGGAGCTGTCAATGCTCAGGGCAGTGGAGCTGGTTTGATTTTGACTTCCCCCGATGAGATAAATGTTAAATACGCACTGAGATTTGGATTCAAAGCTTCAAACAACGAAGTCGAGTATGAGGCAGTCATAATAAGGCTCAGCTTAGCTCATTCAATGGAAGCCGAGCAACTGGAGATCTGCAGTGACTCACAACTCGTGGTAAAACAGATAGAGGGAGCTTACGAGGCTAAGGTGAGAAGATGTCCCTTTATCTTAGAAAGGTGCAAGAATTGATCAAGAAATTTGTGCAAGTAAAGATCAGACACGTCCCTAGAGCTGAAAATTTGAGAGCAGACGTTTTGACAAGGTTGACAACAGCTTCATAAGAAAATCTGGATAGGTTGATCCCCGTGGAGCATCTAGCGGAACTATCCGTTAGTGTTGAAGAAGAAGAAATGCTCCCCATACAAAATCCACCAAGCTGGATAGACCCCACCTTGGAGTATCTCCAAAATGGAGCTCTGCCAGAAAACCCCAAAGAGGCTGCAAAGCTGAGAACCAGGTCAGCTAGATTCTCCATTCTACAGGGAAGCTTGTATAAGCGAGATTTTTCAACACCATTCCTTAAATGTGTGGGAGATGAAGACGCCAACTACATACTCATAGAAATCCACGGGGGAGTCTGTGGCAATCATATTGGAGCATGGGCTTTGGCAGGAAAGACACTAAGGCAAGGGTATTATTGACCCACTTTGCTCAAGGACGCAACAGACCTGGTCAGGAAATGCAAGGCTTGCCAGATGCATGTCAACATCCCTTACTGCCCACCAGAGTTCCTGACCTCAGTGATATGTCCTTGGCTATTCCAATAGTGGGGTCTAGATATACTAGGGCCTCTTCCCACTAGTATAGGACAATGCAAGTTTGCCATTATAAGGGTGGATTACTTTACCAAGTGGGTAGAGGTAGAGCCCTTAGTAACCATTACAGAACAAAAGGTTTAAAATTTTACTTGAAAATCCATAATCTGCCGATTTGGGATCCCCAGAGCAATTGTATCGGATAATGGGAAGCAGTTTGACAACCCAAAGTTCAAAAACTTTTGTGCCGAGCTCGAAATAAAGAATTATTTTTTTGCCCTAGCTCATCCTCAATCCAATTGACAAGCAGAAGTCACCATCAGAATTATAAAGTCTGCCTTGAAGACCAAGTTGGAAAATCTGAAGGGCAAGTGGGTAGAACACCTCCTAGAAATACTATAGGCTTATAGGACAACAACTAGGTCGGCAACACAAAAGACTACATTTGTTTTGGCTTTCAGTTCTGAGGCAGTGATGTCTGTCGAAGTTGGGCTCCCTTCACTTAGAACAGAATTAGCAAACGAGAAAAACAATGATAATTCCCTTTTGCTAAGTTGGATCTGTTGGAAGAAAAGGGGAAGGCAGCACTGAACACATAAAGAACTACCAAAGGAAAACAACTAGGTACTACGATAGGAAGGTCAAGCATAGGAGTTTCAAAGTTGGAGATCTAGTGTTGAGGAAGCTTCTGTTGGCAAGAAAGGATCCAACTCATGGGAAACTGGGGCCTAACTGGGAAGATCCATACATAATCTCTCGAGTAATTAGACCGAAAAATTATGAGTTACAAACGGAAGAAGAGAAAATTCTATCCCATTCATGGAATGCAGAATATCTTAAAAAAAAATTTCAGTAAGTTTATCTTGTATTATGAACCATTGTTAAAAAATTAGTAAGTCTGTGATTCATCTATCCTTATTAGCACGCCAAAAAAAAAAGAGCCTTAGAGCTTACGATGAACTCATTAGTTTATAAAAAGAGCCTTAGAACTCACCGAAATCATCAGTTCATAAAAAAGGACCTTAGAGCTTACGATGAACTCGTTAGTTCATAAAAAGAGCCTTAGAGCTCACGACGAACTCATCAGTTCATAAAAAAGGGCTTTAGAGCTCACGATGAACTCATTAGTTCATAAAAAGAGCCTTAGAGCTCACGATGAACTCATCAGATCATAAAAAGGACTTTAGAGCTCACGATGAACTCATTAGTTTACAAAAAGAGCTTTAGAGCTCATGATGAATTCATTAGTTCATAAAAAGAGCTTAGAGCTCACGATGAACTCGTCAGTTCATAGAAATAGCTCTGGAGCTCACAGAGAATTCACCTGTTCATAAAGAGAGCCCTGAGCTCACGATGAACTTATCGGTTCGTAAGAAGAGCTCAAAGCTCGGGATGAACTTGCTAATTTCATAACAAGAATGATGAACTCATTGGTTCATGGTAAGAACCTTAGGGTTCGCAATGAATTCATCAAAAGAGTCATGGAGCTTAGAAACATCAGAGATTACAAAATAAAAGAAATTTTCAAATCACAAATCGTTCATGATGTGCAACAAATATGGGAAAATTGCGGTTTTCAGAACATCATCATTTACAAGGGTACAATCAAAGCAAAATTCCTAGTCGTATCTCCAACTCAGTTATCATCTCCTTCAAACGAAGGTTCTCCTCTTTTAGCTCATCCCTTTCCTTTTCAGCTGATGATAGAAGATCCATCAACTTTTGCCTAGCAGTGGAGAACAGAACTTCTCCAAGGCCAGAGTCGGAGGTAGGGGAGGAAGAACCATCCCTCTTGCGCCTCTTCGAAGGAGCCCTAGTGTCTTTGTTTTTATCAGACTCTGAAGAAAAAAAGTCAGGTTCAGGAAAAAAAAAAAGAAAGTCTCGTTTAGTCGCAGCAACACTAAACAAGAACAGATTGCCTGATGTCATGAGCTCAGAAAAGGACATGGGCTCAGCTTGGGTCATTAGTTCTATCATCATCAATTCAAGCAAGTTTAGGTCAAGTACACATGCACACCAAAAAACAAGATAAACAGATAGCGTCATAAAAATTTGATCCCAAGAGAGAGACCCTCGTCACTCAAACCTGGGTAAGAATAGCTCTTCTAGGACCGAGAGACTCTACACTCCCTAGTGCCTAACTCGAAAGACCTCCACGAGTCACTGGAAGCAAAGAAGAAGCGTTGGACCCATCCCAAAGGAGGAGAGGGGAGATCAAACACTAAGCGACGTAGCCTAAAGTCTCTCCACCGAAAGCAGACGAAGCATGGAACTTCATCCTCCTCAAGGTCAAAATAGTAAAGAAATTCTGCAATCGTAGGAAACTCGTCATTACCTCACAAACGCCAAAAGAGGAAGAAACTGGTCATAACAGCCCATCCCATGGGTGAAAAATGAGAGGGACACAAGCCGATATAGGCCAAAATAAATCCAATAGAAAGATGAATGGGAAGACATAGACCCATCTCTAAAGCTGTTTCAAAGAAGCACGTCTCTCCATGAGGAAGATAATTACAAGGTTCATCGAAGCTTAGGGCACGTAGAGGTAACTCCAAATCAAGAAAGAACTTATTCCTTATCCTCTCTAAATCAGAGGACGTCACCACTGAGGGAGCAAAGTAGCGAGTATGCCACATCCACTCAACCCCAAAGGAGGTTTGTTCTTGAAACAGAGCAGAAAAAGAGGGCAGACATTGCGGATTCAAGCAAAAAGAAAAGAGAAAGAAATAGAAGGCGTTAAGCACTCAAGAATAACAAAAGGGTGCCTGGAGGGAAGTGATAACCAATACTTATAGGGATCCTTTGAAGACCCCAGATCTTTAGGAATTACACGCAATCTTAAGTCGGTGGGTTTCTGGATTTTCAAATTAGGGGGACAAAAACCTTTTTGGTAAGAAGGCAATGCATTAAAGGCAGGCATCAACGACACCCCAGGATAAAACAAACAGACCTCCAAGGAGGGGTCCAAAGCATAAAAGAAAGGTCAAAACAAAACCTTACACATCGGAAGGTCAGCGAGTTAGAAATGAGGAAGTCAATCCACTCAAGCAGCTGCATCTAGGCATGCTCTTCCAGGTTGTCACCTTGCGTGTGGTCCATGGCAGTCCAGGACCTTGGCACATTGGAACCACTGGACAGAGCATGATTGTATGCACTTCACTTCACCTAATCAGATCGGCTGAATTCACGAGCAAAAAAGAGAACCTAACCAATGGCTACACATGCACATGTCTCCTAAGGTTTACCAAAGGGTCCCATTAAGCCAGCTCGGAGGTTATTTAACCCTAGCACAAATCAGCACTTTGCTAGTCTGTAGTGCATAGAAAGGATGAACCCTCACCCTGAGTTGCGCGCAGTTGAGAGGTTATTTAGCCTTTGAGCAAGTAAGCATTTTGTTAACCTGCTGTACATGGGAAGGATGAACCCTCATCCTGGGGTGAGAAGGAAAGTTCGTCTTCATTCCAACATCGTAAATCCTGACCTTCTGATCTACCATACCTAGGTAGCAATTTGACTCAAAGCTGCATTTGCTTTTCAAGGTCAGCTATGCAGGTCAGCAAATGGAAGCTCCTTAAGGGTAAGACTTCAGGTACTCATTGTCTTATATTTCAAACAGTTAAAAACTAGACCCTTACTGTGTATGCTAAACTAGTCATGCAAATTTCCTATCCATTTGCTGAGAGAGGGAAAGAGTTGAGAAGATTGCATTACGCAGTAGAAGTTACATAGTTCCATTATGATTTAAAATTGTTACAACCATGAGTTGATAAGTTTAAAAAAAAAATATTGGCTTCATATCTTAAGTCTTTGAGGATGAAATAAGGCCAGAGCTCTGGTGGTCAATTGCTAGAGTTCAGACAGAAGCAGGTTGAGAAGCTGGAAGCTCAGTTAGGCACATTAGCAGTTATTTCTAACCTTTTTACTTCAAGGAGATCTGAATGACCCCTGAAGCAAAGGGAGAAAGAGTTGATGAATATCATATTTGATTGATGGTAGAGTAGAGCAACAAATTAAAAGCAAAGGGAAAGAAGGAGAGCTATAAGCTGTAAATTAAAGATACAAAATGCTACAATTCTGACATTTTCATTTCAAAATGTTACAATTCTGAGATAATTAGTCCAAAGCTACAAAATCCTAAGTTTTTGAAGGGAGAGTAGATAAAGGGTCTTGCAGTGCAGTAGCTGATGTCTTAGTAGAAGGAATGGAAGAAGGGCTCTCCGACTTAGCAGATGACCTTTTTGGCACAGCAACAGTTGAAGTTTCATGAGGGCCAAGAGCAGGCACAGAGGCAGGGACCTCAGATTCAACAAAGGCTCTTGTGGCCAACTTTGTAGGGAGGGAAGAAGCAGGCTCAGCATCCAGGGGAGTAGAGATGTCTAAAGAAGCAGGAACATCTTGGGCAGGAATCCCAATTGAGGGAACAAGGAACATCAGAAGCAGGAGGAGCAAGGAGACCATCCTCCTCTTCATCAAACAACTCGGCCTCTTCCTCAGGGGAAATTGTAAAGTCAAAATCTAGCACAGGGTAGGTTCTCTCAGCTATACGCTGGAAATTAATCCACCTTTTAGCCCACGTGGTGAGAACATCATCCTCTAGCTGGGCAATCAGCTCATCCTTTTTTCGGATGGTAGTGTCTCGCACCCCCAACTCTTCCTTTGCAGCCTCCAACTCCTCCCTAATAGCATCATTGGCTTTTGCTAACACTTCATACTCTCTCTTCACGTTCCTAAATCAAGCCAGAGCTTCGAGGGACTTCCGGCTTTCCTTGATCCAGTCATCAGTTTTTAATCGCATGTCTTCTTTAGTCTTGTTGAGTTCCTCCTGTCTGGATTTGGCAAGGGAAGACTACTACTCCACTTGCTCTTGCAACTCCTTTACCTGGACCTTAAGGTCATTATTCTCAAAGGCCAGATTGGCACACTTCAGCTCAAAAGCTTTGGAAGCATTGGTCGACCCCTCTAGGGCTTGGATTCGTTTTAACAAGTTACTTATTTGAATAACGGTCTGAAGACAAGCATGAAAGATTAGTGCAAAAGGAAAAGCGCGGGACAACCAAAGAAAAAAGAAAGAATTTGACAAATTAAAATCTCACTGAGGTACAACCATACAGTGCAGTAGAAATACAGGTTCTCAGGGGTACAGAAGTGGCTGCATCAATGTCAGACTTTGGGATAATACAGGCAATGGCCTCTGCAGCATGCTTCAAATCAGTGATGAGGGAATTCTCAGATTTTGGGAGGACCCAGTTGCCTACCACGAATTCTTTGGAAAGAGATTAGGAGGCCTCTTTGGTTGACGTAGAGGTAGCACAACCAGGGAGAATGCGAACAGAGTCCAAGGCCCTCTCAACTTCAAATACAGAAGGGAAGGACTGGTCTCGCCCAGGAGCATATTCAGTAGTAGGTCGGGTACCTTGGGGGAAAGGAAGTCCTGAGGTTGGTGAAGTATGTAGGGGGGATGATGAAGCCTTCTGGATAAAGGCAGAGGTAGAGGAAACACCTGTTTTCTGAACCTTAGCTTGAGTAACAGGGTTTCCAGCAGAACTGCCCTTAGCCTTGCGCTTGGAACCACCCTTATTTTTTTTCTTCAATTGCTCGACCTTAGCCTGGAGCATCTCAGGGGGTAGGCCTCATTGTAGAAGATCCTGGGAGATATGACTTGAGCTAGTTAGTCAAGAGGAAAAAGAAAGGGAGGAAAGCATCAAAATCGAATAAGGGAAAGAACATTACCTTCTGCGTCCTTAGGTCGGATAAAAGAAAGTGGAATTGAAGCTTCTATCATTGTCTCAAGAGGACCAAACCCCTGCCTTCTTAATTCCCAGGGCTTAATGAGCTCGGAGTACCTCTCTGAATTACACTTCGCCAATTTCAGCTTCACCCTCTCGTCTTCAGTGCTGAGCTCAGGTCGGATACCTAGAAAACCAAGGAAAATAAGAAATAAGTTAACAAAGTAGTCAGACTTGGATTAAATACAATCTGGGCAAAAACATACCCAAATTATCGGGGACAGACCACTCTTTAGGGATGGGAAGGGTATCAGTTTTATCCTCTGAGTTGAACTCCCACTGTGTACCCCTTACAAAGAAAAATTATTTCTTTCAGCCCTTATGGGAGCTTGGGAGGTCAGAGATGACCTGTTTGGCCTTAGTCCTCTTAGAAATATATAGAAAATCGTCAGAGAAAGTCTGATTGACATTGAACAGCTCCATAAGTAAGGAAACAGTAGGGACCCCAAACTTATGGTCCTTAAAGAAGACTAGTAAACCCACAAGAACACCCCAGAAGTTGAGGGAGAGCTGGGCAGGGCAGACATTGAAGTGTTGAATGACACCTTTGATAAAGGGATGAATAAGGAAGCGAAGTTCGTTATCAAAAGCTACCAGGAAGAAACAGACCTTCTTGTGGACATGGTGAACATATGTGGTGTACTAATCAGGACTCTAGGGCTGAACCCCTGGGGAAAAACGAAAGTGAGTACTGAGAACCTTTAGGTCAGAAGGGGTAAGTCCGTTGGGACCTACAAGTTCAGCGTTCCTAAAGGCAGCCCTTGCGCCTGAAATAATGACTCTCACACCACTTACTTTGCCCTTGCCCTTATCAGGTCTATCAAGCATGAGAGAAGAGGTGGAGGGGGCCTCCTCGATTTTCACCTCTACCTCAGTAGAATCTACACCAGGAAAGTTGTCAATCTCGTTACCTACATCCCCTAAATTAGAATCTCTTTCGGCAGACCTATCGCCTGAGAGGGAAATAGAGGAAGGAGTTGCTCCAGAGGAGGCAGACATGATTGGTAGAGAGAAAGACAGATTGAAAGAATAATAGAGATGAGGAATACTAATCAAACACCCCCTAATAATCCTAGGGTTAGCACTATACCCCCCAATGGTAAGAATTCGCACAATGGAGTTCCAATCCACAAAGCGGGGAAGAAGAGATAAACAACAATCGCAATTCCAAAAGTAAAAGAATCAAAAAAACCCAGAAAAACAACGGCCACCTTGAATTCGATGGCTCTAGAGCGGGGAAAGGTAAGAGAAAGAGAAGGGGGCAGAAAGGGTGTACCTAGACAGGGAAGAGAGCAACAAACAACAACTGAGGATGAAATTGGAGAGAAGAAACAAAGCAAGACTTCGAGGCGTACCCGAAAAACACAATCTTGAGCAGAGAATGAATGAATCGCGTGTAGGAAAGCCCAGAAATTGCATAGGAAAAGAGGTAGAGGCAAAGGTGAACAGTGTAGAAGATGAACAGGGAGTTTTGAGCGATTTTTGGGCAGCCGTTTAAGCATTTAAAGCTTGAGAGACGTGGGTTGAAACATGTGCGGGAATCGAGGAAGCTATGATTGCTGTAAACCGTCAAAGAGCCCCCCCATGTGCATTTCACATGCGAACTAAAGTCAACTGGGTGCAGGTCTGGTCCAATGCGAAAGTAGCTCAGACCATGCACAAGCTTGTTTGAGTCAAGGGCTTGGGGGCAACTGATGATACCTAAAATAAATTTCAAGTGCTAAGCTCAGAAGGTCAGCTTGGACCAGGAGGTCAAGCACATTAGCAGAGGTCAGAGGTAAGGGTCGAGTGTCTCTTAAGGCAAGATAACAGCTGGATAACTACGAGAAGATCCTAAAGCGTTAGAAAGTTGTAATCAAGACATTCAATCTCAACCAACCAAAATCTTCTCCTAAAATTAAGGAGAAACCCACAAAATAAGAGCAAGAATCTCGGCTAAGATCATTCTTAGTAGGGAATGACCTCATAAATGCAAGGTAACACCCTCTAAGAGGGGGGACCGTAAGGACAAAAAGAAGTCATATCAACCTTGAAATCACCGTGAATAAAACAAAAAGAGCAAAAGCCTCCATTTCAGAGTGGACTAGCCGAGCTCCCAAGCTGGCGAACCACTATAATTCTGTTGTCTTAACTTCCAAAGCCCTGAATATTATTGCATCATCTTAGCAACCCAACGTAATCTCATCTCATCTTTGGTAAAAGTGCGTTAACGCCATCACTATTCAATAATTTATTACTATTTTTTCATCTATTTTTTTAAGTGATAAGGTGAAAGAGAAACATAAATTATGAAAATTATAAAATATATATCTTGTGTGTATATATACTAGTTGTATCTTGTGTCTGGACTTTAGAGACACAAGTCAATATAAAATCGGAGCGTCTAAAAAATATATTCAACTATATCAAATAGTAATTTATTTTCTTCTCTTTTTTTTCAAAATATCCGACTTCAAAAAAATATTAATATGTATACACTGTCATATATGAACAATATTCATAATAAAAAAATATATTGGGTCATAAATAAATTAAAATTTAATTGATTCAATTTGTGATAAAAATTGGTGATATGACAAAAATAAAAAGAAAAAATGTATGGAGATAAAATTAAAATGGTGAGTTCTTTTATTATATAAACATAAAGAGTGTGTGTGTGTGTGTGAGAGAGAGAGAGAGAGAGAGAGAAATATGAATGGGAGAATATGGCATTTATTGGTGGCGCATGTGTCTAATTGGCCGTGGGTGGGACTTACCGTGCCTCAGATGCACCTCAATTACCTAAAAAGCTTCTTCTTACATATTTTGACATGAAATGTTACATTCTCTCTTGTGTTCTAGGAATGATTGCCGGGCCAACTGCTCTCTCCTCAGCAAATGTTGTAATCTGGTTCGGTCACTCTCTCCCAACCTCTCTCTCTCTCTCTCTCTCTCTCAACAACACTCTCTCTCTCCTCATAATTAATGGTGTGGTGTACCAAGTCCCTTCTTTTCATGAGGCCTAGATGAGAGTAGCCATCTCTATCCTAGTATAATTAAGGTGTACGTGTAAGTCACTGAGGCTGCTCAATAAAAACATTAAAAGCCAGGTTCATTCATCTCTCTCCATCCTTCTAGACATTGATACTCTGGTAATAACACATCAGACGAGAGAGAGAGGGAGAGAGAACTCTTGCAGTAAATTCTTCATGTGGATTGTTTCTCCCTGGGGTCAGGTCTCAGTGGGCTACTCTGAGATAGGCTTTTCACAAGATTGATGCAAAGGGATGATGCTTTTGCTCTTCCTGATTATATTATATTCTGACTAAAGTGCACAGATTTATAAAAGAAAAGGTAAAGATAACTCTTGAGTTTGCCATTCTATTTTGAGATATTTTTGTATGAAAGCCAAGGCATGTTACCATTGGAGAGGATTATGTAGTATTGCCTAGTAGTTCAAAAGTAATTCCAGCCAAATAATGATATTAGAATTTAAAAATTAATATAATTTATTGATCTAATAATGTACTAATTGACGTCATCGATTCAAATTTTTTAACATATCATTAAATTAATAAATTAGATCCAACTATTAAATTGAAAAGATTTATTCATCCCGTCGTCTGATGCCCCCTTTTTTTCATTTTCAAAAAGTCTAAAGTGATAAACACAACTTTATTCATAGTACAATAAATGACATTTTAACCCCCTTAATTATATTGTCTTGTTTCTCATTGTCCCTCAAATATCATGTTTAATTTTTTTCATTACATCGTCAACTATTGTTATTTACTGATGTCACATTGTTTCAGATATATAAATTGTAACGTGTAATAATATACTCATTTGGACATGACTATGCAAACAACCTTGAGAGGTTTTAGTATTTTGTGTATAAAATACATACATTTAGGGATGTGGAAAGAGATTGATCATGAGATTTTTAAATTATTAAAGGTTAAGTTCGACCACTGAATTAGCTCTTGTCCCTTTAGGGGTATGATTTAACCTAACTTAAGTCACGGTGATCAGTCGTTGAGCTCGAGAAAGTAGTCGGCACAAATTTACACTCCTTGTAGCAAAAACAAATGTATATATATCAACAGTTTATTAATAGGAATTTATGAATTAAGTGTGTTAGTGGTGAATTATGATCAATTTTTTAAGTACCTATTTAGATGGTGGAGTTAGAGAAAATATTGAATATGACATTGATATCACGTCACTGATTTCAAAAAGTGTTACCATTTAATAATAAACTAACATGTAGGTAAGTAGATCCCACTTAATTCAGTAACGACCCTATCCATGAAAAGAAGTGAGGGTCAGCATACCCACTTAGAGGTTTGTTATTAAATCATGCCACCAAAAGATAATGGTGAAGTGTTGCCCTCACACTGCATATTTACTTGTGAAATTATGAATTTTGTGAGTTATTTTTTTAGTTCTTGTCATCTTTTCTTTATTTAAAAACCTGCTTTTATTTATAATAGTTTTCATTTGTTTTATAAATGCATCCAAAAGTGCACCTATAACACAAACACACACACACACACATTACACTTTACCTGCAAGCTCACATTGCGAACCCTTAACAATGTTGTACTTGAGAGAACAATGTTCACAGAAATATCAAGGCTCGGTCCCAGCTGTGATAGTTAAACCGCAATGCAAGATGGTGATGGAAACTTAACATTATCTCTGTTACAGTCAAAGAGGGGCCATGTGTGTCATGTGAATAGCACTTCGTACTAAAGCCAAACACAAAAATACGCAGAACCAAAAATGGCAAAACGACGCAACTCAATTGGTACCACATACGTTAAACTTTAAATGCAAACTCAAATTTCGAACTCTTAATAAACTTGAACTTGAAGAGCAATCTTCACGAAAATATCAAACTATATCTCTGTTAAGAGTCAAAGAGGGTCAGCATTGCAACGGTGATACTACGTCAATATTGTCACGTGGTATCACTAATAAATAATGCGTAAACAAATAGAAAAATAGACCTCACACAAGCTGACAACTACATGTTCATGTAAGTCAATAACTATTCATTATTATTCTATGTAAGTCAATAACTACTCAAATGAGGTTCATTTTTTCTTATTTTGAATTTTATTATTGATTGGTGATACTATAAGTGATGAGTCAGGAGAGACACTGCCTTCATGGGGTTTCTCCAGTCTTTGAGCTTTGTGGGTATTTAACAGCTCTTTTGGCATAAAATGGTTGAAGAAGAGGAGCCTGAGCGACGAAGGGTTTTGAGTACGTGAAGCTTTCGGTTTTGAATGGGTTTTGAGTGAGAGGTTTCTTTTGATTTCTTGTGTTGAAACAAGTTTATTTCCTTTCATTACATCTATAGTATTAGTTGAATTCAAGCTTGTGGGTTGTGGATGTTGTGTTGGGAAACAAAGAACCTTATATTCTTGGGTGTGAGCTCGGAGGAGTTCGAAGGAATTGAGCTGCAACAAAGTTAAAATGAATTTCTGTTAATTAATGTGTTTTTTTCAACTTTTAGATGTATCCTTATAATATGGATAATGGTTGGGTGGTGTTAGAATTAAGTTTTGATAGTAGAAGAGAGAGTTTGAATTGTATTTTAAGCTTCAGTTCAGGGTTGAACCGGTTGAAACATGTGTTAATCCAGTTAAACAAAGTTTTGATTAGGCTTTAACCGATTGAAGAGTAGTTTGAATTGGTTGAACAAAGATAATGATGAACTAGTTGAACTTGAACCGGTTCAACACTATCCAGTAGTTAAGGTTGAACCTGTTGGAGTTGGAGTTGAACCTATTGGACTTGAACCGGTTCATTAGGCTTAGTTTAGACTATTTTGATGTGGTGCTCTGAGCTTTCATCCAACTCAACTAAAAGCTTATTAGGGCATCCGATAGACCTCAAATAAGTTCCTCATGGGCTTAGTTGCCTACAACTATGCAAATCGAAGATTTAACTTAGAATTAAAGTGTGTTAAGTAAGTAATTAATAAGTAATATTTTGGGTGGTGAACATACACCACTTGGGGAGGAATTTGGAAATATGATAACATGAACATGAGTATGTATTCATGCATGCATGGTTAATATTAAATATATATGCTAGGATACTTATTCATGGTCTACTATAATATGTGGTAGAAATTGAGGCGTCCACATCTCTGCCGAGTACGCCTAATGTCTCGTCTAGAAACTAAACCATCATATTATTGGATCTGAGGTTAGTGTAATACTTGTGTGTGTTTGGAAATAGTATGATAATATCTTAATTGCTATAAATGTATGATGGTATGGATTATTGTTTACGATTAGTTTCGTATGTGTGTCATTTCATATTACTGATAATAGCAAGAGTGTACTTGTTCATAATTGATGTGTGAATGTTTGAGTTAAGGGTGTTTTGAGAATATTAGAATGTTGTTATGTAATCTTGCTATTAAAGATAGCCCAAAAGTTATTGTCATTGTTAATGATAAATGTTTGTATAGTTTATTGTTTGGTGGATGAGGATATTGTGTTATGTTTAGTGTTGTAGTTATGTTAAATGGTAGTCATATTGGCAACTGTAGCCTTAGAGACGAATGTATGGCCTATGTGGCAGATATTATTTTAACGATTATCATATAGCCTATGCAGATAATGTTGCCTGTGTGGCTGATATTGCTTGTGTGGCGAGTATTACCTATGTGGCAGATATAGCCTAAGTGACGAAAATTTATAATCTTATTAGTTGCTATGGTGGTTTGATGTATTATGAGATGACCATTGTAGAAATACAAAAGCTTATATATAATAGCATATAAAATTGTTCAGTTATCTTGATAAGATGAATAATGAAATAAATAATACATGTTATTGTTGTTATATGTTTGATGATTATGTATACTCACTGAGCATGTGTACTCACCCCCTCTTCCTATTAGTTTGTATTTTCAGGTAAACAAGGAGGAAGAAATGTTCACTACTGAGTCTAGGCGGAAAGAGGGAAAATCGGGTTTTTGTGTCTTGTTGTATCATTTTGTATACTTGTAGAATCTTGTAAACTGGAAAATGAAACATTGTATTGAGTTAAGATTTAGTGGTACTATTTTATGTACATGGTATGCGAGGATGTTGAGAGAATAAAAGATATTTTGTCGTACCTGTTTGGTTCAAATTATTATTTTGTATTAAATACATGTACATGATATAGGATTGAGGTCCACTCTATCGGATTTGGATATAATATACTATCTCCAAGTTAGGGTGTAACAGAAGAGCTGGTTACTCTACTACAATAGAGACTCTTATTCTTTGGTTATGTATTGGTTGAGGAAGAAGACTAGTACAATAGAGTTTTTCTCCTTACTTGTGGCAACGTATTATCTAGCTTGCCCCTTTACACATTAATCATTATCTTTTATTAACCTAATTGTCAGGAAATATTTAAAAGAATATTTGACCATTAAAGGTCTTCCCCTTATGTGTGATGTGGTCTTTTAAAAGCAATGATGTGGCCTTCTGGCGATGGTATTTTTTGTCCAAGGTAAGACTTGTTAGGGAAACTATTTTTCTGCCCCTTCTGATAATTTCTGAATTGCTAGTTGTCTTCAGGGGATTCATAGTTGACCAGAACCATTCTAGGTCAGCTCAGCATATATATGGTGATCTAAACACTATCCTGATCTGTCCTTAGTCCGAGTTGGATGTTTTCTTCTTATACCATACTAAAACAAAACACGAATACGATATGAACCCCGGTGCATGGCTCATGCATTAGGCTATTAAGCCCATTGCCTAGGGCCCATAAATGGGAAAAAAATTTGAGGTCCCAAAATAAAGTTGTGTACAATGTTACTGGACTTAATTTTAGTTTTTAATTTGAGAACTTAATGCATTTTGGCAATTAAATTAGTAATATGGACTAACATTGAATAAGTTCACTAGCAATCAAAACCGTAATTTACTAAGTGCCAAAATAAGGTCCATAGATTAAATACAAGTAATACTATTGCAAAATTTTTAGAATTTCTTACAAAAACATTTGGAACTTTAGAGTTCGAATTGATTCTTTTATCTTGCCCAATGTTTATGGTATACGAAAAATATGGTGTTGTCACCTAATACAATCTTTTTCTATCTTATTATAAAAATAAACGTTTTAATTTATTGTCTATCAACTAATAGTTAAGAATTATAACTTCATATTTTTTTTTTAGATTAAATTTGAAGTCACTTCAAATTTAGGATATATATTTGCTTAATTATTTTTTAAAGTATACAAAATAACTATAGAATAGAGTGAGTAGAAGTATCTCACTGTCTGAAACTAATTGTAACCATATTTGCCTTCCTAAATTTTTTTTGTTTAAACATCTCTTTGGTTCTCTGCAATATTAAAAGATGTTCCACATATAACAGTACCATTTAACTCACACAAATTTGAACTTTTACATTTGTTCTGGAAAAACTAATTTTGTTAGTTAGTCTCAATTTTCATTCTATTTCTCTCTATCTTTAATATATAACTAGTTTAATTACATTTAATCAAGGATTCGACTTTTGTTAATTGAATTTAATATATAAAACTTGAATTCAAATTTTCAATTAATATTTTTGAATCTCAAAAAGCAAAAAAAAAAAATTAAATAAATGAAGTTGAATTTTTGAAAATTATTTATTATTATTTATACTATTGTAAAATATATTAATAGGGCCTAATTTAAAATTGTTCGTCTAGGGCACCTATATATATATATATATATATATTTTGGGTTATCCCTGACAAACCGACAATAAAACTCAACATGATGTAACCCGAATAAACGAATGCTATGACTTGATTGACACCGCAAATTTTAACGCTGAACAAACTTGCATTGGATAGAGCAATCTCCACACAAAAAAATGTCAAACTTGCTTCCTGTTAGAAAAACCACAATGAAAGATGGCGATGGAAACTTGACATTTATCTTTGCTAAAGAGTGAGAGAGGGGGGCCATGTGTGTCATGGGAACAGAACTTGGTACTAAAGCCAAACTTTGTGTGTCCTCAACGAAGACATGTACCGTGGCAAAGCACTCAAGATTTTGGGCCTATTTTGTTGTATCATAGCATAGTCGTTTTCTTAAAGTACAAAGATTGGTTTTTAACCACCTCAATAAGTGCAGGTGAAGGATCGAAGTATGTATTGGAATCACTGTACTTAGATTTATTTTCTTGTATGAAGAGACGGTCAAAGGTTGAACATTAGTGTAATGTATCAGCACAGGGATAATTAGGCATGCAGCTTAATGCACGAAACTTCCGCTGTTGTAGATTTTAAAAATTGTCAAATTACGCAGTTTTTTTCAAAATGCAGAGAGGTGGATTTTGTGATATGAATGGATGACGTCCATACTATAATGGATTAACTCTACCGTTTTGTCAAGACCCAACCTTAACACCGATAGCTAAACCCAGACTATCTTGTAAAACTTAAGCTTGAGACTCGAGATAGTAAGTTTGAAATCTTCTTGCTCGAGCTTCATGACATTATAAATATACTCAATTGGTACTGATCATTTTTAAGAAGTTACCCAATTAGCAGCACCATTTAACATGAATGGTTTGATAATTTCTATGTGCATATGTAAATCATGTCCAATGGCACCTAACACATTTGGAATACTAGTGTCACATGCGTTCCCTAATTTGTCCATTGTAGTCGTGGATAAATCGGATTCTTGTCTTTGCATAATTTGATTGCGTATCGAGTACAATTACTTTCATGTATTGAACCATTTACCAAGTGACCCGGCAGATAAACTTGGTTATGTATACTATTTACAATTCGTGTCAATTTCATATCAAGTTGACAGAGCATATTAAGAATTGTCATTCCTAATTTTTACAATTTTAACACTGATTCGTGAAGCCACGAGACCTTATTCGATGCACTGGGCTGATGCATGCATTTAGATCAGATGAAATATCCCTAGTACTGATATTTCATCAGTCACACATTCGTTTAGTTGGTTGAAGTTAGGTCTGAAGCCAACTGGAATCTTTATCTTATGGGGCTTTGTGCGAAAGATTAAAATCGCCTAAAAATATTGTTTTATTTTGCTCCTCATGATCAACCTGTCCAAGCCTGGTGCTATGCCATCTTCATACTTTCCATCCACAAAAGCCAGATTCCCCTCCTAGTTGCTGAAGAAGAGTCATGGAATTAGGAGGGTTAACTCTCATGAGTTGATACAAATCCGACATGATTTTAAAATTGATACAACCAGTAGTTGATACAAACACGACATGATTTTAAAATTGAAACGATTATTAAATAGGTATAATAAATTGTTTAAACTAATGTTTGACACTAAGAACACACTAAATACATTTTTTTTGTAAGTCTTAACACAAATGCGACACGAATAATAATGATACGATATGTGAATCACACGACACGACATGATACAAATTGACACCCCTACGTGGAATGGTGTTTTCCCAAGTATAATTTTGGACTCATGATTGAACACAAAGCTCGGATGATGCACATAATCACTCGTTGACAATGCCAAATCCGAATTTTATATAGTTTTCGTCCTCCTTTTTTTGTAATTTCTAAATTTTTTATTTAAGTAATTATAAAGTTAGGTATTCTCCAATCAACGACCGACACTTGACCAATTTAACCACTTTTTCACTATCTTACCGATTAACAACACCTCATTCAAATTTGTTCACAAAAAAAAGCAATTTCCAGCCCCTATAAACTTTAGTAAGTCTTGAATTATGTATATTATATGAAAAGAGGAAGGTTGAAAGAGGGAGAATAAACAAGCGGGTGTAAGATTAATTACAAATTTTGTGTACTTGTACGAAAAGCCTGCTAGTACCATATATTGTTGGGCGAGTATAATTTATTAGATTAATTCGATGTTTTTTGGGGTGGCCTTAGTTGACCGTGGAGGAATTGAATTTTTCATTCAATCAAAATCCAAATTCAAATTCAAACTTAGGACTTACAAGTTTACAACTCATTCCTATTTTAGAGACTGAACCAACCCATACAAATTCATTAAAGTCATTCTATCATTTGGCTAACCAATGATACCTTGTCAATATGGAATCAAGATTAATTTGATGAACACAGTGGAATATATATTGTCGGAAGTGTGAGAAATCAGAAGAATATTCTCAATAATATTACATTCTCAAGAACATAACCTTGGGCTTTATATTCTCTATTACTTTTCTGGTGATATCGGCCCATCTGAAGCCCACCACTTACAAAAATGGGTTTGTGAAAATCCAACAGAGCTTCAAAGCATTATAAATGGGCCCCTACTCTGGACTTTTCTTTCAAAACCCAAACTAGATAAATCTATGAAAACTAATAAGTGGAATAGAAATTAGTTTAAACAAAATAGAAATTAGTCCCAAAATTTAATTATATACTATTGATAACGTTAATTGGTGTGTTTATTCTGATTATAATAGGCTTGTTATAATTTGATTTTTTTAGATTTATGTTGAATGATTGACAAAATATATAGCAAAATAAGATCTATCAAGCCTTAAAACTAATCCACTAAAGAGAAATATATTTCTTTATGGTGTCTCAGAGGGCCAACAGTTACAAATAGAGGAGTGTTTTTGATACTCCATGGGCACTGATGGGTCAGGTCCAAGTGCCCAATTCAGTTTATAAGCCCAAATTAAATAAAGAGTCCAACTAGACGAAATCCAATAAGTCCAGCCTAAAAGAGATCCACGACCAGTCAGACTCGTCAGGGTTTCAGGAGCTACATCACCAAGGAGTAAACGACGACATCCCAAGAGTCTCATCCATGACGCCTTGAAAAAAGTCAATCACGTCATCCTTTGACCTAATTTTAAGGGGAGCTCCGTAATCGCCTCAGCCGATGAGAGGATAGCGCCAGCTCTACAAAATTAGCTACTTAGTTACTGAAAAAACGTCTCAGTTTGTTAAGAGATACTATAAATTGTAAGCCCCGCCAATACTTGGGGGACATTGAACATATCTACTATCACTTTCATCTCTCTCTCATAGCTTGTACCTCTATTGCTCTCCTTACACTCCTTGAAGTAATAGAACACCATGTCATCCTAACCCTTTATTGTGGAGTAGGTCACGTTGATCAAACCACTCTACATCTTTGACTTGCTTGCATTACTCTCTTTTTACTTAATTACTGCATTAATCATTAATTACTCGACAAGTGGTGCATAAAATTAATTTGTACATCATTAGTTTGGCTCTGTCTGTAGGAAATGACAAATTTCTCACCCCAACCATCTTTTTCCTATACCTATGGCGATCATCACCAGATCCATGAATCAACCTGAAAATAATCCACCATGTGAGGAAGTGACTGCCCCTCCACCAACTAATCATGTTCCAAATGCACAACAGATGCTCGAAATAATGCAACAACTTGTAACTCAGAATCAGTAAATCCTGCAACTGATGCTCGCTAGACAACAGGGAGGTGCGCAACCGGGAAGACATCAAGCTAGAGGAGCTCCTCATCCCGAGTGCAAAGGAGCTCCCAACTTGGGCGCCCCATAGGAGCCCCTTTGGGTGCCTCCTATAGAGGAACCCCTTATCAGAACCATGAGGGAGCTCCACCTCCTCCTACAGCTCCTTCTTCCCACAATGGAGATCCTCGTTTTCAAGAGAATAAGGGCGAGAATCAAAGCATCGAGCATGAAAGCCATTTCCATGACAATTCCAAAGGAGCTCCCAATCACTGGGACAAAAAAAAATCAAAGAAGTACAAAATCAACTGGCCGACGTCTTCAATGCCATGAAGGCACAAGGACCAAAAACTATGGATTATCTCGTAAGACGAACTGACACGCCCGTTGTGCCAAATATAGCAAACTATCCCCTTCCGCAGAAATTCAAAATACCATCAATAGAAATCTTTGATGGCAGAGAAACCCACTAGATCAACTTAAAACTTACAAATCTTTGATGCAGCTGGATAATATTCCTGACAAAGTCATGTGTAGGAATTTTCCAACTATTTTGAAAGGATCTGCCCGACAGTGGTTCGCAAAGCTCATTCCAGCCTCTATTAGCCCTTTTGCCAAACTAAACAGACCATTTATGTCACGCTTCATTGGAGGACATCGCCACCAGCAGCCTGCCATCCATTTACTTAGCATAAAGTAGGATCGAGACGAGAGCCTGAGGAGTTATCTCACTCATTTTAACGAAGAGGTCCTCCAAATCGAGGAGCCCGACGATAAGGTCACCATGACAGCCTTTTAGGGAGGCCTCTGTTCCTCGAGCTTACTCTTCTCAGTGATGAAGCGTCCACCAAAGAGCATGCCAGAACTGTTGACAAAAGTAAAAAATGCATTAATGTTGAGGACATTACCAAGGCCAGGCGAGGTGAATCCTCACAAACAAGAGAGAAGAGAAAGGAAAAAGACAGAGAAAATAAGAAGGAGATTGGAAACAAGCGAGGCAAGACAAAATGGGTGTCTGCCAAAGGCCGACTTAGTCCTGCCCCTTAAAGGGAGCGACAAAACTTCACTCCCCTCAATGCCACTATCGGGCACATCCTATTCCAGATCCAGGATGATCACGTAGTAAAATGGCCTGGGAGAATGAAATCTCCCCCAAATCGTAGGAATTCGAACAAGTGTTGTCGTTTCCATTGTGATCACGCCCACGATACTGACAATTGCTATGAGCTCAAAAAGACATTTTTAGGAGCTTATATAGTGTGCAGAAGCCTACGTCAGTATGTTGTTGGTAGGGGTCAAGCACCGCCACCACCACCTTATAACCAGTAGGACCAGCAATCCTTTGGAGAAATTCACACCATCTCTGGAGGGCTCACAAGAGGAGGAAAATTCCTCATAGTCATAAAGGCCCATGACAGAAAGGCTAGACATATTAACGATCTGCGCCCATCCAAGGAACACAAGCAAGGAAATGACGAAGTCATATCCTTTTCAGACAAGGACCTGGAAAGAATTTAGCACCCCCATGACGACCTACTGGTGCTGACAATGACTGTCGCCAATTTTCAAGTGCAAAGAATTCTCGTAGATAGCGGCAGCTCAGCAGATATGTTGTTCGCAGAAGTCTATGATAGCTCTCCCTCGAAAGAGAAAGACTGCAACTCATCAGGTCACCCCTTATTGGATTCTTAGGAGAAAAAGTGTACCCCTTAGGATCCATCACCTTATTAGTCATCTTCGGCGTAGCACCAGAAACTCCACGGTTATGGTGAACTTCTTGGTGATAGATTGCCCATCAACCTACAACATTATCCTAGGGCGACCCGCTCTTAACACCCTAAGAGTTGTGCCCTTCACCTATCATCTTATCCTCTGTTTTTCAACCTTGAATGGAATCGAAGAGGTCCAGAGAGATCAAGTTGCTACAAGAGAATGCTACTCTCCTCCATGAAGACTAGGAAGCCACAAAAAAACCCTACAAGTGGAGGTGTTGGACCCTAGAGATGATACCACACTGGAGAGAGGAAAACCAGTGGAAGAGCTCACACTAATGGTTTTAGATGAGAAGTTCCAAGATAGAAAGGTGTATATTGGCTCCTCTCTTGCTAAGGATATAGCCCACCAGTTCATGGATTTTCTAAGACGCAATATGGATGCTTTCGCGTGGTCACACGAGGACATTGAGGGCATCGACCCTGAGGTTGCCACCCACCACTTCAATGTTGACCCTTGTTATAAGTCTGTTCACCTAAAGCTGATGAGTGTCTCCATGGAAAAGGGCACAAGCAATGGAAAAACTAATAGAGAATGGGGCAATTAGAGAAGTGGGCTATCCGGTTTGGCTATCAAATGTGGTGATGGTGACCAAAGCTAATGAAAAATGACGCTTCTTCATCAACTTTGTCGAACTCAATAAGGTGTTGTTCCCTAAGGATAGCTACTAATTGTTGCGGATCGATATTCTCATCGACTCCACTACAGACCACAAGCTACTCACTTTCCTGGATTCATTTTATAGATACAACCAAATCAACATGTATCCCCCGGACCAGGAGAAGACGTCCTTTATTACTCCAAAGGGAACCTACTGCTATAGGGTCATGCCCTTTGGACTGAAAAATACAGGGGCAACCTACCAACGACTGGTGAACAAGATGATCCAGTCACAGATCGAAAGAACCGTGGAAATGTAAGTGGAAAACATGTTGCTAAAAATCCTCGCCGCAGCGGACCACGTAGACCACATTCAGGAAACATTCAATGTTCTTAAACCATACCACATGAAGTTGAACCCTGAAAAAGTGCATTTTTGTGTTGGATCAGAAAAGTTCTTGGGCTTCATGGTCAACCAAAGGAGAATTGAGATGAATCTAGATAAAATAAAGGTCATTCTCGATATGAGATCTTCCACCATAACCAAAGAACTCCAGCGCCTCAATGGGAGAATTGCAGCCCTCAACATATTTGTCTCCAAATCTGTAGATAAGTGTTTACCCTTCTTCAAAATTCTCCGGAAATCCTTTGAATGGGGGCCTGACGCGGAGGAAATTTTCAAAAACTAAAATCTTATTTGGTTACGCCCCCTCTCCTTTCCCATGCCATGCTAGGGGAAACTTTATACCTATACCTCTCCGCTTCCCCATCAGCAATAAGCTCTGTCCTCATTGGGGATAATTAAGAAGTGTAAAAGCCTGTGTATTACGTGAGCAAAACATACCAGAGAATAGAAATAAGATATTCAGGGGTGGAAAAACTAGCTCTCGCCCTAATCTTAACAGTGAGGCGTCTTCGGCACTACTTCTAGAGTCATACCATCGTCGTTGCCACGGATCAGCTTCTGAAAAGAGTCCTAGGAAAGCCAGATGTTTCTGGAAGGCTCCTCAAATAGGCAGTTAAGTTGGGTGAGTTTGATGTGCAGTACCAAACAAGGGCAGCCATCAAAGCACAAGTCTTGGCAGACTTTATTGTCGAGCTTATACCGATGAAAGAAGAATGCAGTGAACATTTGGCATATCCATTAAACATCTAGGAAGCCTCAGGAGTCCGATCAAAGACCCATGCGCCCCAGGAAAATGCCCTAGCCTAGGCACCTAGCCCTAGTTCCCAGAACAAACTAGCGCCCTACCTAGGCGCCCAAGATAGGCTCCCACCATGGCCTCCGATTCTCCCACTCTACTGTCTCCATGCGTCATGGAATTAATGTGCTGGAAAATTTATGTAGATGGCTCTTCGATCAGTGAAGGAAGTGGAGTAGGCCTCATATTGATCAACCCCGACGGCAACCTAATCAAGTATGTCATAAAGCTTCACTTTGTAGCGTTCAACAATGAAGCAAAATACAAAGCCCTCTTCTCTGACCTAAAGTTAGCAATCGAAATGGAGGCCCGACACCTTGTCACCTTCAATGACTCACAATTAATAGTCAAACAAGTGAAAGGGGAGTTCGAAGCTAGAGGAACTAAAATGCAGGAGTACCTTGCAATAGTGCAAGCCTTGTTGACTAAGTTCCATCACTTCCAAATTCGTCACATCCCAAGGGAAGACAATATCGCTGCAGATACACTAGTTAGGCTCATCTCATACTTGGAAGCTCCACCAACACCAGAATTCATCAATCACCAGTTCGAACCAAGAAGGATAGACGTGGAAGTCACTGACGTCAACTGCACATCCACCGAGTTAAACTGAATGACCCCAATTGGGGCATACCTTCAGGAAGGCGCACTACCAAACTACCCATTGGAAACTAAAAAACTAAGAATGAAAGCCTCCAAGTTCATCATCCTGTAGGACATCCTGTACAAAAAGTGCTACTCCCACCACTACTACACTAGTTCTCCCTAGAGGAAGCTAATTATGCCTTATGAGATATCCATGAAAGAGTTTGTGGAAATCACTTTGGAGGATGATCCCTAGCCCACAAGGCACTCAGGCAGGGTTACTTCTGGCCTAGCATGGTTAGAGATGCACATGAATTCACCAAGAAATTCAAAAAGTGCCAACACTTCACCATTATGCCTAGGTAGCCACCAAATGAATTGACAGTCATCACAAGTCCATGACCTTTTTTCAAGTGGGGCATCGACATCTTGGGTCCTCTGCCTCTAAATAAAGGGTAGAACAAGTTTGTAGTAGTAGCCATTGACTACTTCATAAAATAGGCAGAGATTGAGCCCTTAGCAAAAATAACAGACGCAAAAGTAAAAGACTTCATCTAGAAGAACCTATTTTGTCGCTTTGGAGTACCCCACGCCATAGTCAGTGACAACACCAAGCAATTCGACAACAGACTACTAAACTTGTTATGCACCAACCTCTAGATAAAATAATCTCATTCTAGCCCCGCGCACCCGCAAGCAAACGGACAGGCAGATGTCACAGTCAGAACAGTACTACGTAACCTAAAGACGAGGTTAGAAAAAGCAAAGGGTTTATGGGTAGATGAACTCCCGGGTGTATTGCGAGCCTATCGAATGACGCCAAGAGCTCCAACTGGAGAAACACCTTTCTCACTCACCTTTGGAACCAAAGCAGTTATACTTGTGGAGATTGGGATACATTACCTAAGGGCCTAACATCACGACCCCATCACCAACGAGGAAGGTCTTTGCATCAACCTTGACTTGGTGAAGGAGGAAAAAGGAATTGTCATGGTCCGGAACACGAAGTACAAGCACCGCATGGCGAGATACTATAACTCGAGGGTGAAGCTTTATTCCTTCCTACCAGGAGACTTAGTTCTCAAGAAAGTAATTCTCACCACAAAGTATTCACGGGAAGAGAAGCTTGGACAAAACTGCGAAGGACCCTACCTCATTACAGAAATAGTGATGTCAGGCACCTACAGGATCCAAAATTCTCAAGGAAGAGTCTTACCCCATCCATGGAATGTCGAGCATCTGAAGAGGTACTATCAATAACACTTAAGGAGGGTAGAAATAATAAAGCTAAGGGGCATGATTTTATTTTTTCTTGTACCTATTTTGGGTTATTACCCACCATTGTTTAGAATGAGCAATCATCAAATAAAATTTTCTAAAATTTATTTCGAAAAGTACCTTTCATTCTATTTCAAGCAAACTGTTGGAACGAAATCCCAAGAACCGTTGACAGTGCGTATATATCGAATATCAAAAAAAATTATTTAAAACTCTACAGGGTGGAATTAGGGTTTACCTTTGAGATCTCTCAGGACTGATATCGTGGCCTTCTGTCATATATTCGCCAACGTCAGAATTCGGATACAGTGTGGGCTACCAAGACCTCCGAATACTTGCTCTCTCTTTCAGCCTCCCTAAAAAACGTAAGTAAAGATAAGATGTTGAAATAAAGAACCTAGGCGTCTATATATAGGCTACGACAGAGACCCTAAGGAGAAATAAGGATTGGGCTCCCAATGGACTTAAGATTCTTTTGTTCAACCCAGAACAAACATCCTACAGCCCACTAATAATAAGTCTATCCACTAAAGGCTTATTATTAATCTCTTGGGCCTTATCTCAAAATTATATTCAAGCTCCATATTATTAAATGCTTAATAATCTCCCCACATTTAAGATTACAGATGTCTATCAATTAAACAAATTACAGACAATTATATTTAATTGACTTCTTTTATTCCTTGAGATCTTACCACTCAATTTATTTATCATGTCAAATAACTAAATTCACTTGTAGGGTTTGATATGGACAAAATTTATGAACTTTATCAAGAGAACATCATCAACTCATTTAAATACTAGGACATATAATATTTAACTTTCACCATATAAATAATATCGTCTCCTAATTCATTAAGTTTATTGACCCAATATGAATCTCACTCTTTGATGAATTAAAGTAACGAACATTATATGCATGTGACAATTAAATATTTAGGAATTAAGAGCATAAGCAATCATAATAATCATGTGGTATTTATTATCTTATTAAATTAGTAAAATATAATAACCTCAACACAAGTCTGTTCAATACACAAAGTGTACTAGTGCAATAATCTGAGACATCAAATAATCTCCTACAGTCAAGACAGACTATGCCAAAATATTATACTACAATCATACCGACGACGTGTCCAATTCCATCTACGATTGTGAAATATACTCATATTATACAAGAATCTGATAATCTGGTCTTTTGTGCATAAACCAAACTCTACATACTAGATTATCTATAATGTAAAATATAAAACACACATGCATATCATATATAAAATATAATACAAACATTTTTTCCATATAGATTCTCAATAAAATGAAAAGAACAAACTTTTATTAATTAATAAAATGAGTATCACTACAAAAAAATAAACTTTTAGCATACTACTCTATCAATTCTCTCACTTATACTCAAAGTCATGCATCTAACTCTCATTTCCTCCACATGATTATCAAAAGTCTTTGCTGGTAAGCTCTTTGTAAAGGGATCTACCAGGTTATTTGCTGATGCAATCTTGGTCACCACTACATCACCTTGTCCCACGATATCTCGTATAAGGTGATATTTACGCTCAATGTGCTTCCCCTTCTTATGGGTTCGTGGTTCCTTCGAGTTAGCAATCTCTCTACTATTGTCACAATAAAGTGTAACAGCCGATTTTATCAAGGGTACCACTTCTAAATCCATTAGGAAGTTTCTAAGTCAAACTACCTCTTTGGCCGCTTTAGAAGTTGCCACGTACTCGTTCTCCATGGTGGAATCAGAACTACAAGATTGCTTGATACTCCTCCAATTAATGGTTCCACCTCCTAGAGTAAACACATGTCCTGAAGCTGACTTTCTAGAATCCCTATCTGACTGAAAAACAAAGTTCGTGTATCTGATGGGTACTAAACTATCTACCTTGTAAACTAACATATAATCTCTTGTCCTTTTCAGGTACTTGAGAATATACTTTAACGCAGTCCAATGTTCTTGTCTAGGGTTAGACTGATATCTACTAATCATGCCAACGGTAAAATAGATATTAGGTCTAGTGCAATGCATAGCATACATGAGACTTTTCACTGCCAAAGCATAAGGAACTGCCTTCATGCTCTCTATCTTCTCCGGTGTCTTAGGACACGTCTCTTTTGATAGAGAAACTCCATGTCTGAAAGGAAGAAATCCTTTCTTAGAATTTTTCATGCTAAAACGGGCAAGAATGGTATCGATATATGTAGTTTGAGATAAGTCTATCATCTTATCTTTGCGATTTCGCATGAGCTTGATCCCAAGGATGTGACCAACCTCTCCCAGATCCTTCATATTGAACTGATTAGATAACCATACCCTAACAGAAATAACACCCCGCATCATTTTTGATAAGCAAGTTATCATCCACGTAAAGTACTCGGAACACCATCACATTTATGTCATGCCTTTTATACACATAGGACTCATCAGGTCATTGATTAAAACTATAAGATATAATAGTCTGATCAAAATGAATGTTCCAAGATGTAGATGCCTGCTTAAGTCTATAAATGGATCTCTTAAGCTTGCACACTAGATGTTCTTGCCATTTGCTACAAATCCATCTAGTTTTACCATATAGACACACTCGTCAAGATTCCCATTAAGGAACGTTGTCTTGACGTCCATCTTCCAAATCTTGTAATCAAGATAAGCTGCAATGGATAAGAGAATCCGGATCAACTTCAACATAGCTACCGACAAAAAAGTCTCATCATAATTGATTCCCTCTTTCTGAGTAAACTCTTTCGCAACAAGCCTTGATTTATATTTTCTACCTTACCGTCTGATCCTCTCTTTATCTTATAGACACACTTGCATCCAATGATTTTTATCCCATTGAGTGGTTCTACAAGTTCCCAGACCTGATTGGAGTACATAGACTCCATCTCAGATATCATAGTCTTTTGCCAAAGTTCTGCATCTTTATCTTGGAGTACTTCATTGTAGGTCCAGGGATCAACATTTTGTTCCTTAGGAATCCTGTCAAAAGACTCTTCCAAGAACATATACCGTTCGGGTTGACGAACAACCCTTCCACTACGACGAGGCTCTACCTATATCTGTATATTATCAGTAACATATTGTGCAGGTTCTGCATAAGTATCGATATTTCTCCCACTACGATGAGGCAAGAAGATATCGTCTACTCTTTCATGTGATGCCTCCACTTGTGCAGTTGGTATTGAAGAAGTATTCTCTAATCTATCTCCTATTAACTCTTTGAGAGAAAATCTACTCTTAGGCTTGTGATCCATCACATAGTCATCCTCTAAGAATCAGGCATTGGTGCTAACAATGACCTTCTGATCCTTAGAACTATAAAAAAGATCATCTTTTGTTCCTCTTGAATATCCTATAAACAAGTAGACTTCTGTTCTTGACTCTAACTTATCCGTGTTGCCTTTTAGCACGTGTGTTGGACTCCCCAAATTCGAATGTGCAACAAACTAGGCTTACGCCCAGTCCACAATTTTGTGGGAGTGGTAGGTACTGATTTAGATGGTATCAAGTTTAGAATGTATGCCACAGTTTCCAAAGCATAGCCCCAAAAAGAATCGGATAAAACTGAATAACTCATCGTAGATCTAACCATATCCATAAGAGTCCTATTCTTTCTTTCTTCCACACCATTTTTTTTGTGGTGTGTGAGGTGCAGACAACTGGGATGTTATCTCTACCTCTGATAAGAAACTCTCCTAAGAGGTACTCGCCACCACGATTAGATCGTAATGTCTTGATACTCTTCCTTTAACACTACTCCATTTCAGCCTTTAACAATTTGAATTTCTCAAACCATTCAGACTTACAGCACATCAAATAAATGTACTCAATACCTTGAATAATCATCAATAAAAGTAATGAAATATTCAAAGTCACCTCTTGCTTGGACAGTCATGGGTCCACACAAATCAGAATGAATCAATTTCAACGGATCCTTTGCTCTATAGCCCTTGGCCGTAAAGGGTCTCTTAGTCATTTTACCTTCCAAGCAAGATTCATAGACTAAAAGTGCCTCCACTTCCAATTAACTCAATGGTCCATTTGCAACCAGTCTTTAAATCCTCCTTAAGTTAATATGACTTATGTGTAAGTGTCAAAGATACGTTTGGTTCATTTTAGAAGATTCATTTCTCTTACATGACAAGGTACTAGTATTATTCAATTCAGTTAGTTGTAGTGTAGGTGAGATAGGATTAACAATATAAAGATCATCCACCAATGAACCAGAACAGATAAAATGCTTATTATGCTTAATAACTACAGAGTCATTAAAATAAACATTATATCCATCTCTAACTAATTTAGAAATCGAGACTAAGTTCCTTCTAATATCTAGTGCATAAAGACAATCTCTCAAAATTAAAATCATATCTCCACCAAAATATAAATGAAAATCTCCTACTGCAACTGTTGCCACTTTCGTAGCATTGCCCATGTGAAGATAAATCTCCCCATCACTAAGTTGTCTGGTTTCCTGAAACTCCTCAAAGTATTTGCAGACATGATTAGTGGCTCTTGTATCTACACACTAGGTACTGATAGATGACACCGCTAAATTTGATTCAACAACTAGTAAATGAGATTTACCTAGATTGTCCATCTTAGAAAGATGGGCCGGACACCACTTCTTCCAGTGCCCTGATTGTTTGCAATGAAAACACTTGCCCTTAGGCTTTTTCACTGTAGCTTGAGGCGCCTTAACCTGATTTTGAGCCTTTTTATTTTTCTTCTTGCCTTGTGGCTTAGAATTATAACATTTCTCAATCACATAAACGCGATCCTACTTCTGAAGTAGACCCTCAGCTGCTTGGAGTTCCTTAAGAAGTTTTGCCAATGTATAAGAACACTTATTCATATTGTAATTCAGGCGAAACTACTTAAAAGACTCAAGTAGTGACTGGAGTATGATATCAACTTGAGTTTCTCCGTCAATCTCAGCTCTTAGGATTTCCAGCTCATTAATGAGACTCATCATCTTCAGACAATAATCCCTTATTGGAGTCCCTTCAGCCATATTTGTGTTCATTAGTTCCCTCATCGCCACTTGCCTAGCTGCATGACTTTGATACCTAAACATATTTTTGAGGCTCACAATCATGTCATGGGCAGTGGCCATAGACTCATGTTGATGTTGCAACATATCTAACACAGATGCCAGAATGTAACACCGAGCCTTCTCATCAGCTTTTATCCATCTTCGATAATCCAGGACATCCTCTTCGGTTGTCCCATCATCAGGTTCATCTAGATAGAGTTCACTGAGCACAAATTTGTACTCCTTAGCAATCAACACAATATTTCAATTTCTTTTCTATTGTATATAGTTTGATACATCTAGTTTGTGTTCTTTAAGTATAACAGAAAGAGGTTTGAAAGAACCACCCATTTTAAAACCTGAAAATCACATAATTTAAATATATATATATAGTAAAATAAAACATTGAATTCAAATTTAAGCTTTGGTTCGCTCTACCAATATTTAAATGAATTCACTAGCAACCTGAAACACCGGGAATAACATGCCTCAATAGGGGAGGACGTATATTATCCCTCATTTTTCCAGACAAGTCATTGCCTATTAATTTTACTATCTAGCCACTATACCATGAAAAGTAAAATTAAATAGTTGGTTTAGCTTTAGTCTTATAAATAACAGCAGTGACTCAGATAGAGATGATAATATTATTTATTGCTAATTATATACCATTATTTAACTTTGTGTCAATAGTTTCGTAGTGAACTCTTTTCAAATGGTGAAGTGAACTCATACTAGAAACTACCCAATATTATCCCTATAGGAAGTTTGTACTAATGATTCTGTAATTAATTTCATCTGATAGAGAGGAAGGCATTAAAGCCAACACAAACTAATTATATCACCTACAAACCAGTAATGGAGACCATGAGATTTATACAATATAAATTCTCTCTCCCACTTAGTTATTCAATATTTATTGAGGGTTTTCAAAACCATATTTAATTTGTATTGGCTTAAAATAAGGATATTTGTCATTATAAAGATATCTGGCTTACCCCATCTTTATGTGTAGTATGTATAATAAATAAAATTTCAAATCCTTACAACTATTTTTTTTAAAAAAATAGAGGATTCAATTTTATTTTCTAATTACACATACATACTTTGAACTTCCTTATTTTAAAATAATATAATTAAATATTAATCCATGACAAAAAAAAAAAAAAAAATCTAAGGTTGATCAATTATCCATGTTGTCCATATATCGAGGTACTATTATACAAGTTAACTACCCACATAATAAGAACATGAATAAAGCACAAAGATTAACATAAACAATGAGACTGAATAAGATAAAGACTCCTAGCTATTATGGTCATGTCTTCAATTTCAATCCAATAAGGACTCTAGCAATCTGAGATAAATTTAGCTACATCAATGTTGCGCTTCGACTAAATTTCAGGGATTGACCGGCCCGTTCAGGTCACGGGGATCCACATATCTGGTTAGGTGGCAGGGGCTCGGGGTTAGCGCCCCCGAAACCTAAACAATTTTCTAAATTGCATACTAGGGTTTCTGTCACAAAAAATGTTTCTAAAACAGTCATCTTCCTTAATAACCTTACAACAAAAAACATTATATATGGCCTTATGTCTCCACGAGGGAGTTCATATACCACTATAATTATTACAGAAAAGATACGAATAAATCATCATATAAATCATTTGTTATAATATTAACCACGAATAAATCATCATGGGATCCAACCACATAAAACGACTAATAAAAATTATGTGACCATAATAGCAGGACAAGAATATTGCAAAACAGGGATTAGTACAATTCTACATTCTACCAATCATTCATGGTATACATCTACTCGTTTTATTTGGATAACATGGCAAAATTCAATCTATACGCAATATCAACGATGGCTCTGATACCACTATAATTATTACAAAAAGATACGCGATATCAATAATGGTTGTACACTTCCTTTCTAAAAAAAAGTTAAAAGTCCCCAGCACTCTAACTACTCTCACGGCCACGATCTTCCTCGTCCTCGTCCTCTGCATCGTTAGAGTCACTATCATCACTATCAACATCATCAGGCGTCTCATAAAGTACAAAGCCTGAAAAGTTAATATCTGGGAAAGTAGTAGAAATCTTTTCTTGAAGCTCCTCGTAACTATCAATAAAAGGCATCTACAAGGCCATTCTCTAAAATCAACCTCAGCCTTGGTGGCCCTCTCATGAGCCAATCGCAGATCCGCCTCAGCCCAAAAAACTCTTTCACGAGTTGCCTTCAACTCTGCTTCCGCTCCCAAGCAAGCAGCCTCACCATCTACTTCAATCTTAGCGACCATCTCATGGGTCACCACAAGCTCTGCTTCGGCCCTCGTGCAAGCAACAACCTCTCTGAGGGCGACCCTTTCACAGGTTGCCACAAGCTCAGCCTGAGAAGCCTTACCATTAGCTTTAAGCTCAGAAATCCTCCCTTGATCAGTAAGAAGCTCCCTTTTTACAGCTTCATAAGGAAGCCTCTCCCCCCCCCCCCCCCAACAATTGAGCTTAGTTGGCTAAACTAGACAACCCTAAAAAAAAGGTGCATAGATGCAGCTGAAACCTAAGGAAGATAAAGGAATGTCAGTATCCAAGAGAGGGACAAGAGCAAGAGAGGAAACAGACCCTTACTTGGGCCAGACCTTCCAAAACAGTATCGATGATGCCCTCAGTGCCCTAAACACCAACTTGATTGATGTCTGCTGAAAACACAAATCTCCCAAGTCGCTTATTGACAATCTGCCCAGCATAGAGACAGTCTGAGTGGCTATCGCTGTAGAAGTCTCCACAAGAGGAGTCAATGAATGGGGGGCAGGAGATATGGGTCCCCTGGGAAGTCTCTGGAGTGGTGGTCACATCTGAATGAGTCACTAATTGGGGTGATGCAACAGGAGGCGTCACCTGAGAGGGGCTCGCCAAAGCATTGATCACCCTCGCTACCTTAGGAGGAGGAGTAGCCCTAGTGGAATAAAGGGACTCCACCACTATCCTATCCATTGTAGAGGAATAAAGTGTTGTCCTGAAGCAAAACTAAGTAAAGAAATAAAATCCAAGGGAATTAGCATACCATTTCTTTTAAAGGAAACACTACCAGGCGTCGAAGAGGGTGCACCAACCCTAGCACTTCCAGTAGGAAATTCTTTAGCTCCACTCTCTTTGAGCATAAGTGTCCCAAATTTCTTCATAGGGTGAGCCTTCACTGCTTGTAATTTCCATTATTGGTCCTTTGAGAGCACCCGGGAGCCTAGAAGAAATGTTATGAGTACACACTCCAAAAAAGGCAAAGGAAAAAGAGTAAATAGCAGGCAAACCAATCCTCTTGGGAGTATCCCACCTTGTTGGTACCAAAGCCTTGTCAATCTCTGAATCCCACTCTCTGCCAACAAACATAAAGTGAGCATTTCAGCTATGGCAATTAGAATGCAATCTAGTAATCAATTACCTCCCCTTAGAGTGAAGTAGTACCAGCCCCCAATTGAGAGCAAGAGTCTCACTCAAAGTATAAGCCGCACAAAACTCTTCAAGAGAAGCATCCTTATGATGCACTTTTCTCCATAATGCCAGAAATCCCAACAAAACTCTATAACTGTTGGGCGCCAACTATCCTAGCATAAGTGAAAAGCAATGGAGAATGCGACAAATAAAAGAAGGCATTGGAAACCTCAACCCAGCCTCAAGCACCTCCTCATAAAAAACAATGTCTCCATATGAGTCATCACAAGCAAGCTCACCCATTTCAGCTCGACGACACAGTACTATTGGGAGAATATTATAAGTGGACACAATCCACAAAATATTAGCATTAGTACTAAGAATACTGGAAATTGAACTTATTTTGGATCCATTATCATCAAGAGTTACCTTTCCTTGGTATTTTGCTGTGGCGAGGGCAAAGAGAAACATTGCCTGGGCCACCAATAGGAGAGCCTTAAGGGACCTGACTCCGTGGAGTTCCACTTGAAAGAACCATATCAGCCACAACTTGATTGGCATCGTCGCCACCGAAAGTACCAGTGCTCCCCGACAAACCCTCCTCTTAAACTCGCGAAGGTCCATGCCCGGTGTACACTTCCATCATAATTGGCTTACCCAGCAACGATGACCCAGCCGAGCCCGACGCTGACAAACCATGTCCAGCATCTGGCGTGCTCGCCCGTTCACACTTGGTGCCTAGGGGCGCTATCCTTAGCGTGTTGTCTGTGCTTGATGTGGCGTGCCCATCATCCCAAGCTTGGGCTCCACCTTAGCCAACGCCTCCCTCGCCTCCATGGTTAGTGGCCAGCAGTGCCCATGGCGTCTTCCCCTCAACGGCGCCCATGGCGCTTTGCCTATGGTGTCCTCAACCACCTTCGCCAACGCCTCCCTCGCCCTAATGGTCAGTGGCCAGTGGCGCCCATAGCGTTTTGCCCATGGCGCCCTCGCCCACCTTAGGCGGCTTGGGTGGCCTCGTCAGGCAACGCCCATGGCCCCTTGCCTTCATTGACTGGGGCCTCCACCTCACCAATGCATCCTACTTCAGTTACCACCACGTTGACGACCTTCTAATCACCCACCTCAGCGCCGATTGCTCAATTGCCATGGATACCGATGGACCTTCGCATCTCTTCTCCTTCACTTGACATTGACCTTTGAACACTCCACTCAAGAACCTCACCCTTGCCTTTATTCTTGATAATTTCACAAAGGAGCTCTCTCTCGGAATCATATGAAATGGAAGTCAAGGAAAAGACTCCTATTTATAACCAAGGGTTTTAAATCCTAACCAATGATGGCATGCAGTGCAGTTTTCGTAATTAGGAGTGTCCTATGAGGACTAATAATATCAAGAAGAAAAAGGAATCAGGCGGGGTCTCCGTCAACCAGAATCCAAGTTTAACTAAATACCCTCTTCTCCAAGTTTCATTGGACTTAGGGCATTGGGGGCAAATGATGGGCCAGGCCCAAGAGCCCAATTTAGGTTATGAACCCAAATTAAATAAATAGCCCAACTAGATGAAATCCAATAGGTCCAGCCCAAAAGAGGTCTATGACCAATCAGACTCGTCAGGGTTTCAGGAGCTACATCACCAAGGAGTAGGCGGCCTCATCCCAAGAGCCTTATCCACAGTGCCTTGAAAAAAATCAACCACGTTATCCTTTGACTTGATCTTAAGGGGAGCTTCGTAACCACCTCAACCATTGAGAAGATAACGCCAACTCCACCAAATTAGCCACTTAGTTATTGAAAAAATGTCTTAATCTGTTAAGAGACACTATAAATTGAAAGTCCTGCCAATACTTGGGGGACATCAAACACATCTGCTATCACTTTCATCTCTCTCTCATAACTTGTACCTCTATTGCTCTCCTTACACTCCTTGAAGTAATAAAACATCAATTCATCCTAGCCCTTCATAGTGGAGTAGATCACGTTGACCGAACCACTATACATCTTTGTCTTGCTTACGTTACTCTCTTTTTACTTAATTACCACATTAATCATTAATTACTCGACAGGCGGTGCATAAAATCAATTTGTACATCATGAAGCACCATACCAATTAGGCACCTAGGTATCCCTATCATCACCACAAGCTAAGGGCCAATGATTGTGTTATTTTGGTGGAAACAGTAAAGGCAAGAATAAGATAATGGGCTAATAGATTCCTTTCTTTTGTAGGAAGGTTACAACTCATCCATTTAAATCCTCTCCAATATTCAAATTTTTCGGTCTTGTCACTTGATGCTACCCAAGAGAGTTCTTAACAATGTTGAGCAAAAACTAAGAGCTTTCCTTCGGACAGGAGCTGAGCTTAGAACAGTTGGAGCTAAAGTATCATGGAAGGAAATGTGCCTACCAAAACAAGAAGGTGGATTGGGAGTTAAGGATCTAAAGGCTTGGAATTGAGCATTAATGCTTAGACACCTTTGGCACTTAATCTCTAATGAAAGCAACATTTGGTATAAATGGGTGAGGGATTATTATTTGAAAGAAAGAAGCATCTGAATTGTCGAATTGCCACAAATTTGTTCATGAAATTGGAGAAAACTACCGAAGATAAGGGATTTTGCTAGACAATTCTTGTTCCATATTATTGGTGATGGGAGAGAAACATCACTATGGTTTGATAATTGGCATGCTGCAGAACCATTAATGCTTAGATGGACTCCTAGAGTTATGTATGATTCTAGCCTTAACAAGAATGCTTAAGTATGTCATATTATACATGGCAATCAATAGAGATGGCCTAGTGCCAATGCTAGAAACAATAGAGTTATTGCAAATAGAGGTATCCATGCCCACCTATTCTCCTAGACCTAAAATGAAGGATGTAGTTAAATGGTTGCTAACCCCTAATGGTTCCTTCTCCTCTTCTTTTACCCTAGAGGAATTAAGGTATAAACAACCTTTAGTTCCCTAGCACAAGCTTCTATGCTTTAGTCAATGTATACCAAAGATGATCTTCATACTTTGGCTTGCCTTTAGATGCAGACTTTCAACCAAGGGTCGCATTCATAGCTACATGCAAAAGTGTGGATTTAATTTGTGTCTTGTGTAGGGTAGCTCCTGAAACACACTATCATTTATTCTTTGATTGCACCTACTCAAAAAGGATTTGGAAACATGTACTAGAGAAGTGCCACCAGCCTTGGCAGCAGATATCTTGGCAAGATTTTATTATTTAGTCAGCCAACAATTGGATGGGGAAGAACCTTGCCACTGTGATCAAGAAGCTTTGTCTTGTAGCAACACTATATATGATATGGAATGAGATAAACCAAAAGATATTCAAGAATCGACAAAAGGATCCTATGACAGTCAAACAAGTAATCATCAATGCAGTCAAAAATAGATTAATGTCTCTGAAAATTAAGGCAATTATAGAGAATAGAAGACTTGCTCACTCATGGCAGCTACCCAGTTCTCTTTTTGTTTATGATGTAGATTCTATGCTGATTACATAGAATGTTTTTGTTAAAATCTTCCGAGGATACTGAATGTAACAACCAATCCTCAGATTTTCTCTGTTTTTTGTATGTGAATGAAACTTGTCTTGCAAGATTTAGGCGGAGGCGGACAAGTGATGCTCTTGTAAATTTTCTTTGGATATCAATACACTGTTTACTTACCCAAAATACGCGTTAAACCCAACTTTGCCGAAGTCCAGCCCATAATCCATAATCGCTATCCAGGCCCAGGAAAGTGTATGCCTATGCTATTTACAATAAAACCTATGCCTAATGTTTGACTTTTCATCATGCCTTGATAAGTAACTCCAGATATGTGAAATGCAAATCAAATTTCTTTTTAGCAATCTATTAGTCACCATTAATAAATGAGGGGCTACTTATGAACAATGAGTTCTACTTGTATTCATAAGATGTGATCCACGAAGAAGGAATATAAAGAGAATATATTGGATGGATCTCCTTTCACAACAACCCTTCAGTTTATATTGGCAAGCATGTGAGATTCTCGCCCACTAATAATCAGTTCCAACTAATAACTTGGGAAAAATATGCTTAATAAGTAGGCAAAAATAGCGCCAATTATTCTCTAAGTTAGTTTGAATTTTCAACACCTTAAGAAGAGCGTTGTCTTTGGAGAGCAAAATGTGTCATGTCATAGAGTGAAAAATATCTAGAATCTCATGGAAGACAACTAAATGAACCTCATTGTACTATCGAAGAACTGGGAGACCTTCTCAATTTATATTTTTTTTATTATTGAATTTGTTATGTCAATGAGACTATTTTGATAAGTTTTTACTGGTGGGATCATGAGGCTTCTGACCGCGTTCATTACACCTCTCGGGAACAAACTTAATTAGGTTGTATAGCGGTTAACCATCAAACTCTAACGTGGACTTTAAGATTCGAACCTTTAACAGAAATTCAGTCGGTACTCTATTGAACTATCCCACTTGACGATATATTTAACATTAGTTTAATTTATATGTTTTATATTTTTTTTTTAGTATTTTTTGAGTCAACTAATTTTTAGTTCATATCGCATTAAATTAGTGTCTGAAGTTATCATCCCCAATCACGTGACAGGAATTATAATCATAACCGCAAACCATAACCATAAAGGTGCTAAAATTGTGACCAAACTATGAATAACAGCCATGACAATGAAGCAAGTCCAATTTACCTTAATGCTCCTACACCCCAACTAACAATGGTTGACTTATCTATAGCGTGTCTGCCCCACCGGTAAACAGAGTTAAAATTAGGGTGAATTTCATTTTACATCTTAAAATTTTAAGAATTTTTATTTGTATCATTAAAGATTAAATTTTTCATATTATACTTTCATTGTATTAAAAATATTGTAATGTGACATTTCTTTTAGCTTTTGTTGTTCATTTTATTAACGATAATAGTGTTTTTTTAATGAAAGAAGCACCGAAAGTAAACGAAAATGTTACATTTTAATACTTTTCATATATTGATAATACAATACGAGAAAAGTAATACTTAAGAGTATAAAGTCAAAATTCTTACATATTTTAGGTTGCCAAGCATATTTTTTCCTTAAAATTAAGAAATAAAAAAATGGTTCAGAAACCGAGAACTGAAAAAGCTCACAACAAATCTCTGATTCAACACGGTTTGTGTCTCATTGTTTTTGTCATATTTGAGCCTCTCCAACAAAAGGTCGAGAGAGATAATATAATTTCTGTAGTTCTAGAGAGAGAGAGAAAGAGAGAGGGGGGGTTTATCCACTATATATTTGTTTTCTTGCTGTGCGGATATAAATATATATATATATATATATATATATATATATATATATATATATATATATATAGTCAATAGTTGGTTGGGCTTCTTACAGTGTATAGTTGTTTAACTTTTGGGTTTGAATTTTGGTAGGGTGGAAATGGCGAGCTCGGTCGAGAAGGATGAAGTTGTCTCCTTGGAACTCCCTGCTCCTCCTGCTTGGAAGAAAAAGGTCTCTCTCCCTCTTTCTCTTTCTCTCTCTATACATGCATATAACTTTTTTTCTTTAAAGTTTTAATCTTTTGATACTTATGGAGTTTTTTTTTTGTTTAGTTGTTGTTGTTGTTGTTTTTTTGAATTAAGATCTGGGTCTTGTGTAATCCTGTGGAATTTTGCGATTCTGAGATAATTTGATGGAGCAGTGGAGGTGTTGAAGCTAGGGCTTATATGATTATACAGTTGAATTTTGTAACCTCTGTGCTTTTATTGTTGTTTAATGGTGTCAATTGAGTTCTGGGTTACTTGACGAATAAAATTGGGTTCTGGGTTATGTCTAATTATGTTGACTAGGTGTTTCAATGGGCTTCTGTGGTAGAATTTATTGTAGTGGTGGTGGTTTTGAAGCTAGGGCTTGTGGTCATATTTTCTAATCCTGGTAAATTGTAGTTTAGAATTATGCTTCTGGGTTTGAATTTACGTTAATTATGTGGAGTAATGTAGAACTATGCTTTTTGGTTTGAATTTACGTTAATTCCATGAGGTTCTGTTTGTTCACAGCTTTCTGGGATGTTCTAGGTTTGTCGTAACCAAATTTTAGGTTTGTGGTAACCAAATTTCAATTTCTAACTTTGACCAACATTAACTCTGTACATTTAATGAAAGTTACTAACAAGAAGGTTTTTTATATGTTTACTCTGGAAAGGTGGGTTGTGGATGGAAATATTTGGGGTTTGTAGGCTGTGGAACAGGGGACTCCTTGATAGTTACATCACGTTGTAGGCTGTGGGGTATTGATTCATTCTGAATGCATCTGAATAATATTCTTTTTTGTCGGGCCAAAAAAAAATAAAGAATAATAATCTTTTTGTCTTGCAGTTTTGGAGATTTAATTTAAATGCTTAACCCGTTTTTGGCTGTTAATTACTTGGACACTTGTTAGATGACATTTGCTGACTACTCACATGTGCCAAAGTCTCATTGTTTACCTTTTTTCACAATTTAAAAAAAAAAATTCTCGGGTGAGATTTTGATTGCACTATTTATGATGACTGCATGGATTGATTATACAAAGCATCTCATTCAGTTGGTTGACAATTTTTTTCTTCTTTTTTTTTTTTCTATCTTTTGGAATTGCTTTGTGAGCATAATACGGCAGAAATCAGTCTGTTTTAAAAACAAGTACTGTATTCTGTGCTTTATTATAAATTGAGAATATATGAACTAGATACCTGTGTGAGTCAGATCGTGTGAGATCCATCTATGCTACTGGCAAACTGCACAGTGAGGCGTGTAGACTCCTAGTTGGACTCTGGTGGAAGTCTTGTGGATATTGAGTTTCATACTTGGGTTGGTGGGAGAGGAAGAGAGGAGGAACTACAAAAGGGAAAAGAATGGGGAGACGATAGAGGTGCAGATGAGTTGAATCGAGCCAAATAGTGGGTTGTTCAAGGTTGGCTTGATTTTTTAACAAGTCTCTTAATGCTGTTCAAGCTTGCTTGATTACTCGATGAGGCGATCTCTCCTGTGCTTTAACTGAGCCAAGCTCAAGTAGCTTGGTTTCTTATATAGACTTATTGCAATTTTTGGCACACTGAGCCAAGTTTGATCGAGCTCATGTATGAACAAGCTGGGAAATGTGATTGAGTTTGGTTTATTTGTCCATGAGTCAATCTCAAATGATCCTCTAATCAAGCCAATCCCAAGTTGAGCTCAAGTAGCTTGGGTTTAATACCACGTGGTAGCTACAATAGAGAGAAACAATGTAGAAAAAACAATATCTCACCAAGATGGGCTGGGTCCTGAATTGATTTATGTGTACTAAGATCATAAAATGTACAAGTGTGGTCCCCATTAATAACTATAAACAAGGTTGAATTGTGTCAGGCTAAAGATTTAAGGTTACTTTTGAAGCTGTTCAATGGATGTGGATTTGTGTACCTAGGGACACCTAACTCAAACTTCACATTGGGAACTCCAGTCTCCACCATTCTCAGTTGTTTAACTGTTCTAGGCTACATCCATCTCAAGACTGATGGGACGTAAATTTTTGTTTCTCTTTCTATATGGTATTGAATTTATCTGTCTACAGTGAGTATTGGAATAAGAGAAGTAGAGAACTAATCTGGACTGATTAGAATGTACTACCCAGTTAGCTTTAGGGCTTGCCTGCCTACTCAATGCCTCCGGTCGTTTCTTTGAGCATACAAATTACTGGCATGGATTCCCTGAAATCTGTGAGGGAGAATCTTACGTTTCCTCATGGTTGTTTACTGGAATATAATGTTGGTGTGGCTCACAGTATCAGTTGATGCACCTCACTATTAGTTGTGTTGATGTAGTGTTTATGGATATGCCAATACCTGATTTTGAAGAGATATACAGATTTGATGAGACGGCATTCTCTTGGACGATATTGCCAAGATCTTGGTGGTTTTGGCTGATACAACGCTGTATGAAATCATGATGTGATTCTTACGCAATATGGTAAGATGACACCAAATTTTATGAGAGAGAGAGAGAGAGAGAAGAATGAGCAAGGATTAGACAAGAGAGAGCAGAGCAAGAAAAGGAAAGATAAGAGCCACTTGCCAGATCTCTTCAGGAAGCTCTGATGAGTCACATCTTTGCACTTCTGTCTCCTTTTATTTTTTTCTCTTATTTCTACTTTGTTAAGCTTGGGGTTTAATTCTGGTCGCTTCATGGTGGGCCTAATCAAGGTTGTACATGTAAATGTCTGAAAATACCTTATCAACAATGATATGAGATCCCATGTGGATTGTCCACGATTCATATCATGTGCATCTTCTTAGGTTCTGCTACAATTTTGTTTGATACAAAAATTTGGAGTCCGACAATGATCTGATCACCATAGAGATGCTATGCCTTCCATGACATTATGCAGTTTGGGTTATGCATCAATTTTAGTTCCTTGTTCCATATATTCACCATCATTGTCTTTGCCAGCTGATAGTAATTGATCATGACAATTGTCTAAGTTGACTTCATCCTCAATCCCCAATCCTAGTCTGGCCTCAATACTGGGTGAATAATTAAATGTTCTAGTTTTGTTTGATCTCGAGTGATACCTGGTAGCTCCAAAATCTATGGCCAGTAGGCAAAATTATTTTTGTTCTTCAATTTGTATGTTCTCCTTTCTGTATGATGTGGTTTTCAAGATTGTTCAGTTGTAAGGTTTTTCCAGATTGGATCTTCCATTCTCATCTGTTTTTGCGGTCCTGAACCATTTTATTTTCCTCTTTTGCATTGGAAATATCCAACTTCAAGAGAATTATTTGCATGTCTCCTAATGTTTTCCCCCTTATTCCCCTGAATTCAAGTTGTATAATACTGAACATATTTGTGTTCCTATGCAGTTCATGCCCAAGAAAGGAGGGACCCCAAAGAAGAATGAGATCATATTCACTGCCCCAACAGGGGAGGAGATCACTAACCGAAGACAGTTGGAACAGTACCTAAAAGCACACCCTGGTGGTCCCGCGATATCTGAATTTGATTGGGGAACAGGTGAAACCCCTAGGAGATCAGCGAGGATAAGTGAGAAGGCAAAATTTACTCCACCGCCACAAAGCGAAACCCCGAAGAAAAAGAGCAGAAAATTGTCAACTTCAAAAAACGTTGTCTCTGAAGAAACTGAGGAGGTGAAAGAAATCCACATGCAAGAAGCAGAGAAAACTGAGAACGCAATTGTGGATGTTGAGAAGGATGATGTGAAGGTAAATCAACTTGATAAAAAAGAGGAAACCCAAGATACTGAGAAGGAAGTTGTCAAGGAGAATCAAGATGAAACTCAAGTTACCATTGAAAGAGTACCAGATGCTCCTTTGGAAGAAGCTAAGCTTGAAAAAGATGTCAAAATGCCTGGTAATGCTGAAGAAACTGAAAAGAATGCAGATGGTTCTGAGGATGCAAAAATTCAAGCAGTGGTGGAACAAACATCAGTTAAAACAGGGAAAGAGGATGGTACTGGGGAACAGGAGAAAAATGATGGTATTTCCGAGGAAAAGAAATCCAAAGTGGTAGGAGAGGAGAAAGAGGAAAACAAGGGTCGTGCAGCGAATAATAGCAGCGAGCAACGAAATATTCTGGTTAAAAATAACACGTGTAAGGTTGTGGAAGGAGAAATGACTTAGAACAGCAGCCATGGCGAGATCAATGAGGTCGAGCCTTAAGTTACCACATTGATTAACTCAATGCTGCCACTATCATACCTTCTCCTGACCTTTCATAGGCTTGTTCCTTTTGGATGAGTGTGTAGTGTTGTTGGTGGTAGAATTCAGACTGTTCACGCAACATCTGTATGTAAAATCGTAGGTTAGGCATTTAGTGTTGTAGTTTTTGTTGCATCAAGGAACATGTACCATGTAGCTTGCAGAGATCCTTGTAACATTATTATCTTACATCATATTAGGCCTTCAGTACTGTGTCATTTGCTGCATTGATGGGACAAGTATATTGCAGAGATCTTATGTAACATTATGGTGGTGAAACTCGTTTCGTGATATCATAATAAGTAGTTATATGTCCAGTTAATGCTTCTATGAAGTTACTCTTCATAATTTCTTTTGTTCTTCCCTGCATTGATTGGTATTTGTGTCACAGCAAATTACAGTTGGTTTGGATGTAGCCTTACCTTCTAGATAAAAAGGTTGTTGGAGAACTTCCATTTTCACATTACCACATGTCTGTTTTGTGGACAAAATGGAGGGAAAGAACATAGTATCGTCCAAAAATAAGCACTCTAGGTGCTGAGGTCCTGACATGCCTTAATTCCCTTTCAGGAAACCCTGCAGTATACTGAATTCATTCATTACAGTTTTTTGCGATACCATATGAATTCCATTCTGTGAGTACTTTCATGACTGAATAATGCTAGGTCATCTCCCCTGCTGCTGTCATGTATATAATGGCAGTTTTAGAATTGAGGCTGATGATGCAAAAGTGGGATTCGCCAATGAAAACAACTTGGGTATCATGGCAACAATCTTTCCGCATACAAAGCTAAAGATGCTTACGTTTTACCTTCCTCAAATTCAACAGTAGTGAGAGGCACGTGTACTAAATTGTCCTTTGTAGATGTTCCAGGTTGTCAGTTATATAGCTAGATATGCCATTTATGTACCTTGAGTTTGCTTGATAATTACTTCAAAAGTTTACAGAATTGTTGTATATGGAGCCAAGTTCTTGACTATCACAACAATTGGAACATTTTTCTTTTTATGGGCTACAATTTAACAATTAGATCATTCAAGTGTAAAAGAAATTGCAGAGTTTGGATTACCACAAAAGCTCAAACAAATTGAGCCAGCGATAAATCTAAGTTGTGAGTACAGAACTATAGAACAACCAAGTCATTTTAAAGATTACAAAAAATGAAAAATTAAAAGAAATTAAACTGAGATTCAGTTACAACTAAAGATCAAACAAAGTCAGCCATGGATACACAACTCAAGCTGGCAAAAGAACCTTATCAGTTGATTTCAATCCGCCCAAATACTATGAACAATGCTAATGAAGGAAAACCAAACAAAATGGTTTGAACTTGGGAATAAAAGGAAGCCATCTATTTCCCTCTCATACAACTCAACTCCACCAATTTCCCAATACAAAATGAAAAACAGATACTCATGGCCTTCAAAGCCCTTTAAGCTGTCCAACCAACCCTGTTAAGGCAATCCATTTCTCAAATGAAGTTGCTGATGACACAAAGGCTATTTTAGAGGCTTCAATATCATTCCGAATAACTGCAGAATGCAGAGTAAGTGTTAGTCTTACAAAAATGAAAGACACTTTTTCCCTGCTTATTCATTATTTCCACCTGGTTGATGAGATATGTACCAATAATGGGCATATATATTGTAAAGCCCTAAATCTTCTTACACCACCTGCACAACTGTTACCTTATTGTGTACTTGTAGTATTAATCAAGTCGAGCTTGTCAAGCTTTATAATCAAGTCAAGCTTGTCAAGCTTTATGCTCAAGCTCGACTTGGCTATGATTGGCCGAGCTTGACTACCAAGTTTAGGTTCTTGCTTAAGCTCAACTCGGCAAAAGCTAAAACCGAGATCAACTTCTCAATGAAAATTTCTAAAATAAACCTTGGAGTATGGCAAGCTGCTCCTCCCAACCAGAATACTACGGTCTGCAAGCTCCAATTCAAGTCACTCCCATTTGTGTATTCCAATAAGGAGGGTCCGTTCAATGCCCTCTGTTAGCTCAATCAATAAGGGATGCCGCTTTCATTTTGTAATCAATTTCTCAGTCAAAATCCGCCAAATTTTGTATAAACAACAAAAATCAAATCCTAGAAATACAGATTTTTCAAAAACTCCATTAGAGAAGAGAGGGAGAGAGAAGTGTACATGTCTGAAGTTGTTTAAGGATAGGGTTTGGGTTGTTAATATTTTGGATTAGGGTTGTTTCATGACAAAAATTATAATTATTTGTACACAAGAATTTATTCGAGCCAAGCCAGGCCATGCAGTGCCCCTTACCTGATGATATCAAAGAAGCCATTGAGGAATTGAATGCATCCACCTCAGACTTCTCCTCAGGGCTAGAGCTCAACTGTTGCAAAGGTACACAAACACACTGTGTCAAGATAATTAAGCCACCATATAAACAATATATTGAAAAAATATGTCATATTATCATTAATCAGAAGATCTTGTTGAAACAAAAAAAGACCTTGTTGAAGGCTGCATTTGCTTTTTGGACCCAATCTGTTTCAGTGTTTTGACCAAGAACAGAACTTGCTGTAGAGAGATCATTGTTTTCTATTGCTTGGCCTACTTTGCTAAGCTTGTAAACAAGATCTTGCAAATATGCTGCAAACAATTAGTTTCATCATAGCAGGTTTAGTAAACTCATGAGGAAACTACATGAAAATAAAATCCGAGCAGATTTCAGGAAACTAATTATCAACACTCATTAACTCATCAAACTGCAATGAATTTCTCTATTCCCCAACATAGAAAATCAATTAGGAGCAACAGAACTACAAATTTGAAAATTTTACTCCCTATTTTGAGTATTAAGTAATTAAAAAGGCATGTATACGAAACGCTGCCATGGCTGGATGAGTGAGCAATTTATGTTGGGATGGACAAGAATGCAACTCAGATCATGAATTATTACACTGTTTGATTTTTCGGGTGGCACAATATTGTGAACATGCAGTGCGGCAAACAATCAAACAAGAGAGAAAATCAAGAACGATGAACACGAGAATTTACATGGTTCGGTAAAATTCTATCTACGTTCACAGGAGAGGCCGGCGGTTTCACCAGGTAAGTTCCCACAAGTGATATACCCAATCATGGTAAAACTCATATGTCAGAGATACATTGGATTCCCCAATATAAGCCACCCACTACGCTCATGCTCCACTCCTCTCTACCCACTGGCCATGGGACTTTTGAGCATAGTGCATACGAGTCACCCACTTGCCGACACGCAATTTAAAGTTCCATTTCGACACCTCAATTGTGAATATTCGGAAATGTTTTGTAAATGAGCTTAAAAAACAGAGACAAGGCCAACAATCACCCAGTTAATTTTCCTGCAATATATAGAAATTAATTTAATTTATATTAAGAACCATCACAGATTGTAGATACATTTACTACATGGAAATGGGCAAGAGTTCACTTAAACCATAATAATTTGAGAGCCACGATAGCCTTGAAGATGCAGTCTAAACAAATTACAGCCACATTAATTCATAAATAATAACACAGTCAAGATAAATAATATCATGAGGTCCACAAGTACAAATCTAATTATCATCAGTCATTCTATCAAACAATCATATAAATGAGAAAATTGATTCAATTCAGCTATAAACAAAAAAAAAAAAAAACAAAAAAAGACTAAAGTTTTTTTTGAAAAATATAAGATTTCATTCAAATAAATATATAATAGAAAAAAGCCTACCCTTCTCTTTGTTGGATGAGTTAAAAACGCCTTGTCTTTCAAGCCTCTTCTTTCTGTCCTGCTTCACCTTTTCCAAAAGCTCTTCATCATCATCAGCCTCAAGAATCGCAGCATTGGCATCAAAATACTCTTTACCAGCTAAGGAAAATAGAAAGGTGGTGGTGAGGCCAAGGGAAAGGTTTCTCTTGGTGAGACATGGAGAAGAGAGAGACAAGTCAATCACTTTTGCTTTGCACAGAGTTAACTGTCTCCTTACATTATGTTTTTGAGCAGAAACTGAAGTTAATGTTGCTAGTGCAGATGAAGAAGAAGAAGATGAGGAGGAGGAGGAGGACGAGGGGGAAGAGAGAGAGACGTTTGCATTTGAGAGGAAGGCTGTCGCCATTTTTTATTTTTTTTCTGTTTTTTCTTTGCTATTTCTTTCTGTTAGTTTTATTTGGGTGGGAAAGAGAATCAGAGGTGTTGACAGTTTGGAACTGTAGAGGATAAGATTATTGGATTTTCTGATATCATCAGCCATTTTTCAGATGTTTGAGGGTAGTATAGTCATTTAAATGATCAACAATTAATCAATGAATTGGACTCTGAAATTTACCAGTGTGTTTTGTTATGGGCAGTCCTGCCATCATGGATCACAGGATCGTATCTTGCCTCCTGATGAGCCCAACTGCCCGTGACCGGCCATGGGGCTGATCAACCTGTCGGGACGGGTCAGTGTCCAAATTATTAGTCCAACTCAGATGGGCCTAGCTAGTGAAAGAGCAATCTACTTCTATGTTGTTCCTTACTTAGTTAATTAGGTTATGGTACTCCTTTGGTGTGTAAACTAATTTTGTACTATCAGATTTTTAATATATAAAAAAGTCCTCCATGTTTTTAAAAAATTATGCATGCCGCGGTCCCTGTGTGAGCTCGAACTTATAGGAGTTGGGTAATTAATGTGTTTTTATTACCTATTTTATCATCATCACATGATTTCAACTTAAAATACAGTTTGATGATGCACAAAAATGGTTTTGCACACCACCTGTCAAGTATAGATAATAAATGCAATGAAATCAATGAGAAAATTAGAGAAGACACAATTTATAGTGGTTCGGTCAATTCGACCTACGTCCACTCTTCAATGGCTTCAGTCGCCGGGTATTTTATTGATTCAAAGGTATGGAGAACGGAGATACAAGCTTTGAGAGGGGGAATGGAGAATCAGAGAAAAACAATAATCTCCGGTAGTCGGTTCGTCTTCTGAAAGTCTCTGATGGAGCATGTGTCCCCTTCTCTCTCAGATTAGAGCCATTTTATAGTAGATAAGAGATCATTCTTGTGGAGATCATAACATATCCTCAAGGCTTCTTTATCGCAGCTTAGAGATTATCTTCGGTGGAGATCACGACTTATCCTCAACGGAAGCAAGAGTTTGGGGAACTCTTGAAGGAAACGTGGTCAAAGATTGGACCGTTGATAAGCTTCTCGTGCTCTCTTCTTGGTGATGTGCTAAGCAAGAAGTCCAACCGGCCTTGGCCTCTTGGTGACGTGCTAAGCAAGAAGTCCAACCGTACTCTCCTCTTGGTGACGTGCTAAGCAAGAAGTCTAGCCGGCCTTGGTCTGTCTTGGACTTGGTGGGTTCATGATGAGGTTGGGCTCCTCAACCGGGGTTGGGCTTTAATACATAAATTGGACTATTTGGGCTTAACCCATCACAGTTAATTTCATTTTTGTGTGTTTGTCATTAAGAATTTTGTGATATTGTCTATTAGTTTTGAATTTTAAATTTGTAAACCAAGTAATTTGGAATATACCGATTGTTTATCATAAGCGTTGATTTGGTAGATATACCATTAGGTTGAAATAGTTAGATTTTACGTGTTTGTTATTAGGTTTAGGTACATAGTTGTTATAATTTATGTAATTTTGAATTATATTTGGTTTTATGTACTTGTGTACCTATAATAATGTATATGTACATTATTCTCAATTAAATACTAATGTGTCTATCTCGTGGCTGTATATATTTGTATAATGTACTTAAATGAGCGTTTATGTTATTTGTTGTATTTGATATGTCATGTAAATATGTAAACACATATATTAATTGCGTACCTATTTTGTTAATGTATTTTTTTTTTGTGTAATCATGAATGTTTGTGAGCGTGATTACCTTTCATATTCAATTTTTAGTTTTGCTGAGGATACGTAACTCCTGTGATAAAATTTTAGTTACCTGTTTATATAATTGTTTTTCATTTGTATGTGTTTTGACGATCTGAACACTTCTTTGGTTTTTTAGGCGATAGAAGGAATTATGATTGCAAGGTATACGTTTGATTCAGTCACTTTTGTTGTCGCTCTTAACGATTTTAGTATGTGTGAGGATGTTTGTAGTACATATGGATTACAGATAATTTTTTGAAGTCCTTCAACTCTACCTCGAGTTTTTGGACTTCTTCCTCCCCTTTTGTAGCTTTATGTTGAATTTTTTTCGTCATTTCCTTCCACTCGTCTCATTGTTTGTTAGGCATGTACAGTTAAGATTTTAGATGGTCAATATCTTTTTACATTCGATCTTGTTTGGCGTGTGCTTTATTGAGGAAACCTATGAGCTTTTATATGTTACTCTGTGTTCTTTGCTCCCTTGACTAATCCATTATTTTCTATGCTTCTGTTCTAATTTTTTGATACGTTATTTATAGAGGTATTTCTATGGGGTAGATGAAGTTGTTTAAATGTATGTTCATTTTGGTGTTAATTGCGTAGTTAATCGAAGAATTGTCTATCCAGACGTCTCATCTTAATGTATCTATTCCAGAGATACACTGAATTTAGCTATTATTAGTAAATGTATTTTAATGTACTTGTGAACCATCCGTTAATGAGTACGTTAATCAAGAAGATGTTATCTTTGTGTAGTGCACCTATCTGACAATTTGTGTTTATGAAAAAAAAAAAAAAAGGTATATTATGATGACATTATTTTTTAGAATATGTATTTCAATTAATTGATGGCATTGTTGTTATTTTTGTAATTTTGAAGGGCGTTAATTATATCCATTACTTTGACTTTTCAACAGGAATCTAATCCAAAAACAAATTGGCCAGTGAGTTTTTTTTTTTTTGGAATTCTATTGGGCCAAGGAATCGACCTCCAAAAAATTCTTTTTTATTTAGGAAAAAATGGAAGTCGGTACACAAATATAGAATTATTTGAGTAAAAAGGTATTAATGAAAACTTATTGGGCATAAGTGAATTTTGATGAAAAAAGACCAAAAACCCATTCTACAATAGACATTCTTACAACAACCGATTTTTTGAAATAATTATTTCACAATCCCTCCTTATTTTCTCTCTCCCCTATTTTCTCTCTATCTCTCTCCTTATTTTTTTTTTATCTCTCTCTCCCATTGATAATTTTTTTCTTTTCAAATACATAAATATTTGATTTAATTATTTTTGTTTGAAATTATAATTTTTTTATTTTTTTTGATAAACCTTATTGGTATATTTGTTTGATGTATCTTTTTAGTGTATCACTTTCTTGAATCAATTTTGTGCATCAAAGAAGGGCATCATTTTAGTGTTTCTATTTTGGTTTATTTGTTTGATGTATCACTTTCGTATATCACTTTTTTGTATCAATTTTGCGCATTAATTTGGTATATCATTTTAGTATTTCTCATTAAATTTCACTATGTATCGTTTTGGTATATCTATTAAGTGTATCTCTTTGATGCATCTATTAGGTGTATCTTTTTATAATCACTGTATGCAGTGATTAACCAGTGCAATTTCTTGTTATTAGGTGTATCTCCCTGGAGAAAGAACGTTTGGAACCGAATCAAAAAGTCCACAATTGGATAATATAGGAAATAACAAAGTTTGAAGGCAACGATTCAAGAATATATTATGAATTGATTTAAGAATAAATGTTCAAAATTCAAACGAATAAAAAAATTAAATTAAATTTTTACATATTAAAAAGAAAATAAATTATCAATGGGGGGGGGGAGAGAGAGAGAGTTAAGAATAAATGTTCAAAATTAAAACAAATGATATAATCAAATCAAATTTTTACATATTTAAAAAGAAAATAAACTATCAATCAATTCTGCATTATTTAAGAAAAGATAATTAAGTATTATAGAAAAAAAGTAAACTAAATTGTGTACTTAATAACAAAAATTTTATGTATAAGTGAACTTAATAGAGTTAATATCTTATCATTGAACTTTCTCTCAAGTAAGTCTTTGAAATGTATCCGCACCCAATTTTTCCTTTTATTTATTTGTTTGATGAAAATTTGACTTTGGAAGTAGTCTATTGTCAGCCAAACTTGTAGACTTGGCCTTAATTATGTAATCTTTCAGCCGATTAATCTATTATAAGGGTAGTCATAGACAAAATGGTTTGGTAAATGGACTTGATAATTCAATAAGATGCTGATCTCACTGATGCTGACTTGATAATTCTCTCCCTCCCTCTCTCTCTCTCTCTCTCTCTGACTTTTATTGATGCTGAACTCATTCCTAATTGTTATTACCAGCACCAGAAAATTACACCCCCAAAAAAGCTGGTTGTCCAATTGGCTTCCACAGATCAAAAGGTTCTCAACTACTCTTGGTCTTTCCCTATATATGGAACAGAAGCTCATGGCCTTGCGATTCTCGGGTCTCTCACAAGAACAAAACACAGAAGCACAGAGAAAGGGGTGACCTGACCCAGTGAACACACACACACTAAAGTTGAGAAATGACTACAAGAAACAATTTAGTGATACTTATTGTGGTTGTGGTGGCAGCTGCAGTGCTACGAATTTCAGCAGCTGCAACATATACCGTTGGAGGCAGCTTGGGTTGGCAGGACCCTCCTGGTGGCGCTGTGGTCTATTCTACATGGGCAGCCCGATATACCTTCACAGTTGGTGACATTCTAGGTAACCTCTTTACACACACACACACAAAACCACACACACACACAGCTTATAAGATCAAAATTTCGTTTCATTTTGGACGAAATGACAGAAACGTCTCGGTTTCGGTGAAAACTGATACGGATCGGTGATTGAAATTGAGATTCTCAAGTCCAGCATGTCTCCAGATATCAATTTCAAAATATTTTGAAATGTTTTGGGGTCTGAATTCAAATCTTACGTGATGTTTCAGAGTCAAAATTTTAAATTTTTTCTCTATTTCTATTCTCTCTTGGAAGCCATTCTGTTTTAGGATTTACTGAAACTATGCATTGAAAACCAAAATTTTGTTTCTTGTCTTTACCCATAAATTTCTTTCACTATTATTAATTCACTTAATTCAGCATGGTGAGCATTAAAAAGTTGCAAACCCAATTGGGTTTTCTTTAAGCTTAATGATCGAGGATTTACCCGTTAATTAATGACTTCCCAAACATATTTAAGTCCTTGATCATTCCCCATATATGTAACTTCCCTGGAATTCTTGTAGAAATAACAAAAAAGTTGCCCATCACCTGTAGATTGTAGGACATGCAAGATTCAACACTATCTAGGCAACCATTCATGATATTGTGAGGGTGATCATATTACGAGCTTGGATATCCTCGAGTCTTCACTTTTCCAGTATTTTCATTTGGAACCCAACCACTCACCCCCAATGTCACAGCGAGGCTTAGCAATTCTTAAGACAATCCGCTAATCCAATAAGAACCGATGCTAAGTTACGTATAGGGATGGAACCAAAATTTTGTCTTAAAACAGGCCAAATAACAACATAATTAATAATTTTAGTCAACAAAATTATTCAAGTTATCCTTGATGTTTAAATTTTAGTTATACTAAACCTATCAAATTTAACTCATACAATACCATTGCTGAGATTAGTTTGGGTTATAAAATCAAAAAAATAATAATTCCAACCTTTATAAAAATTAGTTCGTGACATTGCTACGATTCTCTAATGTTTTTATTACGGTATGATGTATTGCTTATGAATAATAATTTTACACGATATCATATTAAAAGTAAGCCGTGAGTCAACGCATTATTTATATAAGTTGCATTTGTAATTAAATTTTTTTTAAAAAATAATCACATCTATAAATTGGTCAACCCATCATATCCACTTAATAAATTGGTTGACCCGACTTTAGGTATACACATCTATAAATTTCTTGAAAGGTAAAGTTTTTATTGAAAAGAAGCTATACATGAGCAAACCAAAGAACAACTAATGTTGTCCATCAAAATAGAGAAGAAAAACCAAAATTTAGAAGGAAATATAGAAGATACTCAAAAGATCAAAATTTAGAGGGAAATATAGATGATACTCAATATTTTCCCAAGAATTCAAGTCCTAAAATTATACAAAAACAGTCCTCAAGAGGAACTATACTAAGCAGCCGAGAGAAAGATCTCATAGATGCAACATCCTAAAATTCTAGGTGGAGTACTTGAATTTAGTAGACATGAGTTTGTCCTTGACTGTTTGTTTGATGACTTGAATCAGAGAGTTGTGGTCTTTAAATTGATTAAAAAATTTACGAATTTATAAATTCGATAAGGTAGAAGATGAGTAAATTTTAATATGAGGTGACTTGCTTTAGTGTCTATGCAAGAGCTAGAATCTAGGGACATGATTTAATAGTTTTTCTTCCATTTGATGTTACTTTGGTTTTCTTGGAATATCTCACTCTCCCCAAAACCCGTATGGTGTACTAGGTCACTCTTTCTTACTTGGGATATTCTATGACAATTGATCACTCCATGCGTGCATGCACTGATATTGCAGTCTTCAACTTCACCACTGGAGACCACACTGCAGCAAAAGTCACAAATGATGCCTTCAACTCCTGTAACACCACCAATCCTCTCACCATCCAAACCACCGGTCCAGCGAGCTACACTTTGGATGCCACCGGGGAAGATTATTTCATCTGCACCATTAGCAACCATTGTTCCTTGGGTCAAAAGCTACAAGTGAACGTCACTTCCGGCCCAGGCTCTCCGAATAGCAGCCCTTCACCTGGGTCATCCCCTCCTCCTCCTCCATCTGGAACCACCATGGCACCGCCTCCGCCTAACTCCGCAGCGCCCACAGTTATTGCAGCTATCACTCTCAATTTGGTGGCAATTGCCATTGCTTTCGTGTGCTAGTAATTATTACTTTATGAAGGTTTGTATTCACTCTTACACTACCCTCTGTTCAAATTTATACCCTTTTTTTGTGTCTTCTCTCTCCTCTATTTTTTTCCTTGGTGTGCAGGACAATGTTGGTTTACCATTGTATTGCATCGTTAATATACTGTGAGCTGTGAGGTTCATTTATCTTGAATAATTCGAAGTTGATATTTGTATTTGAATCATGAAAATTGCTGCTTATTTTCTGCTGGATCAGTGTTTATACATCAGTAAATTCGAAATTCGGATTGACATCCTGTCCATTATTTTATTTTTTTACACAATTTCACTTAATAATATATCACTCACCATGTATTAACGTGGAACCCATTATTTATACGTGGATTTTTCACTCATGCATGGTGGGCAATCTATTATTGAGTGAAAGTACGTTAAAAAGTAATGAAGATATTTAAATCTAATAAATTCTTTCTTTTACTTTTGTTTTAGGCTTTGTTTGATTAGCAAGAGAGGGCGATGGAAAATGAGAGAAAAAGAAAAAAAAAAAAATTGTTGTGTTTGTTTAGCAGGAAATCCCACTTTCTCGGGAATATATTGTTTTTGGCATGACCAAATTTTCCCGCAATTGGGGCTTTCTATTTTCCCACAAAATTTGCGAGAAATATTTTTATTTTTCAATGAAACCTGCTATCTGTTATACGGTTTACCAATCTGCCTCTATATTAACAGGAGAATTTTGTATTACTTTTGAGAGAGTGAAATTTTTTTATCCGTAACTTGTAATTTTGTGTGAATTTTAAGATCAGTAAGTTCTATCACTTTCTATTATTTTTATTTTTTATCATTTTTTTCTTTTTAATTAAACGGACCCTTAGGGATAAATGACATTTTGTACTCTAGAATTTTAAAGAAATCTCACTCTAACCCCCAGATTTGAAGTTCACTCACATTGACGTTGAATTCTTTATTTTTGTTCAACTTTACCCCTGAAGTCACTCTCCAATCCAAATTGACAACAGAGCCAATCACGTGGCATGAGTACTGTGTGAGCGATTGTAGGGGGTACTTTTGGAATTTCATATAATTAGGCCCTTCTCCCCACAACCGCAACCCCTACCCTTCCTTTGTCCCCCACCACCCTCTTCCTACCTTGGCTCCCAACTCTTTCCACTTTGGAATACCTTCATCGATCAGAACTGACTTAATATCTTTTGCAAAACTCAAGCTTGGGATCTCGACGTATTGAATACTTATGTTCGGCCATCCAAATTACTCTAACATGGTTGATTGTTGATCCTTTAATCATATATAAGGTTTCATATCGATTTCATTATCAGTTAACCTAAACTAATATTTTGATTTTATTGCCTTTTTTCCCATATGCCATTGGGTCAAGGACATGACAGATGAACACGGTTTCATGCTTCATTTTCTTACCATAGTCATGAGAAAAAACTTCAAATGCAACCTAACGGGTAAACTCGAGCGGTAGTCGGCTACTTGATGGATATTTTAAGTTGGCATTAGTCAAGAGTTCGCTACTCTACCAGAAAAAAGGTTCCCTGGATCCACCTCGCCAAGATTTAACCTTTGTCAATGAAGAGAAGGCTTTGTGCGTGATCCCAGATTGACTACCGGCCACAAGTCTAAATGAACTCGGTTGGTGGGTGGTCTTGGGTTATCAAAAAAAAAAATAAACCTTCAAATGTAGTGGTCAGCATGAGATAATACATTGCGTGGTCGTGCCCAGTTTCGTATGAATGATGTTGGGACCAAGAGGAAGTCAAGCTAACTTGGAGATTAAAATGCAGTGGATTAATGACTTTCTATATCGTTTCCATTAAAGTCTTCACTAGACAAAAAAACAAAATGGTGTGAGAAATCAGAAGTTCGCAGCAAAGGAAAAGTCAAAAGTTCTATAAATGGAAGTGTCACTTTAGAACATGACGGATAGGGGGCAATAAGTGTCAAAACGATACAAATTCAAAATAAAAATTAATAGGTAAGAAATCAAAAATGACACAACCTACTAAAATAAATAATAAATGAGTAGTTGTAATGCCAAATACAAATAAATTGATTTTGACACGACATTCTATATAACTGATATCATATACAATAAGTAACTTACTTTTTATATTTCTTGATCTTTGTATTGCCTGAATCCTTTGATTTTGATAAATTCATTGAGTGGATTTTTACTTTATAGATGGTTCAAGAGTGGTGGTGGTGGTTTGGTTGAGATAAAAAGGAGATTCTATAGTCATAAGTTTATTGTTCATGACACTATATGTTTAATAAACAACTCGAATTAGTGGTAGTCTAAAATTAAAGACTCGACATGAATATAAAATGATAAAATCTGAATATCGGACGATACAGGATTGAAACCCTACTTGTATTGATCGAATTAAATAGATTGAATGCCAAAAAATATCGATATACATCACATAGAAAACCAATTTTTTTCCTAACTTACAAATTAGACAAGCGTGTCTATATGGGTACATGTACATGTGTGCATATGTGAGATATGAAGAAGATAAAATTATAGGACGTGAGAGTTGCTTGGTTTTAGGACTAGTTTTTTTTGATAAAAGAATAAACGTGTTTGGGTACAAGACTTATACATCGGTGTAGGGTGTTTGAGTGTGTCAGTAATGTCCCTAATGACAAGGGTAGTAGTATGTGAAATGGACCTATATACTATAGAGGATGACAGTGATATTTTAGAAACCACATTCCCTGTAATTAGGCCATTTTTCAAAAAATGTGAATGAAATTTATTTATTATATACGAGCTTTGTAATTATATCGTACAAAATATTCTAAAATCATGCATTCCAAGCTCGAAACGGATAGTGGAGTGTTAAAATTTCAAGCACCTTTGTCACAGAAAAAAAGGTTCATTTAAATTTAGAAAAGTTTTTTTTTTTTTCCAGAGTCACCCAGTGTAGGTGAGGGGTTTGTCAGGACCCTTACTTGTATATATAACTAAAAGGAAAAAGGTACAAAGGAGGAGGACATAGAACCAAGCCTCCAGAAGTGGAAGAAAGTCAAAACAAAAGCAAGGTGGTAACTCACCACCAAAAGCAGGAAAAATAAATAAATAGAAAAAGCAAAGTGGGGAAACCCCATAGAACAAAATAACTAAGAACATCAATGAAAATAAAAACTCAATGACGAACGTGAGGAGTCTGTTGAGCGTTTAATACTAGGATGCCAGCAATCCCAGAAGGAAGGGATGACGAATCAGAGAATCGCTGATTGAGCTGTTGAGAGCAAGCCCAATTAGCCATGAAGTTAGCAGTCTGATTCGCCTCCCGCAAGACGTGGCAGACGCGAGCTGAGAGAGAAACACACAGAATCCTAATCCGAGCAAGCAGGTAAGCATAAATCGAGCACCCAGTACCCCGAGAAGAAACCTAAGAAACCACTGTAGCTGAATCTGACTCCACTACCAACTCTGAAGCTCTTAAATCTGCGGCCAACTGTAACCTAGCACAAACAGGCTGCAACTCCGCATATAGAATAGGCTGATGACCCAAAAACAAGTCAAAAGCCCTGATTACCCGACCCTGGTGATTCCGAATAACACCCCCTGTCGCAGACAACCCCGGATTGACTTTAGAACAACTGTCAACGCTGATCTCTAGGCAACTCGCTATAGGACGAGTCCAAGCAACCAAGCGAAGATGTCGAGGCCGAGGAACCAAGACCCTAGGAGAACCCACAAACTCAACCTACTCAACTGATTCGAAGCAAATCCAAAAGCAAGCCCAACAAACTACATACCGTCCATAATCCTCTGAATCACAACGGGCACATGAAAGGTCTAATCTCAAGCCTATAAGCATTGCGCGCCTTCCATAAGTGCCATAGAATGAAGAACGGTAACATTACCCGCACATGACCTGCAGAGGAGCACAACACCACCAATGAAGCATCAAAGTATAAAGAGACTGAAACGGCCAACATCTGATCCCAATGTCCGATAAAAGTGACCCCACACCTGAACTGCAAGTGGACAATCCAAAAAAAGATGCCTAAGAGTCTCAACAGTCCCACTACACACACACCGGGATACTACATAAAAACCTCATCTCTCTAAGTCATCATCTGTGGCCAGGAAACCATGAAACAACTGTCACATAAAGAAGGAGATCTGAGTCAGAATATGCCTATGCCAGACACAAGAAAACCCAGCCCCGAACTGGAGCCATACCCGAAATATCAGCCCAAGCAGTCCTCAAGGAAAAATCCCCATCCAAAGACAACCTCCACCACATCTGATCAACCGCTTGATCCAGAATCCGAATCTACACAATTTGCTCAACAACTGAAGAAGGTAAACCCCTAAGAATCGGCCTCTGTCCCACTATCGACCCGCCCAGTAAGCAAAAATAGGAACCCCAAAAGCTGCCCTCGGATATACTAAATTCAATGGGTAATCTCCTAACCAACAATCATACTAGAAACTGACCTCACCAGACCGTACTAATCATCTAATCCTCGGTTCAGCCACAGATCAAATCCCACACAACCGCCTCCAAATAGGTGAAGCTGGGTAACGAAACTCAATCAGCCTAAGATGGGTGGACCTACAGTACTTGGCCCTTATAAAAGTATACCAAAATGACTGTTGAGTACGAAAACTCCGTCATAGCTTCACCTCACAAGCCTTAGCTAAGTCAAAAAAAGAACGCACCCCTAAGCCGCCCTCCTCTACAGGGAAACACACTTCAGTCCAGTGACACCAGTGAATCTTCTGATGAGTAGTTGTATCACCCTACAAGAAACAAATGAATATCCTCTCTAATTGGTGAAAAATATCCGCAGGAAGCCTCAACACGTGAAACAAGTGAATAGGCATCAACGCAATCCCATGACGAATCAAAGTGAGCTTACCTCCAAAAGAAAGCAAGCGATTCACCCATCCAGAAATCCGCTCATGCACCTTCTGAATCATCTCATCAAAGTACGAGATCCGGAGATGACCCAAGTAGATAGGGCACACGAGATAAATAAACAGGAGATCACACCTCTGAAAACCAGTGGTCTGCCGTGCAACACTTCTCTAGAATGCGAGGCACGCGAACTGAAATAGAAACTACTCTTGACCTAACTAACTAACTGACCAGAGGCAGCCTCATAATGATGAAGAAAATTCATAACTCGCTACAAGCTTGACTGGCACCCATTAGCATAAATAATAATGTCATCAGCAAAAGCCAAATGGGAAACTGAGACCCCAACTCCCGTACTATAAGCCACCCCCCGAAAGTCGAGCATACAAAGAGTCCAAGCCTCAAGAGAGATACTCTACAACAATGATGAACAAACAAGGAGAAAGGGGGTCACCCTTACACAGCCCACTATAACTGGAAAAAGCTCTGACTGACCCCATTCACCATCACAGAAAACCACGACCCCTAGATAGCCCGCCAAACCAAAGAAATCCAGCCCTCAGAGAAACCAAATGCCCGTAACATCTGGAGAATGAATGTCCATGACATTCGGTCATATACCTTCGCCATATCAAGTTTCAACATGACGTTCCCACCCTGGGAACCTCTCCCCAAATCATGAACCAACTCCTGAGCCAAAAGAACACTATCCTACAACACTCGGCCCAACACACACCCACTCTGCGTTGGTGGTATGATACGTGACAACAAGGACGACAGACGAGAAATGAGGATCTTCGTCAGCACCTTGTTACTCACGTTATATAAATTGATCGGTCGAAAATCTGCCTAAGTAGAAGGTGACTCTTTCTTGGGTAAAAGCACTATCAATGTACTCATGAATCCTCGAGGCATAGGAGAACCCCGAAAGTAATCCTGAACTGCAGCTAGCAAATCTGCTCCCACAATATCCCAACAAAACTAATAAAAATGACTACAAAACCCATTCGGCCCCGACACACTATCTGAATCAATAGAGAACACAACCTGTCTCACCTTCTCCAAAGTCGGCATAACACACAACCCAACATCATCTGCATCAGTCATAATAGTTGGAATAGCTAAAAAATCTGTAACCTCAACCTGACCAGATCCCACAGAGAACAATCCCTAAAAAAAGGAAACTATCGAAGCACCAATAGCCCTAGGCTCAATAATCCACTCTACATCATCACCTTTGATCCGATGGATTGAAAGAACATGTCGTTTCTGCCTCACTGAAGCATGAAAGAAGCGGGTGTTTGAATCACCCTCTCGAAGCTAGCAGACACGGGACTGCTATCTCATAAAGGACTCCTCACACTGTAAAGCCTGCTATAACTTAGCCCTGGCCTGATGAAGGGCAGCCCGATCTGAAGGAGACCCTGACTAGTCATGTGCCACCTCTCTCCTACTAACCTCGGTCTCAGCCTCTTGAACTCGCTGAAACACATTGTCGAACACTTCCTTGTTCCAAACCTTCAGAATTTGTTTCAACTGAATAAGCTTCAATTAAAAAGCAGACATCCCTGAAGCGAACACATGAAGGGTCCAGCTCTGCCGCACAACCTCCAAAAAATATTTGTACCTAGTCCAAGTGTGAAGAAACTTGAACCGGCTCGACCCTCTATTCTGACGCTGATCTCCAGAAATCAAAAGTGGTGAATGATCTGAGCAAGTTCGGCTCAGGTGCGCCACTTGAAACGAGAAAAAAAAATAAGAACTCCACTGCACATTCACCACTACTTTATCCAATCTCCTCCAAGTACGTCCATTCGTCTATGTGAATGGAGTACCCTCAAACCCAGCATCCTCCAAACCACTAGACAACAAGGCTAGGGAAGGGCATCAATAGCAGACTGAGACTGTGTATGATCCTCCCGGATCTCAGAATGGGACTCAATAACGTTGAAATCCCCACCAACCATCCATAGACTATCATGAATGCTCCCAAACTATGTCAAGGAATCCCACAAACCCTGTCGAATAGAAGCTACGCAACTGCCATACACAAAGAAACAAAACTGGATCCGATAAGGAAGAATGTCACACCTGGCAATAAACCACTAGACTATTGTCTTGAAGAACCTCTAACCGAAAAAGGGAAGACCAAGAGATCCAAATTTTCTCCGAAATAGAGCAAAAAGTGTGCTTCATGTGCAAACAAATTCGAAAAGACTCCAACTGATCTCGATCAACAAAAGGCTCCAAAATACAGAACATTGATAAGTGGTGTAAGCGGATCAGCTTCCTGAGCCTTCTAATCGAATAGGCCTGGATAATCCTTATGATGTTCCATATGAGCGTACTAATCATCAGAAAGGAGTGGAAGAACCACATTAAGCGTCCCTCGGCCAGGCCTACCACCTCTACCTCCTCTGCCTACTCGACCTCCCCTACCAATACGGTGAGATCTATGCAACGGGACCTAACAACCAAACTGTGAAGCATCATAAGGCACTAAAGCTCCTCTAGGCTGAGAAAGGCTCTCCTGCGAGTCAGAAAAGGATCCAACATCATCACCCAAGGACTCATCAGATGGTATATCTCAGTAGAGTGGCTCTCAACCCCAGCATACAATCTAGGATTAAGAGAAATTTCCAGTCGAGGTGGCACAATTAGTGGGCCGACTAGAAATCCCAACACCCTTATCTCTACACCTCAATCTAGTATCCTCAAAAAATCACACAACCGGGGGACTCTGAACCCCTCGAAGTTCACAAATAGTCGGACGAACGGCTAGGGTAATCATTAGTCCATCACGGACTAGCTTAATAACTGTGTCAACTGACTGATCGGGGGCACAAACTCTGCTCCTGCACAGCACTAGCAGGGATAGTATCTAAACTGATCACAACCACAGGCTCACCCATAGTACGCGGCTCAACAACAACCTGGACAGGAGCTACTGAAGTAGATTCCACATCAGTAGCAACTATGGCCCTAGGGGGAGGAACAAAGGTAACAACATCTGTCACTCCCCCAAAGGATACTCTAACTTGTTCAGTACTCCTAGGAGGAACTGGGACTCTCTGAATGGATGCACCCTCCTGTGGTCTAGTCCTCTGCTGACCATCACCTCGACCCTGTTGTGGCCGATCTCCACTTATCTCCTCCAGGGGCTGGGAGTGGGTGATGCATGTCTCCACTAAATGGCCTAAATGACGACACCCAATACAATACTACGGTACATCCTTGTAAAGTACATCTTGCCAAAATCCGGTCTCTTGTCTGCCTATCCTAATCCTCGACACCCGTCGCCATGTGACATCATACTCAACCAACACCCTGGCAACTGAAGACAAACTCGTTGTGGCCAGATCAACCCGTAAAGGCATCCCAATTTCCGAGGCTATCGAGAATAATGCATCTTGGGAGTGCTCAAAGTGAACTGGTAAATATGGGAATGAATCTCATATAGGAACTATGGGTGACTCCTCGGTACAACGAAACTGCGAAGTCTACTTGAACATGCGCATCTCCCTGCCATAAACCAACCAAGCCTGCTTCACCCAGAGACGAGTGTGATCATCCTCAAGGTCGTACATCAGGAGCACGTGTCGGCTATCTAACAAAGAGACACTAACCTACCTCCTCAATCCAATTAGCTACAGATAAGTCAAAAATAAAAATTCTATTCACAAAATATTTTTCTTTCTTACCAAACTACCTCATTCGATTTGTGGGACCAACTCTAAATTCAAAGACAATGGCCCCACACATAAAAATAACAAACATATGGCTGGCCACACGAAAATGGAGTTGGTGTAAAACTGGTTACGATACCGAAAAAGTAAAATGGTTGTATAATGCCACCTATACACTCCGAAATTCATAAAAAACCCATAATCAGTTTCACCGATATATATTTTAAAAATAAGAAAACCGTTATACACTTTAAAAATAAGTGATAATAAAAATTAAAATTAGTTTTAAAAAATAATAATTATTTATCTTATTTAAACCTAAATAAAAATATAAGAAAAAATTTACAATATTTGGGCTTATTGAGTGACGTTAAATTTACCATTTTAGATTAAGTTAAAAATATTAGAAGGTTACGATTAGGTTATCAAAGTAAGTTCACCACTATTTTAAGTGATAATAGAAATTAAAATTAATTTAAAAAAATGATAATTATTTATCATACCTGAAATAAAAATATAATGAAAAATTTACAATATTTGGGTTATTGAGTGACATTAAATTTACTAGATTAAGTTAAAAATATTAGGAGGTTAGGATTGAGTTATCAAAGTTCACCATTAGGCTAAATTACAACTAAAGTTTCCCAAACATTTTTGGGTATTAAAATGTTACAATTTATCAACAATTTTTTTTGGGTAAAATTGATTTTGGGGTTTTGGGTTAAGTTAAAATTATTACAACAAAATTTTTCACCCCTAAATAAATTACAACAAAGTTATCATATTTGTGTACACCTTTTGTGTTAAATTAAAATAAGTAAAAAATTTTGGGGTAAAATGAAACTAATTACATAGTTGAGGGTGTAATATGAAAAATATGAGAGAAAAATTGAGAAAGAATGATAATTTAGGAGTATAAGTGAAATTTATTTTAGACTAATCGTAACTTGATCGTTGTTTGACCGCTTGAGATTCGTTTGCTACAAGATCACTAAGAGTTGTCTTGATTGCTACATAAGCGATCCAGATTAGATCTCTTATATAGCGATCAACTTCTTTTTTTTCTTCTATTCCCCCAAACCAAAAATACAACTCCTCAAAACCCTAAATCAATGATCCAATGTGATTGCATACCTTAAATCAACATCTAACCCCAAATCGGTGAAAACCAACCTGATTGCATACCCAAATCGGTGAAAACCCAAATTTATTGCATACCCAATGGCCTCGAACCCCAAATCAGCAACCAAATCGAATCAAACCCAATCGCCACTGCCACTGCCACCGGAGCCACTGCCACAACTAAGGGATGTGTTTTTGGGGTTGAACGAATGATGGTTTTTGTGAATGATGGTTCAAAAGTAATGCAATTCTATCTTCCGCACATCTCCATCAATTGTTATTGCTTATAAGTAGGGGTGTCAATTTTTTTCGTTAACATGAACCCGACTCGAACCGAACCCAAAAATAACACGATTAGTTGACACGAGTAATAAATGGATTAAATTAAGGTTTGACATGAATAACACGATTAATGAATACTGTAGATAAAAAATAATTATTTAACGAGTATTGTAGATAAAAAATAAGAATTTTATAATTTTTTATATTAGTTGTTGTCAAATTAAATAATTTTTTATTAATATGAATATTGACACGAACCCGACACGTACCGAAAGTGATACGAAACGAAAATAACATGGTCAAAAGTGACACGACACGAAACTAATACGATACAACACAATTGACACCCGTACTAAAAAGTAATAGATAATCTTCCATGTTATTGCTTTCTTTTTAGACTAGATTTTTTTCTTGTTACAGAAATGACCGAAGGCAGAAAGAAGTATAGGCCAAAAGTTGTGGATAACAGTGAAAAAATGAAGAAGAAGAAGAGCTAAAATGATCCTCCCTTCATTGGTTCCTCTTCGAATAAGAAATATAATCATCCTCCCTCCATTGATTCGTCCTCCATAGTTGATCTCACCTCCACCAATCTAGTTGATCCCACTGTTGATCCCACCTCCACCAATCCATTTGATCTCACTATTGATCCCTCCTTCAATGCATCAAGTTCATCCAACCCTATACCCAATTCAGCAAATTCATTCGACCCCAATCCAACAAGTTCATTAAACCTCATATGCAATGTAGACCTATCTTTCTTCAAAAAAAATTGCAAACATCAGTATGATAATTGTTTTTATTATAGGCCTTTGTTATTGAAGAGTGGTGTTTTACTAGATCAATTAAAAGATGTAGGATGTGATGCAATTTTTGCTCTTCATCAATGAAATTCTACAGTTGATATCAAGAAGACGGATAAAGCATATAATACATTGGTGAAGATATTTTATTCTAACATGCACGATATTGATAAAAGTAATCACAAGTTTAATTCTCTTGTGAGGAATGCAATTTTTGAAGTAATCCTAGATTTAGTTTCAAAAATATTGGGAGTTCGCCAACCCTTCATTCCTAACGATACACTTACCTATCCATTCAAGAATTCTAAGGACATACCTAAGTTGAAAGATGTTTATGCAGAAATTGACGGTATACCTAATAATTTTAGTGAAAGTGTTGACAATTTAGTATTTTTTAAGCAAGACCTTACTCCCAAATATAGGATGTTAAACCTTATAGTGGGGTAAAATATTAGTCCAAGAGGACATGCTGCTGATTTTGGACTTAATCGAGCTCATCTCCTGTATGCCATTGGAAAGGGTATATGTATAGATCTACCTTATTTAATAGTTGATGAAATTATTTCGGTACAATGTATGAAGGATAGGCAATGATGTCTCCCATTCCCAATTTTGATTTCAAAGATTATGGAGGATTGTGGAGTTGTGATTCACTCAAGCGACGCTTATTCCACTCCCATGAATCCAAATTATGGTGGGACAATAAAAAAGAGTTTGGGGCAAGGGAAGAAAAAGAAAACTCAGTGGCCACAATAACCACAAGTTGAAATCGAGAATGAAGTTGAAGCCGAGGATGAAGATAAGCCCAGGATGTCCCAAATTCTTACACAGCTAGTCTTCCTCCATTGACTATATATGTACATTTGCTAGTATGATTGCACAGAAAGATGGAGGAATTTGAAAATACTCAAAAATGAAATAAAGGAGTCTCTGAAGGTGATTGATAGTAGGTTGGATAGAATTGATAGTAAGTGGGATAGAATTGAGTTTTTTTTTATGAAAAACAAAGAAATAGGTAGGAAGTAACAATTATATGTAATTGTAGTTGTTGGTTGTTGATACAATAGTTGAACTAGCAGTAGTGAAATGTGATGAAACAAATTAATGTAATATGATATATTTTTGTCAAAAATCTAAAATATCTTTGTTCTTTATACATAAAATGAGCATGGTAATGGTTGTAATGAGCATGGTTGTGGTAATTTAGTAGTAAGATTATAAATTCTTACTGTAATTTTACCTATAAAAATACACCAAAAAAGTTGTATTATTACACCCAAAAAAATTGTATTCTAAGCCCAAGCAAGTTGTATTCTAACCCAAAAAATGGTAATCTTTCCCTCAAAAGTGGTAATCTTCCCTAAAAAATAGTAATCTTACCCTAAAAAGTTATAATCTTGCCTTAAATAAATGGTAACCATATTAAACAAAAGTGATATTCTTACAAAATAAAGATGATAATGTTACACCCAAAAAGTTGTAGTCATACACCTAAAAAAGTTGTATTCTAAGACAAAGCAAGTTGTATTCTAACCCAAGAAATGGTAATGTTAACCAAAAAAGTGTTAATCTTGCCTCAAATAGTGGATAATCTTACCAAAACAGTGGTGTTATTACAAAATAAAAGTGATAATGTTACACCCAAAAAATTGTATTCTTACACCCAAAAAAGTTGTATTCTAAGCCCAAGCAAATTGTATTCTAACCCAAAAAATGGTAATGTTAACCAAAAAAGTAGTAATCTTGCCTCAAATAATAGGTAATCTTAAAAGTGGTATTCTTACAAAATAAAAGTGATAATGTTACACCCAACAATTTGTATTCTAAGCCCAAGCAAGTTAGATTCTAACATAAAAAATGGTAATGTTAACAAAAAAAGTAGTAATCTTTCCTTCAAAAGTGGCAATCATCCCTAAAAAATGGTAATATTATCCAAAAAAGTGATATTCTTGCCTCAAATAATGGGTAATCTTACAAAAAATGTGGTATTCTTATCAAATAAAAGTGATAATGTTGCACCAAAAAAGTTGTATGCTTACACCCAAAAAAGTTGTATTCTAACCCAAAAAAAAAAAAAATAGTAATGTTAACCAAAAAAGTAGTAATGTTTCCCTCAAAAGTGGTAATCATCCCTAAAAAATGGTAATATTGTCCAAAAAAGTGATAATTTGGCCTCAAATAATGGGTAATCTGACCAAAAACGTGGTATTCTTATCAAATAAAAGTGATAATGTTACACCCAAAAAGTTTTATTCTTACACCCAAAAAAGTTGTATTCTAAGCCCAAGAAAGTTGTATTCTAACCCCAAAAAAATGGTAATGTTAACCAAAAAGGTAATAATCTTTCATCCCTAAAAAATTCTAATATTACCCAAAAAAGTGATAATCTTGCCTCAAATAATGGGTAATCTTACCAAAAACTTGGTATTCTTATCAAATAAAAGTGATAATGTTACACCCAAAAAATTTGTATTCTAAACCCAAGGAAGTTGTATTCTAACCCAAAAAAAATGGTAATGTTAACCAAACAAATAATAATCTTTCACTCAAAAGTGGTAATCATCTCTAAAAAATGGTAATATTACCCAAAAAAATGATAATCTTGCCTCAAATAGCAAGGATTCACAGAGGCAGATCAGAGATATGCTACAGGAATAAAAACACATTCGTTCACATATTCAAACAATCAAAACAGTCCATTTACATAGTTCAGAGTTTACATGCCTTCTACTACTCTAATATTTGGCCTACATTCTCCAAAAGAAAAGGGAATAGTTGTTCATGCCATTATAAAATCCTCAGGATTAGCAAAAACAATATTCAGATCAGTGTTGTTGAGGCTTCATCCTCCCTTCAAATCTTCATGGCTGGATATTCATCTTCTCACTAAGGCTTTGTGGCTATTTTCAACCTTGGAAATTCATCTTCTTTGCTCTTCGTCAGAGTTCAGATTGCATTATTGGATCTGGCTTTTCTCCATTTGGTTCTCAGACGCCTCTCTGATAGTCTTTCAGAGTGACATGTAGGTTCCCAAGAGTTCATCTGTCTCTCAGAGGGTCTTTTTTTTGATTGATAGACACTTTAGCAACAAGGCAGCTAGCTTATCGTTTGGCGTTTCAGTTTCCTATGTCCTTCAAAAGCTTTATCTGATATCTTATCATCTGTTCAAGTGCTGAAGGGCCCTATCAACTGTTCACCTACCTTTCAGATTCATTATCGTCTAGCCTTTAAATTTCCAAGGCAGTCTATTCATCTACCTTATCAGATGACCCCTTACTCTCCAAATCGGTCATGCACACATCTCAGCCTCTCCTAGCTTGTCACACAACTCAGTCTTGCCCTCAGCTCGTCTCTCAGTTATCTCCTAGTTCAAAATAATTGCTACACATTGCTCATCTTGGCTCTCTTAACTACTATTCATGTGACTATTCAACATTCCAACACATTTTAGTAGCTGGTTTCATCAGTTAGGAAATTATTTTTTGTTTTTCCATGTAAAATCATGCCTTAAAATTTTTAATTCCTTATTACATTGTAATTAGATTGCATCAAGGGTAAGGTAAATACGTCTCCCCTAGCTAGGTGTAATTTAATTTTTAATCAATAAAATTATCTCGCAAATTCTCCAAAAAAAAAGGGTATATCTAAGTGAAAAAAAAAACTTGGAATGGAGAATGTAAAACATTTTCATTCAAAGTTGCAAAAAAAGTAAAATTTCATCAACCCATCTTGCTCCATGATCTTGGTGCCCACTATGATAGCATAAATTGATGGTTAGATGATAATGGTGAAAAAATAAAATTTGTGGGATAAAATTTGTAATTTTTGTAATTACTTCCATATTACTGAAACTAGTGTTGATGTATTGTGATTAAATGGTAGAATCAAAGCTTGACATTCCATTCTAAAATAATAAGGAATGAATTCATATGAAAAAAAATATAAACCTCCAAAGAGTATTATATGAACCTAATAGTTGAGAATACCCCCGTTGACAAAGGGAATGCAACGATCATCCTATTTCAATGATGACATAGATTGTTGTGATCCACCATGTTGTGAAAAAGACATGTGGGGTGGTTGTTCTGATCCACTAAGTTGTGAAAAAGGCATGTCCTGTGGTGGCTGTGATCCAATTAATTGTGAAAAAGGCATGTCCTCGAATGGATCATTGGATTGAGACATCAAGAGTGGACATTTTCTAATAGTATGACCAGTGCCCCTGCATTTACTACATCTTCGCAGGTTGATTGGATTCTTTTGTGCATGACTATGATTTCCCTTGGTTTTCACAATCTTTGGATCATTCACATTGAATTGTGTTTTCGTCACATTTGCATTTTTTTTGCCAAGTGGCTCATGACGGGCTTTTAGAAGAAAAGTTCTTTGTTGCATCATACTCCTCAGGTCATTTGAGTCTGAGCGCGACTGTGAAGTGTAATAACACATTTGGTTGCACATTGACATAAGTACAGCATAACATGTAAGAATTGACACATTCGGCTGCACATTACCACATTCGTGTGCACATTTCCTCATTTGTGTGCGCATTTATACCCAAATTTTGCTTTAATGGCCCATCTATTCATCACACTGGTATGAGGAAACTCTTGTATGTACTCATACTTCATGACCACAATCATGTGAGAGCATGGAATTCCAAAAGACTAAAATTTCATGTAATTCCATTTAAACGCATGAATTTGAGGATAATATTGCACAATCCACCTTGAAACTGGTTTTGTGAATCGAGACAAATAGTAATTCTGATGACTTTCAATCTCGATCTTATCCACTACAAAAAATACATCTTCTTCTTGTATCTTATCACGGACCTTGAACAAAATTTTTCTAGTATATAGAGTAGCAGCATGCTCCTCTAAGCATCTCAGTGCTATCAGCATCACTGGCCTAGAATGTTCCGACTCAAAGTCATTATTGGCATCACACTCCCTGATCCTTGCCAAGCCCCTGTCATAGTGCCTAACAAACTCGAATAATCGTTGGCTTGTTTTTAGAAATCGTTTCAGGTAGATATTCATACTTTTCGACCGTTGCGTGCTTTTTAAGCCAACAAAAAATTTTCTCGCAAGTACGCTTCAGCCTATTTGAATCGCTTTGTATAAACTTCTGCTATCTAATTGTTTGTTTCCAGTCCAAATGATTCGACCATTGATTTTCACTCATTTTCAAATTCTTTCAGGGTACATCGAGCACATGTGCACCTCTTGAATGCATTGACAAAAATTTTAGCATTTATATTTGTGAAAGCATTTCTTGACAAATGCCATCTACATAAGCGATACGTCGCTTGAGGAAATACTCTTTCAATTACATCAACCATTTCTTCATCTCCATCAGTAATAGCAAGTATAGACATCTTGTTTTCGATTGCATGAAGAAATGTATTCAATACCCACATTTATGTATCAATCATCACGTTTGAAAGTAATGCGCACCCAAATATAGTTGTAGCGTTGTGGTGGTTGACATGAAAAATATCACAAAAGGCTTCTTATATGCATTCGTTTGATATATAGTATCAAACATCATCACCTCACCAAAGCATTTGTAATCTAGTTGAAATGTCAAATCAGCCCAAAACAAGCAATTCAATAAATTGTCATTGGTGATAGAATACTTGAAATAGAATTGCAGGTCCAACTCTTCCTTCGTGCTCAAGTAGGCTAATGCGTCATCTGCGTCACCGTCTCTCAACTTTTCTTTATAATAAGATTTCATGTCATTATAGAGATCCTTTGTGGTAAACCCTACATTTTGATATCCTCCAGATTGTTGCAACATGAAATCCTTAATATGACTTGTACGCATACCAACATAGTGTAATGATATAGCTTATGCTCTGTCGGGGCTCTTGACATGCCTGTGTGATTGGAGAAATGGAACACCACGTTGTGGAACCAATTCATGATTGTGGTCTATTACAAACTCTTTTACAGCCTATTTTTGTGTCTTCCTATCAAACTTCACTCGAAATGTTGTCTTGCATCCAAGTCGTGTAAATCATCGTGGTTTCCTTGATCGCTCTACGCGTTCTACATTCTTTTTCGACCGATACCCTTCTCTCGAACAAACCCACTATCTTGAAACTGGCATGTTGTTCTTGTTATGCTTTAGGTCATCCTTACGAACACTTAAACCCACATATCTACCATATGTGTTATAAAATTGTCAGGCATCTTCATGTGATATGAATGTCATTAAAGGACTTCTGTAGATGTTAAATCTTCCCTCATTGCAATGGCTTCATTGGATGTTAACTCATCCTTGCTTGCAATGGCTTCATTGGATGTTAACTCATCCTTGCTTTTCTGATGGAAGTCTATGTTCTGATATTCATCTTTTTCAAAATCATGCAATATGTCATCTACTATATCACTATTTAAGTCTATAAGAACCTACTTTCCTTTTTCCATCTGTGTTGATTATACCTAAGCACAAATAATTAACAATCTCATCTTTAAGAAATGACTACTATTTCTACCAATCAAAATAAGAAGATAAGAGTTGTGGACATAACACAACTAATAACAAACATCTACGGAAGAAAGATTGTTAAATACTTACCTTGTTTGATATGAATCTTCCAATACCTTGCATTCCACTTAATTGCATGGATGATCAAGAAAAGATCATTAAATATATTGGATTGAAGTTAGATGACTGATGAAAGAATGAAGGTTTTAAGAGTGAATTTAATGAAGAAACGTAGGCTATAATTCAAATTTGACTTCAGTTTGTCCAAGGTTGAGAAAATCATAGTAGTTGGAAAAGTGGTGTTACATTTACTTCACAATTAAATGTCATTTATTACACAATATTTATATTACCTACTTCAAAACATATTTTTTTTACAACTAATATTTCAAAATTAGAACGTTTTAATAAGGTTAAATGAATTAAAATTTAGTATTCTATTTAATATAATTAAATTTTAGTTGGATATAATATAATCTAAAATTAGTCCTGATTTGATATTAAATTAAATATCACTTTAGTTTTAAATTAAATAAATATTTTTTCAATATTTCAAAATTAAATCTCATTTTGTATACTTATAGTCCATTAATTTAAATAGCAATTTACTGAATGTGTTGAAAATGAATGTCCATTAATTGGATGATGTATGTTTTGGGGGTGGGGAATGACATTCAACTTCCTAGTTTTTGACTTCACAAAATTGAAAAAGTAAAGATCATTCAAGATTCTCTTTGTTATCGTTCTTTAAAAGTGGGAGTAATAAGTTTAAGCAGATATTGGGGGTAAGATTATCACACTTTTGCTTAATATTACAATTATTAAGGTAACCACTAATTGGGGTAAGGTCACTAATTTTTGGTTAATATTAAAACTTGGGGGGTACGTTTACCACTTAATTGGTACAGATTGTTACCTTTAAAATAGTAAGAACACATAAAGTACATTTATTTCACAATTAAATGTCATTTATTACACAACAATTATATTACATACTTCAAAACAAATTTTCCCATGTATATATATGGACAAAGAATGAAATAAAAAATTTGTGCAACTAAAAATTAATCAAATATTAAATAATTAAACATGTGATAAAATTGTTTGATGTATGCTTTGGGGGTGGGAAATGACATTCAACTTCCTAGTTTTTGACTTCATAGAATTGAAAAAGTAAAGAGGTAACCACTAATTCGGGTAAGGTCACTAATTTTTGCTTAATTTTAAAACTTGGGGGTACGTTTACCACTTAATTGGTAAAGATTGTTACCTTTAAAATGGTAAGAACACACAAAGTACATTTATTTCACAATTAAATGTCATTTATTACACATAAATTATATTACATACTTCAATACATTTTTTTTTTACATCTCATAATTGAATGTTAATTTGATTAAATGAAATCTCATTTTGTATACTTTTAATAGTCATACTTGTGCCGCATGATGAAATATAAGTGTTGGTAGATTCAACATCCAATGTGTTTTATTATATTCATTCGATGAGATCGAATATTAATTTATTTTTATTTTTATTTTTATTTTTATTTTTATTTTTTTGGGTAAATTTACCACTTCTTGTGAGTAAGGTTACCACTTTTTAGGGGTAAGTGTACCACGGTTTGGTTAATATTTATTCGGAATTTATGGGGGATAATTTTACTATTGTGTAAAATTACAATTTTTTAAAAAAAGATTGCCACTATTTTGGAAAAAGATACTACAAATTGGGGTCAGGTTTAGCAGATTTTGTGGGTAAGATTACTATTTTTTTAGTTGATATTACAATTATTAAGTTAACCACTATTTGGGTAAGGTCACTAATTTTTGGATAATATTACAACTTTGGGTACATTTACCACTTTTTTATTTTTGGTTAGGTATGGTTTAAATTTATTTATTTTTATTTTTTTTATGCTAGGATGTTTTTAGATATTTTTTTTAGTTATGTTACGAATTTATTTATTTTATTGTAACACTTTTTTTATTAAAACGATTTATTCAAAAAATTTCAAATAATTATTTCAACTTTCTATTTTTTCGGGAGGCTTTCCCAACAAGCTATACACGCCACCCAAGAAACCAACTCCTCACTTCTCAGACCCCTTCCCCTCCCTTGCCCAACCCTTTGCCCGAGACTTTCTCTCTCTGTCCTGTCTTTCTCTCTCTCACTGCACACACACCTTGACAACATCACAACGCCACCGCCACAATGCCATCGTTTTCGAGGTATTTCTCTCTCATCCCCTCTCTACATCCTATGCTTGAAACATACATGCACAAACCCCCTTTTCCAGTCCCTATTTTCAATCCACACACTCTCTCACTCTCTTTTTGCTATCCCAATGCCAGCCACACCTTCAATGTCATCTCCATAGCCACACTGCCATTGCCTCCGCCACACCCCAACAACGTATATCTCCATCTTCTTTGCTTCTCTCTCTGTCACACACACACAGACGCAAACTCACCTCCTCCCAAAGTTATCCTTCTACACATACCCCCCCTCTTCACCCTCTGGACAAGCGCAACCCACCCCCCCAGAACACACACAGAACACCTCCCCCCCCCCCCCCCGAACTCCCCTCTTACGTAGACCCCCCTTTCCCCTCTTCCCTTATGTGAAACCTACGCCCCCACAATCACACTCTTCCCTCTACGTAACCCACCGCCCAAAAAAAATGCCCAACACCCCCTCTTCAAAAAAAAAAATTAATAATACCCACACAAATACCCATCACACACAAACCACACACTCACACACCCGTTCCTTCACCCACACAATCTCTTGGATTTTGTTTAATTTAGAATTTTTGAACTTGGTTTCATTAGGTTCACTATGAATTTGGTTTGAGTAGGTTCAATTTGAATGTGGTTTCATTATGTTCAATTTGAATTCAATTCAAATGTTATGTTTACCTAGATTTATTTTTTAAAATTTTTGCCAAATCTATTATGATATGTGCATACGTTAGTTTTTGGGATTATTGGAATTAGTATTTAATTGGAACTAACTATTGGAAATAATATTTGAGAGTAATTAGAACTTTTTTTTGGAGTAGCTGGGAATTATGTGTGTCAATAGATATTGAGAGTAATTGGAGCTATGAGAATTATATGCTTTAATTGAGATTGGAATTAGGTTTATAGGATTTTTTTTTCATTGAATAGCCAATTTTATGCTTAATTGGAAATTATAATTTTGTGCTCGAATTGATTGATTGTTGTTCTATTGGTACCATTGAGGTTACCTACAATATTTTGTGGGTCCAGATTGATTTTTTAATAATAATTGTGGGTCTAGATTGATTTAAACTAGCGTAACTTAAAAAAAAGGACAAATACATTGTTACTTGAAAATATTTGTATGCTATTGAAAATATTTGGGTTATTTAGATAATTGTATGTCAATTAGTATAAAATAGGTTTTTATAGGGTCGTGATTTAGATAAATATTTGTGTGTTAATTGAATGTTGTGTGTTAATTTCATTCAATAAGATTTGTTTGTTTAATTTGGATGTTGAATAAAGTTTGTGAAATTTTAATTTTTTTTTAATTATGAAAATAGATTTATAGTTATGATAAAATAGGTTTATTATGAAATTTCAATTTGGTTTGAATATTATAGCTTTGGTGTTTTGAATGTTAAATTGATTTGAATGTTATAATTTGATTTTCATGTTTTAATTTGGTGTTAATTTTGGTGTTTTGAATGTTATATTTTTTCAAATAAGTTTGATAAGTTTTGTTATAGTTTGAATAGATGTTATAGTTTGGGTGTTTTAGATGTTAAATTGGTTTGAATAATTCTTTTGATGATACATTACATAACCACGGATTGAATAATGGTGATGGTGGGTTTAGGCACTTTGAATAAAAAGTGTGTTCATTAATATACTCATGATTATTATATTTTTGTTGAGTTACATGCCTTTTGAATTATTGATTGGATTTGTGTGCTTAGATATATAATTATTTGTGTGGTTGTTTTTGTGTTGTGTATAAAGTTTAAATTGATTGTATTACTATTATTATATTTTGGTTGTAGTAGTTGGTTCGAGTTGTGTTTTCTTTAAGTACTTGATTGTACCAATAATTGGAGCAAAAATTCAAATAGAATTTGGATTGATATGGGGGTTGAGGATGCAAGATGGCAGCATATTGTTCACGAAAGAAACAAGAAATTCTGTAAAAGTTGTAGGAAGCAGGGCCATGAAGAGCTTGAATGCAGGAAGAAGAAATCATTGGAGCAGAAGTTGGTCCCAGATGGAAAGAATCCTATACCAGAATTAGTAGAGGGAGAAAAGGAAACTTTGATCAAGAAAAAAGGAAAACAAGTTCTAATGGCGGAGAAGGAGGGGAGGCAGATTCTGTCGTTGGGCAGTGGATTTAGGAAACATTTGGATATTAATGGAGTCCAAAAGGGTATACAGTTCAAAGAAGTATGGAAACCACAATATAAGAGGAAAGACACAGCTGAAAAAGGTAAGGAATTGGAGGAAGGTCTGGCCAAATCTCTTGAATATCCTGCAGTAGAGATTGTAGGGATTACTTCCAAAGAAACCACAGTAAATTTGGAAACTGGGGATCCATCGGGCAAGGATGGGTAGAATTCGAAAACAATTGATTCTCCGACAGATTATGCTTCTCCGAACAAGGTTAATGAAGATGCTGATAATGAAAATGGTCGGGTAGATGTTACAGTAAATGAGTAGTGCATTTCAGATACGTTTCTATTAGATCATCACTTTGAACACCAAGAAAGAGGCGAAACTGTTGTGGATGAGGTTATGGGGTTAATATGTAACAAAGAGCTGCCGGATAAGGGGTTTTATTCCGATAATGACATAGATTATTGTATTGAAGTTGATTCCCAACATTCAGATTCCGGTATCGGGGAAAATGAGCAAGTTGAAGAAGTTCAAAGTATCCCCCATATGGCTATGACTACTAGATCCAAGTCTAGCAAACATTCCCATTCCAATTCTTTAAATGATTAATATTATTTCATGGAATGTGAGGGGAGAAAATAAAGAATCCTCAAGATTAAGGTTGCAAAAATTAGTTAGAGCAAATAATGTTGGTTTGGTTGCTGTTTTGGAGCCTAAATTGTTGCCAAATAAATTAAGAAGTCTGTGTCTTAGTCTGGGGTTCTCTTCGTCATTAGCTAATCCTTTAGCAGAGAAATATATATGGGTTCTTTGGGACCATAGGATGCAAGTGGAGGTTTTTTGAGTTCACAAACAAGCTCTTACAGTTAAAGCTTCGTACATGGGTTCCTTGCCTTTTTTGGTTTCATTTGTCTATGCCAGGTGTGATAATATTCTTCGTAGACCCTTATGGGACCATCTCTCTACATTGTTAATGTCTACCATGCCATGGATGGTGATAGGGGATTTCAATGCCCTTATGTCTTCAACGGAGAGGAGAGGAGGTTCACCCCCTACTTTATCTACTATGCATGGGTTTATTACTTTTATTAATGTAGCAGGCTTACAAGACTGTGGTTACTCTGGAACAAATTTCACTTGGTGTAACAATCGTGAAGGAATGGCTAGAATGTGGCAGCGTATTGATAGGGCATTAATGAATGTAGAATGGGGCGAAAGATTTCAGAGTGTAGTTGTGGAGCATGTTGCCAAAGGTTCTTCTGATCACTGTCCACTGATTATCAAGAATTCTTGGGATTTCAGAGTGTATTAAATTCATGGATATGTGGGTGGAACACTCGGGCTTCCTGACGTTGGTGCAAACTGCTTAGGTGGGTTCTTACTCTACAAATCCCATAAAAAATGTGTTTCTCAGGCTCAAGTATCTCACAACCCATTTAAAAATTTGGAACAAGGAAACATTTGGTAATGTATTTGACAATATCAAGAAGTAAGAACAGTTATTGTTGCAAGCAGAGATTGAAATGGAGAATCATGACTCTGCAGCAAATATTTCATCAGTGGAAAGGGCAAGAATGAAGCTGGACAATGCATTAAGAATATAAGAGATTTTTTGGAGACAAAAAGCTAATGTGAAGTGGACTATTGAGGGGGAAAGAAATACAAGACTATACCATGCCATAGAAAAAGGCAAGTCATAATGAAACAGAGTTCAAAGGGTCAAGAATGAGGAGGGTAGTTGGGTGGAGGAGGAAGCTCTACTCGCAGATTGTGCCGTGGACTTCTTTTCTAGTCTTTACACTTCAGAACCCCATCATATAGAGGAGGAGCTATTTTCTTTCATCCCTAAGTTGGTCACAGAGGAGGGAGGACATTCTCATGCTATTGACCCCATTTACCCTGCAAGAACTAAAGGAAGTAGTATTTCAAATGCCCGTGTATAATGCCCCAGGTCCGAATGGTTTCTCAGGTAAGTTTTTTCAAACCACTTGGGATATAATTAAATAGGATCTGTTGGAGGCTGCTAATTTTTTCATGAAGGGTGGAGTGATTCCTAGATCAGTTAATGTTGTAATGCCAAAATATCTGTCTGGTAATTAATGGCATTAGACATGGATTTTTCCCTAGCTCCAGGGGGTTGAGGCAAGGGGATCCCCTATCTACCAACTTATTTATTCTCGCAGAGAAAGTCTTGAGCAAAGGTTTAAAACATCATTTTTAGCAAGGTTTTATCAAGATCTTTCATCCAGGTAGAGGTGCCATTTTGCTTCACATATGTTATTTGCAAATGATACTTTAATCTTTCTGAAGGGCACAAAAAAATCTATGGTCAATATGTTGAAGTTTGTGGGGAGATATGAAACATCTTTAGGGCAAAAAGCTCACTTGCAAAAAGCTCACTATATTGTTCCCCAAGAATCTCGTTAGCAAGGAGAAATAGATTGTCACAGGTGGCTAATATCCCCATTAAATCTTGTCCACTTACCTACTTGTGTTGTCCAATCATTAAAGGGAGAGTAAAACTGCACTACTTTGAAGATCTTTTGCACAAGTTTCAAGTTTATTTGGAGTGATGGTATACTAAATTGCTCTCAAATATGGGCAGAATAATGCTTATCAAGTCAGTCTTACAGTCTCTACCAGTCCATCTTATGTCCTTTGTAAGCCTACCCAAGGGAATCATAACTAAGTTAAACTTCATGATGGCTTCTTTCCTTTGGTCCAGTAAATCGGGGGTTAAAAAGAGGCATTGGTGTTCATGAAAATCTATTACATTGCCAAAAGAAGAGGGTGGATTGGGTATCAGAAGGTTTGAAGAGGTGCAACAGTCTTTTAGAATAAAGCAAGTCTGGCATTTGATGAAGGGATCCTCCTTATGGTCATCTTTCTTCACTACTAAGTTTCTTAATAATCAGCATATGCTCAGAAATCTAAGGCGAAGGCATTTGAGATGTTTCAATACTTTGCAGCCTTATTTTGAGATGGTAGTGAGTAACTCCAAACAATTGGTGGGAACAGGAGTTTCAATAGACTTCTGGTGTAATAATTGGACAGGATTTAGGCCCCTTATATTGAGATATTCTATTATGCCTACACATTTTCCATAGCTATCACAGGTTTTGATTAATGGACATTGGGAACTGAACATGATCCAACAAGATATAGACACCCATTTGCCGCAAGAAATCTTAACAGCTGGCATTTGCTTGCTTGCTACACCGGATAGACTCGTCTGGAAACACACATCTCTGGGGAATTTCTCTGTTAAATCTGCCTGGGAATTACTTAGAGATAGGGGATGTTCAAATTCATGCATCCATAGTTTGGAAGCAAAGCGCTCCCCCCCCCCCCAACGCTCAATTGTTGGGGTTGAAAATTTTGAAGAAGGCTTTACCTATGGACTCTACATTTCAAGCAATTGGAGTTAATCTAGTAAGTAGATGTGCCCTGTGTTGTCCAAAAGTGGATACAGATGACCATATCTTTATCTCCTAAAAATTTGCTGCTTTTATTTGGAAGAAATTTTTGGCTCTGTTTGGTTTTCAACTTATAGCTAATGAACCTCCAATTACAAGATTTATGAGGATTGTTAGAATTTTCAAGCGTGCATCTCTCTTTCACACCTTAATGAGAGGTTTTCCATTGATTATATATTGGCAGCTTTGGAAGGAAAGGTGCAGAAGGCTTTATGAGAATGAAAAACATATTCCTTCAGTGGTTTTTAGGACAATATTGAATCAATGGAAACTACAGGTTCATGTGGTGAAGCCTAAATCAGTTGATTCTCCTCCAGATAAAATGTTGCTTCAGTCACTTAACATATATACTACTAGTTCTGTGGGAATACATGCAAAATGGATTAGCTGGTCCTTGCCTCTATAAGGCTTTTTAAAACTAAACATTGATGGTGCATCAAAGGGAAATCGGGTTTGTCAGGAGGGGGAGTTGTGCTCAGAAATCACTGGGGCCAACTTGTCCTTGCAGGTTCTTATTACTACAGTCATTGTTCGAATATGGAGGCTGAAATGAAGGCATTATTGAGTGGATTATTATTGTTGCAGGATCATGGATTAGAGGTTTATCCTTTAATTATTGAGTCTGACTCTAAAATGTTGGTGGATATGGTCACTTAGAGGCAAATATCATCTTGGAAATTCTAGGAGGTTTCAAAGAAAATATTTTCGATTATTTGAAGTTTTGAATTTCAAATCCAACATTCATTTAGAGGGGGGAATGCAGTTGCAGATTCACTAGCCAACCAAGAAGTCAGGGATGGGATTTCTCGCACTCATTGTAAAACCCGGGTAATATTGAACTTTTTTCGAAAAAGGGTAAAATGATAATTTGTCACTATAATGCGAGATTAAAATCCATATTTTTCTAGAACTTGGATGACGCAATAGACCTCACCGTTGGATTCGTATCGTGAAATTGAGTTACCTAGTCAAATTTTATCAAATTTCGAAATAGTCAAATTTTTTACGTTTTTCGAGACAACTTGAGGTCGAATGATCTCATAAAGGTCCCCAAAAAATAAATTTTATAAAATTTCCTTAAAATTGAAGGAAGTTCAAATAAAATTAATTTGAACTTAAACCGAGACAAAATTAACTCGTTTCGGGAAAAAAATGAACCCGAAAATAAGAAACGTATAGTGCAATGTGGACCGCACAATTAAAAAATATAAATAGGGGTTAAATATCTGATTTTTGGGATATTTCTTCTCCCCTTGTTTGCTGAGTTCACACGTTAGAAGGGAGAGAAGAGGGAAAAGAGAAAAATCAAAAATCTCAAGGCTTCTTCTTTGATCTACAGAGTTCCATCGGTCGGAATCGTTTGGACTAAGAGTTAAAGTTAGTCTACGCAACGAGAGCTACGCATACGTACCAAGAATGAGGGATTTCACTAAAGATCCAAGGGGAGAATTTTATGAAATCAAGAGTTTTGGAGCTAGGGAGTGTCCTTGAGGCTTTCTACCTTTCGTTTTATACTCCAAAAGGTAGGGTTCCTCCTACTTTGGTTTATTGTCTTACCTAGGTTGTCCTATGAAATGGGTAAGAGTATATAATGATGATTAGTGGATTTTATACCTACGAATTGAGTGCTTTCGACTTAATAAAATTGTAAGTTTTCAATTATTTTATGTTCATTTTTATTCGTTTTGTGTGTTTTGATGTTATTTTGTAGGAATGACTATTTGGGAGGAAACAAGGTCAAAATTGGAGCCTAAGTGTTGGATTTTTGAAGAGGAAACTAAAGGGCATTTTAATAGAGTATTTATAGCGTACCATTTTGTAGCAGTACCTTGGTTTTCTGCCTTTTTGACTATGATTCAATTTGAATCTGAAAAAGTGCAAAACATGAAAGTTGTAGATTAGGCTGTCTTCTGTATTGTGTCAATATTTCAGCTCAATCGGACGATTGTATCAAAAGTTATAACGATTCTACGAAGACTGGTCCGGAGCAAGCACAATACAAGGAGCCTCGCCCCTGCGCCAATTTGGGCGCCCCGGTGCCCAAACACTGTCCAAATCAGCGCCCCTATGCCAGTTTGAGCACCCCTGCGCATGTGTTAATCCGTGACGTGAATTTTGATTTGTTTTGGGCCCAAAATTTAACCCTAAGACTATATATATGCTAGGGTTTGTGTGGGGATGGGAGATTCTGACTTTTGGAGGTTGAAAATATTGGAGAAAGACCAAGAAATTGGAAGAAAATTGAAGACAAGAATCGAAGAAATCAACACGAAGAAGATTGGTCTTGAAGGCTAGAGAAGGATTGAAGGTTGCACCTAAGTTTTCATTCTTTGCTCTTACTTTTATTTCTTGATTTTCTAAGATGTTGCTTAATTTTAGAATAATGTCTTTCAATTACATTATGAACTAAATCTTTATTAAGATTGCAACGGAAACTATGTCTAGTTAAATTAATCTACCCTCATTTCTAGTTCTTATTGATCTTATGTGAGTTGTTTGTCATATTTTGTGATTAATATATAATTGTGTGGCCAATAATTAGTTTGATAACCTAGATGAAATTGGGAGATGAATTTTAGGTTTAGATCTGAATATGATGACATACGTCTGGTTAATTTTTCTTAGGATTGAATTGTTGGGTTTATGTATAGGATAGAAATATACCTATATGTCGTATGTAACTTTTATGAAAGTTTGAACTTAATGAATCTATTCCAACTTATTTTGCATAGGAATATAGTAATTTAATTGGGATAGATAATTTTATCTAACTATCGGAAGAGGTTTGATAAATAACTTTGAATTCTCAGTTAACAACTTATTTTGATCAATTAACTGGAAAGAGAGTTAGAAATTTTTATATGAAGCATTAGGAGTTGTATTCTTAAGTTCTTTTACCCGGTAAATTCAACCTTTGATTGTTAAGTTTAGATTTAGTTTTAATGTAGTCATTCCATAGTTCAATTCCAATTGTTTAAATAAAATTGAATTGATATAAAGTTAGTACTTGGATATTATTAGCAATAATTCTCCGTGGGAACGATACTCTACTTATCATTTTATTACTTGCTGATCGTGTATACTTGCACGTAAATTGTCAATATCAAATTTGGACAACAAATGACCTAAGTCACTTGACTATGGTTATTGAAATGAGGAAATGCGTATGGGATTGGCCTAGACTAATTCCTAGTTGGGTTTGGCATAGGGAATTCACTTGTGAAATCCCTTGAAGCTTGATATTAATGGGCATGCTATGTATTTCTATGGTGCCCTGTTGTGTTGTGGACCAATTTATGTGATAACATGAATTGTTTGCCTTAAAGATGTTTTGCTAAATGCCTAAGTGGAATTAAGTTTGTTATGACACGAATTATGTATAACAAGCTTGCAATTAATTGAATGAGTTGGCATATGTTGTTAATATGTTAACATCGTGATAAATTGTGGTATTTATATATTTATGATATAAATAACTATGGAACTTGTGATATGAGGTTTAGTTGCTTATATGATACTCATTACATATGAAGCATAACATTGACATTGCAATGGTGCACTAAATTACATATGCACGGGGGAAATACATCCATGAGCATGAGTGTGTGGGTGTGTGCATGGTTGGATCAAACACCATACTTGGTGATTGATGGGTGAGCTCGAAAAAGTGGGATTGAAAATCCGACTGAGTCGCACGGTCGCATGAAAAATAGGGTCGGGGTAGCAAGAAGGGCTAGAATATTCCACGGGTGAAAGACCCAATTGCTGGATACGCACTCTATTGGTATAATAGCCCATGAAGTATGACGATATACGCAGAACCGTTGGTGGAAGTCCATGAATTCTGTGTTGGTTGGGTGTCGTTGGTGTAAGTCTATGAATATCCACTCCAAATAAAAACCCAGAGATTTTAAATAGTCATTGAATGGGTAATGTAAATGGCGAGAGCTAGAAAAGCTCGGTTTTACACACATTACCATTTGCATGTGTCGAGGAGGCGGGAAAGACTCGGGTTAAAATGCGGGAGTGAGTCTCATCTCATATCATAGCATGACATGGGAGAAATTTCATCTTAAATGATATATTTTTGTATGGAATGGATTATGATTGTTGAATATAGCATGTGCACATTCCATATGCATCTAGGAAGGGAGTAGCCTCTGTAGGAAATACTCTACTGGGCTTGGCTCACCCTATACAAGAAAACGTTTCAGGTGCGGGATATATTCTGGCGGATGGCTCACGTTCGGGGCCCCAGGGATGAAGAAAGGTTGACTTGATGGTGTTGGAATGGTTTTGAATGGAATTGCAATGGAAAACAGGAAATAAAGGCAAACAGGGCAGAGAGTACCGGTACCACAGGGTCCAGTGAGTTAACAGTACCGGTACAGATGTTGACAGTACCGGTACTGTCTGGTCCAAAAGGCAGAAAGTACCAATACAGCGTACCGATACTGATTTTTCAGAAAGCAAAGAGTACCAATACTGATTGTCAAGAAGGCTTAGAGTACCGGTACTCCTTCCAAAATTTTGAAAATTTTAAAACTACTTTGTCAAGCTTTTGGGCTATGGGTTCCAAGGACATAAATGGACTATAATGGAGTATAAATAATGGCACTTTGCACCACAATTGAATCAAATAATAAATTGAACACGGGTTTCACATGTGAGTTAAAATCCCGGTAAAGTAGATGTTATTAACGTGGAATCAAGTTGTGCGACTATCACGGGTATTTTTTGAGGGTTAACGGATGGTCAATGGCAAATAAGTGACCCCCAATTTTAGGGGCGTCACACTCATACTTCCTTTGAAAACTTGCCTCTTCACACTAGACAGCTACTAGTGCAGGATCAACTTCAAATTAGAACTCTGTGTTCTAAGGTTACATTTAACTGATAACTATGTCTAAGGTCTCTAAGGTTAACCTCTACACTAGATGCTCTGGTGTTCTACTTAATGATGAAGCATGTAGATATATAGATCAAACTTTACAACAAAACAGACCATTCAGTCCAAAACCAAACCAAACAAAACAAAATAGTCCGTTTTTACAGTCGTTCAAACAATTCTTTAATACATGTTTGGAGGGTGAATTTTTCCAGGCGTAAAGAAATACAAGATGAGAAGATTAGGAGAGGCACCTGTTTGTCTTCTCCCCTCAATCAATATAGCTTTATCTCTACTTCTCAATCTTTGAAAATTGGGAAAAGGACAATGATGGCTCTGGTATTCCCTGTTTTGGACTATTGAAACTCGAACCTTCTCCTTTGCTCTCTCACATTGTGGATTTGTCTCTGCTGAGCTTCGAAGGATTTCTAGATGTTGGAGACTCTTGTAGTGGCCCTCTCTATTTGTCAATCATTCGTCTATCAGCTCACTTCTTCAAGGAATCTAAAGAATTTGAAGATTACTGATGCATCTAACTTTTGGGATTCCTGCTATGCATCTGATCAATGGTTGATTTTTCATCTTCTCCATTTATTTCTCTCGTCTTCTTCCATGATTTGGTATCCTATAGGCTAGATATTCATCTTCTACATACTTTGGAGGAGGATTTTCTGTTTTAATCTTCATGGCTCAGCATCTCCTGATGATTATCATCTCTTTTCTGGTATTGGGACTCAACTGGTTTTTTTTTCTTCTATGGTCTTCTGGTTTGCTCTATGGTCCTCTGCCATAACGCTGCCTGTACTTGGTTTTGGGATTCAATGGTTGTCCATCTCTCTCAAGGCTCTCCATTGGTCTGGCGTCTGTGCATTTTTTGGCTTCTGGTCTTTTTTTAATTCCTTTCTAGCCAGAATTCTTGAAGATCCTGTCATTCATGATGGAATTTAGCTGGATCCTTGCAGAGGGAGTGTAATGCCCCAAAATCCACCTTGGACGGCATTACTATTTAAAAATCATTCACATCACGAGAGCAACTAATAAGATCCATAAATAAAGATAATTTAATTCATCATCCATAATATATACAACATCATCCAAAATAATATGTCAAACCGTGGTCATTACATCCAAAAGAATATGCCCAAACTATTATCTCGCAGGAATAAGGAAAGTATCAACATGAACATTTTCTCAAAATGAAACTCCTAGTCTAGTACATAAAAATAGCAATTCTAGACATCCCCTTCCGGATCCACATGCCCATCCACTTGAGATTCCCAATTTACCTGCTCGTCAACTCCGAGCTGTTCCTCTAAACCAAGATCTGAAAATAAATATTGTATGTAGGGGGTGAACATTAAGCTCTGTAGGACAATCCTCCCAAACTTGGACAAGGTTTTGAAAACATATAAAACAAGTCGGTCTTATTTCACAAATATCATATATAACTTTTGAAAGAAAATAGTGACAGTTCATCCGATCTCAAGTTTAAGCAATATCAATAAATTAAAAGAAGAGATAAAACCAATTCCCAACAATAAGTCGTTTCCAATCATAAACCATTTGCACAATAACAAACACTACCCACAGTTTGTACTATTTCCAACAATGTATATCAAACTATAACTTGTCTCTTCCACAACATTATGTATCTATGTATCTGTACTTGTATCTCAGGTATGATGTATGACATCGCATAAATAAATACATCGAGAATATCCTGGCCCACACACACACACCCAATCCTCGCAAGGATATCAAACTTTAGGAAGAACGTATACCAACACATTGGCAATGATGAATTCAATCTAGGAATAGTATACTAACCTTCATCCTCGGTACCCGTGAGCGAATAATGATTTGGTTCTCACAAGGCACCAACCCCACTACGAGTGGTAGAAAAAATTCAAACCCACACAAAGTAAGAAACGCATCTATCCACTCTACGATACCCAGTCAATGGCCACCCATGGTCATCCAAACATCCACAAGAGATACAATTCCCAACAAATTTCTCAAATAACAAGCAAATCCAAAATCCTCAAATTTTACATGTAGTATTACCATAGAACAATTTAAGAAAAATAAGCAAGAGATCAATAATAATACCAGTTTATTGTTCAATACAAAGCACTAAAGTTTTTGAATCAAGAACAAGAGAATATCAAGAAGAAAAATCCATTTTTCCCCAAAGTTATGTTTTTACATCAAAAACATGAATTTATAGGGTTACCAAACCATAAATTCTTTCAAAACCTTGTAAGGTTTGCAAGAACATCAAGAATCAAGGATTCCATAGTATATATTTATGATTGAGAGTGAAAAGAATACATATATGTAAGCCCTAGTCTCAATGAACAAGAGTGGGAAGAAACCCCTAACGTGAATCAAAAGTTCCAAGCAAAGCCCAAGCTCTAGAGACTTCCTTCCTCCCTTTTCTTTCTCCTTTTGTCCTCTCCTAGGGTTCTAAGTGGTTTGGGGGTGAGACTGGAGTGAAAGAATGAAAGAAAATGGGATGAAAATGATGTTTTAAAGCCAGCCCAATCCTAAATTTTACTGTTCATGGGGCCAAAAATTACATTTTTCTCCTAAATTAAGGTTTTGCCACAAAATATCTCCAATTTGATTTCTATGACTACACTAAGGTTTTTAGACGTTCCAGATTCATTTTTAATGGTATTTTAGCCTAAAAATATTTAGTTTTATGATTTATTTTTATACTAAAATAAATTTACACTCGAAACACTAAAATTATTATTTTATTCCTCCGAACCGCTATTAATGAAGGTTTAAATCGATTGACCCATTCGATGTCCAACATACCATCCTTGGTACTCTATTATTGTCCATTTATAACATTTAAAGGAAAGAATGCATAGTCCCAAAGCTCGACGAAACAGTTTTAAAATTTTTTATTTTTAGAAAGAGTACCAGTATAGTGTACCGGTACTCGATGCTCTCTAGACAGCGTGGTACCGGTACTGGTTGTCTAGATTTGCCTGTTTCACCTATTTTTCATTTTCAATCCATTCCAAACCCTTCCAACACCAACCCAAACTTATACAACATACATTTGTACATCAAACATAGTTGGTACAAGTTCTACTACAAACGATTTTACATATTTACCCGGGTTTTACAATATTAGTATTTCGAAAAAGAATTGATTACTTGTTATATAAAGATAAGAGTGTGGGGAGGGGAGTTACAGGAAGAACCTTGGATCTGCATCTCTTATGGCTCTCATTAACTGTTCTATGAGATTCTGATGCTACTGGATGTCCTTCTTCTTCAGTTCTCTGATTCCTTCGCTGGATATTCATCTTCAACAGCTCAATAGGGGTAAGAGCTTTGGCTTGCACTCCAAACTTAGGCAGAGTTCTTTTGTCTCTCAATATTCTCCATCTAAATTGTTGGACAATCTCTATTTGGGTGTCCATCCAACTGCCTTATCAGAAAAGTGGTCAGTCATCTCAATTTGAACAGTGGCTTATCAGTTGTTGAAGGCAAAATGTTCAGATGCTCTATCTAATAGCCTATCATGGCAGTTAGTTCAATGTTCTTATCTCCTAGCTTCGATTCTCTCCCAGCTCAAATAGCTGTTGTCCACGGCTTTATGAAGTTCCTTTCAGCTGATACCCGCAGCTCACCTATCATTCATAATAACAGCTACTCCAACATCACTTTTGTTATCCCAGGGGCTACTTTCAGCTCAGATCTTTAGCTTAATTTTTTTAGCAGCCATTTTCATTGCATTAGCTAAGACTATTGCTATTTTAGGCAGTATGCTTAGGTTTTTCCATTTCTTATATTTTTGTACTAAGCATGCATTTTTGCTTTCTTTATTTTTAATATTTTCATGTAATTAGATTGCATCAAGGAGTAAGGTACATATGTCCCCTCTATCTAGGTGTAATTTTAATTTTAAATCAATAAAATTCCCTCGTACCGTCGAGGTTCACCAAAAAAAAACAAAATTACATAGTAACTTTAGATACAAGTTATTCCTATCTATAATAATAAGATGCAACCCAAATTGAATCAGTTATAACTTATAAATACCTAGACGCCACTACTCACACATGAATTTGTGCATGCTCTCATTGATGTTTAGGACTGACCAACTAAATTGAGAATCAACGATGATGCACAATATTTAATTTTCTTCTTTGGTTGTGTTCAAGATTAATTTTCATTTTTTTTTGAATTACATCGTGCCTTTAGATACGGCTAAAGTTCAAACATTTGTGTGGTGGTAATTTCTATCTCTATAGAAGATGAAGTTGAAGGAAATTTTTTCTCTTCTTGTGCACGTGTGTTTTCTGTGTACAATTTGCATGTGTTTTGTTTGTTCCGTGTTTAGTACGACGAACAAATTACACATGGTTTTGAGGATATGTTTGGTTTGATGTGAATTGACGATTGGGTATGTAATTGAGTTGTGATGTATGATGTTTGTTGCAAAATAAAATGGAATTGTGGCAATACGGGGAATTATGATGGCTGGATTATAGATCGTGAGTTCTGTAGACAGGTTGAAATTTTCTTAGTCTCCTATTTTTAGAGAAAGTTTTGCTGAAATTTCTACAAAATTAGTGGTGACTAGATTAATTTCAATTTATTTAATTGAAGCAACTAATGTAAAAATTATTTCAAATGGTGAAAATATTTGTATGCTATTGAAAATATTTGTATGCTATTGAAAATATTTGTATTACATAATTAATGTTCGATTTTGTGTTGTACAATATTTTCAAGGATGAATTTTGTCCACTTTTTTAAAAAAGTGGTTGTCACGATTTCATATAGTGACTTAATTATTTGGGATGTTCGATTTTTATATTATACCATGCTTTGAGGCACGGGTTATTACTATTGTGTATATAAGTTGAAAATTTCTAGATTCCTATTTTGAGAGAAAACTATCCATTTTTTTAACCAAAAAAGTGGTACTTTTAACCAAAAAAATGGTAATGTTAACCAAAAAAGTGGTACTCTTAACAAAAATAATAATGTTAACCAAAAAAGTGGTACTCTTAATCAAAAAAATGATAATGTACACTTGGTTTCACTTCAAGGTCGCTCAAGTTGCTATGTGTGTAGATTTTGAATATGGTAAATTCTTATTATGATTTTTTGTTAATTAATTTGTTCATTAATATTATTATTATTATTATTATTGGTGTTTTCCAGCTTTAGACATATAGAGGAGCAAATATTGCAGTTTTACACAAGTAGGCAGGTACATTACAACTTGGCAACTAATCTTGATGTCTCAATATAACATTTTCAATACTCACTAGAAACAATATTCAACATTAATCTAACATTTTTAATACTCAGTCGAAACATTTTCATCATTGGTGCTTGATTGGTGGTTAAATTTGATTGATATTAAGTTGATTTAATGGGTTTTTAGGCTTTTGTTTTTAAATCATTATAGATATTTGTTTTTGTTGATACAGTGACCGTAAAATTAGGTTTATATATGGTATTGAAGGCATAGAAAGAACCAATACAAATTAAGAAGGCATATTGACATTATGTTCCCATATACTAAGGTAATAATGAGATGTATTATATAGCTACCAAAATTAAATCTTGATCCCTTCTATAAAAACTACTACATATTCCTCATGGATCATCCCATGCCCATAGACATCCTCATTAGTTTCTCAAAGGAAAAGAGATGCAAAACTAAGTATAATGCCTTTATTCCTCATTGTGGTGCTCCTGCTATGCACAGATTTGTTCTTTTTCATTGATTTTTTAATAATGATTGTGGGCCTAAATTGATTTAAATTGGCGTAACTTAAAAAAAAGGACAAATACATTGTTACTTGAAAATATTTGTATGCTATTGAAAATATTTGTACGCTATTGAAAATATTTGTATTACATGATTAATGCTCGATTTTGTGTTGTAAAATATTTTAAGGGATGGATTTTGTCCACTTTTTTTAAAAAAGTGGTTGTCATGATTTCATATAGTGACTTAATTCTTTGGGATGTTCAAATTTTATATTGTACAGTGCCTTCAGGCAGGGGTTATTACTATTGTGTATACAAGCAGGAAATTTCTAGATTCCTATTTTGAGAGAATATTATCCATTTTTTTAACAAAAAATGTGGTACTCTTAACCAAAAAAGTAGCAATGTTAACCCACCACTACCACAGCCACCACTATTTCTTTGTTTAACATCCACTGATATCCTTAAAGATCCTCAAGGCATGTGAACAAGTATAACAAATTGGGCTCTAGAATAAAATCTTCCATTACGGTAATTTACAAAACCATTACAGTAACTTGATATTCTATTCTTACAATTGTTGACTAACTTGAATTGCGTTGGTGAATGGTAAGAGATAAGAGACTTTATAAAGCAATGATATTCCTCTTTTTTCCCTCTCCATGTACATTGGTCATTGTTTTTTTTCCATAACATACATTTTTCATGTGTTAATAGGTTTATAGAATAATACATTAATTTTTTTTGCATGTATGCAAAGTATGTTTTTGTAGTTTAGTGGTTAAACACAATAGCGTTCAATAACACGCAATTATAATAGGACGTCTTAGGGTGATATTAGCGTTTTCTTTTTTCTTTTTTAAATTGTATTAATATTTGTTGCTTACTAGCTACATTTTCCATGAGACCTCTACATTTTAGTAAATGTTTATGCGTTTGAAAACTAACGCATAAACCCACAACATTTGGCAGGTCATCAAGTCAGTAGACAATCAGTTGAACTATAACAATATAAGTATCGCCGCATCGTAATTTTTTTAAAAATTCATTTATATTTTATTATGTTAATATTGGTAAGCGCATGATACATGGCGAAGAAAAGGGCAGGAAAAGCACAAGAAAAGTCAGAGCTTATAAAGCGCCAAAAAACTGAAAAGGTTACTGATTGTTTAGTTAACATGGATGAGCAGTGGGTTGTTATTATGCTTGATAACCTAGGACTGAGCTCCTTGGCTTGTGAGGATTGTGACAAACTGATTTCCAAAGATAAAGGGTGGGGGGAACTACACAGTAAAAATATAGTGGTTCACCAGCTCAGAAGCTCGGCTAATCCACTCTTTAATGGAGATTCTTGCTCCTTTTGATTTTATAAATGTGGATGGAGTTTATTTTTAAGGATGTTCTTCGAACTTGATGCTCGCCTTCAATATTGGCTAAAACAATTGAAGCACTTAGTGATATACAAAAGCAACGTGTTAAGGAAATGGGATTGGGGGGTTTATTAAATTTAAAAATCCACTGGTTCAAAAGGGGTTTATGTGAATGGATATTGAGCAGATTTGACCCCGATACACATATTTTGAACGTGTAAAACCAATCTTACATTTTTACTCCATTGGATGTCGAATGGATCTTGGGTTACATTATGGAGGGGCTGAATTGTAGACAACTGGCTCCCCATAATTAATCGAGGATTTTAAAAAATTGATTTTTGATGGTAAAAATGAGTTGTTGTTGCATGACATAGGGTCTAGACTAGAGAAATTAAAAGAAGATTCTCAAGAATTTTGATGTTTTGTTTGTTCTATTTGTTGTGGGGAGATTTTTGTGCCCCACAGTCAATGCCTCCCTCCTCCACATGCTTTTGGACATCTGATCTTTAGGGGGTGAGAATTGGCAAAAATTTGTGTTTGATTTCATCATTGCGAGGGTACAACATTACAAGTCGAGACAACAAGTTTATGTCAGTGGTTGCATTTTTGTCCTCATGGTAACATATTTATATTTGGTTAATGTTGGTTACCGAAGTCTTTTATGCACTTTTATTTTTATTAATCGTATGTTGTGTGTCATATAGATTTTCTACCTTGAGTGTGAGACACCAATAGGGGAGACTGCAGCCCCATTGGTGTCTCGACCAACCCCACGCATTGGATCATGGGGTGATGAAGATACAAGAAATCACCTACAGCAACTATAGAAGTTAGGAGGTTACAAAAATGACAAGGTAAATCAATGTGATTCCCGCACAACAATATAATTTTTTGTAAGTTATTATAAGAAATCACCTACAACGACTACAGAAGTTAGGAGGTTACAAAAATGACAAGGTAAATCAGTGAAGCCAGAAGTCAATGAAGCCATCACAGTCCAACAGTGTTTCGTCAACAAGTAGGTGTATTATTCAACAACTACTCCTAACAACTATATTTCCAATGGTGTTTGTTCAGTTAAACCAACATTTTCCATTTTCTTAGGAAATTGAAACAAGGCTTACGAGATTAGAGGTGGATCAGGCCTCCATCAAGCAAGCCATGCGGGAGGAGTCGGCAAAAGTGTATACAGAGCTTAACGCAATGAAGACCGACTAGAAAAATTTTGCAACAATTATAAAGAAAAAGTCCTCTTAGCTAATGGTGGAGAGGCGAGTGTACCAAGAGTATTTTTTTAATTTCTACTATTTCACGAATTGTCTACTGTGTTACACACTTTTAATTTTAATATTGAAATTTTATGCGCATAACATTGGCAGGACAAAGATGTTAATTACTCTTATCCTCCTCTCCTGAAGGTGGGCACCCTCACATCAAGACCCTACAAGATGTCCACAAGCAAAATTTGTGGGCGTATATACTGAACAACCAATTGTCTCCAACGTAAGTGAATTGCAAAATTTGTCAAAACAAGTATATATGTGCAAATTTATATGTGACACATGTGAATTATGATGTGACTTTAATAAGTAGGGAGGATTTGGTGTGGTTCGATGAAAACCACTATTTTCTTAGGCAATCAGATTTGCAATCCTTGGGTGAAAAAGAATGGGTGCACGATTCTGTAAGTGCATTTCCTCTCATACCCTTATTGTCTTCAATTATTATGCGGGACTTAAAGTATTCACTAAATGACACTTACCTTCTTGTTCACTTAACAGGTAATAAGTGCACTGTCTTTGATTATGTCTGATGATGAAAAGCTCGACAACATCACAAAAAAGGAGCGATGGTATTTGCCGACATGGTTCTCGGTAAAGTATTCCAACTCATCTGTGATATGCACTGCCTGTACAGACAAAGCATCTACATTTGCTTATGATTTCTATGTTATGATTGTTTTTTGTAGCAACAAGATGTTGCAATAGAGTTGTCAGAGAATGGTCTCTTGGACAATAAATTTAGATCCAACTATGGTCATTTCATTTGTAACATTAAAAATTGTGATAAGGTTTGACGTTGCTACTTATATTATATTCATCATCCTTATTAATAAATGGATGTTCATGATGTCTCAATGATCATTGTTTTACATGTTTTATACTATAGATATATGTACCAATGCATGATGGGGACATTCATTGCTACTTAATTGTAGTAGATGTACAAAATAAGGAGGTCATGATTCTTGACACATTGTGTGATCCACACAAGAAACATAACCGATTTACACATGCTACAAAAACGGTCAAGTTTATGCACTCCAAGTAAATTTTGTGAAAGGTGTAATCCCAATATTTATCATCTATATACTTCGTACTCGTGAACAGGTGAATGTCCTACATCGTCTAATTGCTGAGTTATCGAAAAAGGTCACCCCAATCGACAAATAGTCTATTACTACACCAAGATGGGAATATACATCATCAAGATGATTCGAGCGCCACATTTGGGTCAAAAATTTCCTATAAGGGTATATAGTACACATAATATTGTAGTACCTCATATAGTGTTGTTTTAGAACCGTTATAGAATGTGGTTTTCTAATATTTCAATGCACATGTTTTCTTCCTTTTGTAGGAACCTAGTATGGAAATGCGCATAGAGTTGGCTATCAGTCTTGTAACACACTTTGCCAACAAAAATAGGGACAATACAATGTTTAGAGCATCACTATTAGGATGATATTAGGGGTGTGCATCCTGGGCATCTTTATCTTATTATCAGTTTTTGTGGCCAGTCTAATGTATACCAATGATTATTGCAGATGAAGTTACACTTATCCCTTCACGAATGAATTTGTTCCTGTTGTATTTGGGTGGCTTACACACACACACATACACACAATAGGGCTCGATTTCTATTTTAGGATTTTTGCAAAACACACAGGATTCATTATCGTCTTCTGCTATTGAATTGTCACTGCTCATAGTGCAAACGACTTTTGAATTTGGGTGGAGCATTTCCTGTTGATTGGGTCATGGTTTGATTGATTTATTGTGTTTTCCATCCTTTTCATATAATCGATAGCTTGAAATCTAAATCGTTACTTTCACTATTGCTAAACATCAACAATGAATTTGCCATTGCAGCACTTCTATGGGATCATGGATGGGTAAGGTTTTGAGAAAGACCTCAATCAATGTGTTGGACCTTCTTGGTGAAATGATTGGGTTGATCATTTGTTTTTCAGATGACTATGTTTGGTGGAGAAATGGTGATGATGTTTCGATCATTTTCTGGTAAATTTTCTATATTTGCTGATGACTATGTTTGGTATAAATTGATATGTTTTTTGTGTCTAGTTATTATTCATGAGAATACGGTCAATTTTCATGGCGCAATTTTCTTTATTTATAATTATTCTCTCTCTCCTCTAGAAAAGATGTTGATGTTGTGTTCTTTCCTATACTCTAGCTTTGAAATTTGGTGTCTCTTCAGCGTTATACAAAGGCATTGGGATCATCATCATAACGGTAGTTTCTCATAGTCTGCCAAACTAAGTGATCAATAAAATGCAATATTAGAAACTACATGTTCAAGCCTTAAGGTGGAAGAAGATTTACATCACTTAAAGCAAGTCATTCTCTACTGATGCTTTTGCCTACACTTTTTAACTAAAGTTGTTATCTGGACTGAAGATAAGTGTAGGCATTATCTTCAGTCTAGAGAACATCTTTAGTTGAAAAGTGTAGGCAAAGTCTCAGGAGAAAATGAGAGTTTTAACTGATGGAAAAAAATCCATATATATGAAACAGATATGGACCAGTGTACAAAAAAGAGCGAGGAACTCCCAAATGTCTATCTTGTATTTCTTGGATTTTCCTCATATTATTTATAATTATATGTATTATTTTATAATTGAAGAAAATCCAAGAAATAAAAGATAGACACCAAAGAGTTCCTCGCTCTTTTTGGTATATTTCATATAATTCCATCTTAAGACTTGCTCATGAAGTTTGTAATATTGCATTTTACTGATCACTTAGTTTTGCAGGCTATGAGAAACTGTCGTTCTGATGATGATCCCCTCCTTGCTACTTGTGAAATCTCAATTAAGAAATAGCTCATTGAAGTGGATGGTCGAGTCCTAGAGGCACCCAAGGTAGAGGTTGACTTTCTTGATGTAATTTAACAGTTTTCCTTACAATATAGATGTGACTACAGAGAAAAATAAGATACTTATTGGGTATGCTCTTAAAATCTAGTTTTCTTTCGATCTGCAGTTGAAGGTTGGTAATAGTGAATACTGCTTCCCATGTAATGGACAATGGAACTTCAACAACAAGGTATTGACCACACAATTTATAGTTTAGAGGTACAATCTCTACAGTTTGACTGGGAGAGAGGAGAGAGGGAAGTAGAAATTGATGATATTTTTATCTTCCATGTTCCTTTTGACAAAATGTGATTATGTGGTATCACATACAGTTCCTATACTTGACAAATGTGCTTCTTATAAGATTTTGGGATTCCCACTCATAGTATTTCTACTTATAAAATCAATAACCAGTACTTGACAAATATGCTTCTTAAAATCATTACCAAGGTACATTAGAAGACTTGCTATTGAATTTTTTTGCTCTAGGGAACTGCATATGGATTTCCATAGCTGCATTATAAGTATTAGTTACACTAATTGTTTTGGTGGTGTTGAGGTAAACTATTTGTGGTATAGTTATGTTAATAGTAGTGTTATATGTGCCTTCACTTTATTTTTTTTATTTTTTTTGGGTTGGGTGGAGGGCTTTTCGGGGTGTGTGGAGGTGTGGGTGTGGATATATAATCGAACAAAATTGTGGAAGTTGTCAATGGTGTTTGAGGTGCATAAAGATTTAGTGTAGTAATTAATGCAATAGTCATTTAGGATGCTTGGTGCTAGTGATGCATTGTTGTTGAAGTTACCCTGGCAATATTGGCTACACAACAACCCATTTATCCTTCTGTAGTAACTTTGGAGTGATGTCAGTCCCTCCTTAAGGAAAACTGAGGGCGAAAAGTTTGTGATGGTGTCAAAAAAACAGTGTGAAAAGGGTTTGAAATGGCAATTGGTGCTTTTCACTCTCTAAACTTCTTGGTTTGACAAAATGACCAAGAAGCCTTTTGACCCTCTTTGTAGCTATGTCCCGTCAATTCTGCTATTCACATGTTCATTGAGTTATACTTTTTCTTCCTTATATGAGTTATATTTATTTCTTCCTTATATGAGTTATATTCTTTTCTTCATTGTTGAGTTCAATGTGGTTCTTGTTGTTTGCCATTTAGCTAATCAATTTTGATGTTAACATGTTCATTGAGTTATACTTTTTCTTCCTTATATGAGTTATATTTTTTTCTTCCTTATATGAGTTATATTTTTTTTTCATTGTTGAATTCAGTGTGGTTCTTGTTGTTTTCCATTTAACTCATCATAAAGCGTTCATACAGTAATTTCTTTACCCTATGTAGAATTGATGGAATTTTTTTTCATTCTTCCTTTTTTTAGCCTCTTTCCTTCAATTTATAATTTAATTTTAGGGAACTTCTCGCCCAGCCCACTTTGACATTTTGTTGGATGAGATGGGTTTCTCTCCTGTAGAATCTCATTAATTTACTGTCTTATGTGTAGTGCAGCCCAAGGAAGTCTCATCAAGGAGGATCCAACCTTCATATGTGTGGAAGCCCTTGACGCAGTCCCATAAAGTGGAATTATAGAGTTCTAGCATTGCATATTATGGTAGTGCATATGTTATATAGTTGTAGTTAGTTATGAGTATGTTATTTATCTCCATGTAATGTAGAGTTCTGGGAGTGCATATTGTGTATAAATAGATGATGTAATTTTTCACATGCGTCTAATGAGAATAGATCTTCTTCTCCCCAAAATTTGAAATCTCTTCTTCTCCACTTTTTGCATTTTCAATAAAATTTGACAAAAATATTTACTTGTTGGAGTAATGTTACCAAATTTGTGGGCATTGCCTTTTTGAGTTAGGGTAAGGCTATTATTTTTATTTTTTTTGGTAAGAATACCACTTTTCAAGGTAAGGTTTTATTTTTTTTTCTTTTTTTTGGTAATATTACCTCTTTTCTGGAGTAATGTTACCAAATTTTTTTGGGTAGTGCAGAATGCTAGGAAAATTGAAATAGAGTTGGGGTAAGGATATCATAAAAACACATACCTTCATCAAGTATATTTCACCAACAACAAACTTTCACCTCTTTAGCATTGCTCCTATTGTGAATAAAACTATTTATATGTAACCTACATCTGAAAATGGCATACACACTGCTATTGGTATGTGTGCAAGCCAATTGAGGTGTAGGTTATATATAAGTAACTTTGACATACTGTAGCATGGAGGTGCCTGGACGATGAAGACAAATAAGATGAAGAGAATTTATCTCAGAAGCAATACAATTACACTATGTTATACGTTATATTATATATAATAGGGAATATTGAGTCCCCACCTAACAACATTAGTCTCGACCAAACAAAAAAAATGCAAAAAAAAAAAAATACCGCTTATATAACTACTTGGAAAAGTGTCTTTGGGTTCAATTAGAACAGGAATGGTTGGTAAGAATGATGGGTAAGAATGGTTTGTTGGCCACTGTAGCCTTATATAAGGAATGACTTCAAATTGTTCATCTTCCTCAGCCTCCTCATCAACGTACTCCTATGTTCTAACCTTGATCCTTTCTCCATTTACTTGATCTTTTCCAAGAAATGATAAGGCAAACGATAACACACGAAGAAAGAATTCTAAACTGAGTAGAAGAGAAAATAAACAAAAGGCAAAGGGATCCATAAAAAAAATGGTCTGCACAAAAAAAGAAATGGTATCTACATATTTTCGCACATCAAACATCCTAAATCACCCAAACAAAACCTCATGGTTAGCAAAACGCATGCCAAAAAACAAATTAATTCAACAAAATACAACCACCACCCCATGGGCTGCAAAACACAGGCAAAAAAAATTGATTCACCAAAACAAGGCAATTGATTCAGCAAAACATTGGCAAAAAAGAATTAATTTCAATTTAGCTATTTTTGTTTATACAAAAAAAATTAGTATGTGCCACTAAATCAAGCCCATAAACAATATACATGACTTCAACTTTTGTATACAAAAAAAAAAAAAAAGAATATGTCACACATATCATCTCCGATTTTTACCACAATTCTTTTGTTGGTGTTGGTGTGCCTTACTTATGATCTTGTTTCTTGATTCGTGGTATATGTGAGTAACAACTTTGAATGCTAGATCCCTGTGCATCGTATTGGATTCATCCTAAATACAATAACCAATAACGACAATTAAATTGACAAATGTTACATATACAAATTTAATTTAGGGCTATTAAATATTAAATAAGGAGAATAGCTATCATACCATAATTCTGAATGATTGATCCAAAAATTGAGCATGCATCTCCTTTATGACAAATATTTCATAATCATAGCTATTTGTTTGCGTAGGAGCCCAATCCATTCCATATATGTGCCACTTGGTCAATGTTGGTGTGTAATTATGTATGACAAGCTGAAGGAATAGATCTAATTATTTAATCACATTTGCAAGAGCAAAAAAACGGATATTGTCGAGATATAATGGTAGAGAATCAAATAATAAAATTTTTTTCTTCACTACATCCACCACGCATAAATACCAATGGGTGTTATTGTCGTTCATGGCTATATAGATCTACATAAAGAAATACAAGGATGTTAATTATTGTGTAAATGATCAATTATAAACAACAACAAAAAATAGGACATCTACATACCTTATCACAGTCCTTGAAATCTGAAACGAAGTACCTTTAAAAATCAAGCAAGCCAATTGTTTTTTCTTGTTCGTTTCCTTGCCTTACCCTTCCAAGTGCTTTTTTTTGGGTATTGAAGGTAAGATATGGATACACATTTAACTCACATTGTACATGTTCAAGATTAAAAAAGTCAAATAAACAACATTAAAAAAATCAAATAAAGCACATTACTGCAAACCATGTGGGTAGATACCACCTTGGCCTTTTTGTAAAAGGATTAAACTTCACATCATCCGGAATAATACAAAAAGCCAAATCTATTATCCTCAGGTCAAAATGTACAAAATCAATACTTGGTCAATATAAAAAACACAATAAATAAAGATGTTCATTTTTAACTCACTCTGTCTAACAATCATGTTCTTCGTTTTAGAGATTCAATAAATGAATATCTGTTGACAGAACATGTCTCAAATCTCACCAATGTCTCACTATTTCATGATAAAAATGGATTAATAATTGGTGATGATCCCACAATATATAAGAAGAACAGGTGAGATTTGGTATATAGTATAAATACCTCATGTCAAATGTGTTGTCAAATATATAATTCAAGACACACATTTTATCATAATCACTAATTTCATCAATAGCTGGATAATCTTCATCTGATAGGGTCCACAAACTAGTGAAATCTGAAATTTGTTTATTAAATATAAGAAAGAGTTATTAAATGTGGCACAATAGTTTAAATAAAGTCAATACAAATATTTGTTTAAACAATCATTTAATGTGGGGTATGAAATTAAACCTCGGTGATAGTTAAAGGAATGTGAAAAGTTGTTATTTCTTCTAGAACTTTATGTGTTTTCACTTTGGCCTTCTCATCATCCTTTGTTATTTTTTCATCCATATATACATTAACACCAGCCTCATGCTTATTTACAACTTCCACCATCTTCTCCTCTTTATCTTTATTTGCATTCACCTCCTCTTCATCCTTATTTCTAGCTTTGTCATCTTCATCCTTATTTCCAGCATCCTCCACCTCCACCTCTTCATCCTATTTTCCAGTTGCCACCATCTCCTCACGTTTATCCTTATTTGCATTGACCTCCTCTTCATCCTTATTTCCAGCAATCTTCCATTGTTCCTCTTCATCCTTATTTCCAGCAACCTTCAATTGTTCCTCTTCATCCTTATTTGCATTCACCTCATCTTCATCACCTTTCTTTACAACTTTCTCCATCTTCTTTCCAGTTTCCTCCATGTCCTCTCTAGCTTCCTCCATCTCCTTGTCAAACAAGATTTCATTATTATCCAACTGTGATAACACACATAGAGTAGTATTATAATGCATTATTGATTAATCTTGTAATCAAGTAAAACCACAATTAAGTTTGACGTGTTATACCACCGCTATATCTTTCGTGTGCTTCTTCAAGATAGTATTTTCATACATCTTCAAATAAAATTACTGCTTACACAAATAAAATTAGAGATTTGGAATATATATTTTTATTACTAAAAATATGGATTTTATAATGACTATCATACCTTAAAAATGTCATATGATAATTTCAAGTATTTACTTGGCTTCCGCTTAGAGTTTCTTCTCAGCACCTTTGCGCTATACTTTTGTTGCAACTTTGGGCTGTAATTGTTTTGGGTGCATGTGTCACGCCCCGAATTTCCATAAACTCGGGAAGTGAGTGAAAAGGGAGAAGAAAAATGAAAGATCATTAGGTTGGATAAATTGGTTCTCATTCATTTTTTATTTTTTTTCAAAGTTTTTCATGCCACTTTTCTTCCATTTTTAGCCTATTTCTTCAAGGTTTCTAAACCCCTCTTTTGGACATCCTTCCCACCTATTTAAAAGGTGTTTTACACACTTAACAAGTCTTTTAATTTTCTATAAAATTTCAACATAACTTCCTTTGTTTCCAAGCCTTTTTCCCACCTAATATTCACAATATTTCATATGCATTATTATATCACAACCCACCCTCACTCAGTGGCCACAATCTATGTAAATTAAACATACATCCTTTGTTTTCAACATACACATATAATACTCATTTCATGAAGATATCCTACATATCAATTTGGTTTACACCCTTACACTTTAAAATGACCCAAGATCTAAATCCATTACTTTTCCAAATTGAAATACAAGTCATTTGGGTTTATGCCCATACATACAAAATATGTCCAACGACCAAATATCCATTCAAGTCCCTTTCCCCTCCTTCCTTTAAGACTTCCTCAAATCTCAAGTATCAGGAGTCTCATCTGTAATATGATATCCCACGAATGGGTTAGCTTAATTGCTGGTATAACAAAATGCTAATTCTAGGAACAAATTTAAGGCGTGGCATGTGCAAGTGTACAATTTAAAAGATACAACTCCGTAATCCCTCAATGCTATGCAATGTCACTATGCATGACACGCCCATGCCAGTTTATGCCACCCATGTCTCGCTTCACGGTCCGCCCCCGTCATCCCACGAGTACTGTCATTGGCCAAATTTTGAGTTTTTCACCACAGGATCTACACTCTCATAATGCATAGCACCAAGTGCTCAACCCACACTATGTTCTAAGGATTCATGTATGCCAAGATGTCATGATTTTTCTAGATGTGAATTCTATGAAATATTTTATCAAACACCTTATTTACATGAATATGAAGCACCATTCAATGGACTGAACATATGATCAAGCCTCATATTCATTACTTTCACAATTTCTCAAAGAAACTACTAATACACAAACTACCAACTCATGTAATAAATCATCTCTCTCAAACCACAAGAGTTTCTCTACATTAACATAAGCTAGAATATAATAATCCAACATATAAGCAATATACACCTTTGTCATAGCAACAAATTGTTAAGAAACTCAAAGAACACAAAAGTACTTAAACCACTAATTCTAAGTTTTCAAAGCAACTACCAACTAAATAATTTTCTAACATCAACTAAACACCTAAATCATTCAATCAACACATAGGAAGGTAAGAAAACTTAAATCTATTCTCAACTTAGCAAAATATCATAACTAAAATAATTTTTCTCAAACCAAGGGAGTTGTGTTAGCTTCAAAGCCTAACCGATTGGTGAGAATATAGCTCTTGTTGAAAGGAACAACTTCTTAGAAGGAAGTCTTGCAAGAATCTTGGCCTAAGATTGAGTTTTGGTAGCTTGAAGCTTGAAAAACTTAGGATTTTTCTTTATTCTTCCTCCTTGAACGTGTACTGCCCCTTCCCAGACCAAAAACACTGATATTTTTACACTAAAGGGCTGTATTTATAGTGGAGGGCAAAGGTGTAAAATCACCCTTTTGCCCTTAATAAATCTAGGACCCCGTTATACTACAACTCGTCCCGAAACGCCTCAATTTGACATTTTATTTTAACCAAAATTATTAAAATTAGTTTAAATAAAAATTTTCAAAAAAATATATTTTCGCTAGTGACCGGGTTTAACCGGTTCCACCTAGGCCGCCCCGGATATCTTTTTTGTCTAATTTTTGAAACTATTTTTATTTAGGCTCAAATTTGCACAGTAGGTGTATTTTAACATTTTAAGCATGTTTTTCTTCTATAACATACTCATATTATTCTCCTAAACATGACTTATATCTAAATGATGCATATGTAGTGCCCTACCGGCAAATGGTGCATGAATAGTATCCTACCGGCAAAACTGAAAAATTTATTCCTACTTTTCAAATCTCTACAGCATGAGTGTGAAGCTGATTGATGGTGAGGTGTGTTTACAATGGCATTTGAATGTTGCCACAGTGTATGTTTCATAGACTTTATATGTGGTGTTTGCACCGTTTGAAGCGGAATCCACATCCGATTATCATACTTTGATTCATTTAAGGTTTCTTCATGGATTGCTTCATTGTCTATGTCTTTATTCTCTCCATCACATTTATTCATGGATTCCAATGCATCAACGATTTTCTCCATCATGGTAACCACGAATCTACTTTGCCAAATAGGTCATCCTTGATTTTTGGCCATTAATTTTTCGAGAGATGAAAATCGTTCTTCCCATGATTGAAAAAAATTATTCCAAATCATCATAATTAGAAATAGAAATACTCACAGTCACTTATATAAGGAAACATCATTACACATACTTTAGATAGGTCACCACCTGTCTGCCCTATGTTAGGATCCTTCTTAATTTTGCATGGAACTTGTGATTGCACAATTAGTGGAACATGAGACTGTTCATTAAGGGGGCTACTCCTACAACTGGAACCTACAACATACATAAATAACTCTCAATCATAACTCTAACAGTCTAATAATCAAACTTAAAGTAAAATACATACACATCACTTATAAACAAATAATAACAACAGATACCTCTTTCAAATTTGTCAACTTCTTAAAAATAATCATACCATTTTTTATTTCCAAATACCCTATGCTCCAATGCGGGGAATGGATTGGCATTTGATTGGCACAAGAGAAACTCCTATGGGTGTCAGGTGTTGCAGATAAAAAATCTATAACAAGTGACTACTCTCGATTAGAATAACCTACAACAACTAACTACTCTTAATTCGAAACAAAAACAACAATACTAAATACAAGATCTTTTAGGTAACAATACATTACCTTTAGAACTAGTATATGTCTTATATTTTTCACCCCCTCAATCAGGGCATCAAACACCTACTTGGCCCAGTTTTTTGCTCCCAAAGAATCAACCTCCACCACAGAATGGAAGAATGAGCTACTAATTGAGGTCTTTGTTGTAGGAGACAATAGACATTCAAGTACAAATAAGATAAAGATACGCCAAAAGTCTTCTGAATCCACCTTCATTTCATCCAATGTTATTCAAATAGTTCATTGGAGTATCCTTCATTCCAGTGAACATGGAATTACAAATTTCATTTATTCTTTCATAGGGGTCACTCGTCTCCACATCTATCCCCCCTTATCTCAACCCCAATATAGATTCTACATCTTTAGGAGAGAATTTTAAGGATTTCCCGTGAATATTCAACATACATGAATTAGGGTCAAAGTGTTCAACCACCCACTCACACAAATCTCTCCTCAATATTTTGCATTTGAGGCTTAACAAACCTTTGAAATCAATCTCTTCAACCCCATATTTTTGTTCATCGCTAAACCTCTCTATTATTTTCACCATCAATCCTGGTGAACGTCCGATTCTCAACTGTACCATCAAACATTTGTCATTATACAACACACAAAATAAACACATGTTACACAAATAATTTAGTGTTATGATTTACCTTTTCTGTTGGTGTAGATTCTTTTTTGCACAATTCCTTTTCTTTCTTTTATGACTTTGTCATCTCTATATATTTTTATATATATATTTTTTCACAATCTTCCATATTCTTCCATTGTAGTCCAAGTTGTTTCATGAACTGAATGAATGAGTGGAATGGTTATACATACACATATGCAACATATCATTTACACAGTGGAGAATTACATAATATCCCTTACCCCATGGCTGAGTTTTTTATTTTCCTTTTCTTTCATTGTCTTCAAACAATCTTTGCCACAATGGAGAAATAATATCATCAATGGCATACAAATAAGATTAATAAAAATGGTTGCCAGTCTTTTGGCTAAGAGGACCACTCTTTTGGTTAAGAGTACCTCAACAGTGTAATCTTAACTAAAAAAGTGGGACTCTTAACCAACAAAGTGGTAATATTAACCTAATCAATGGTAATGTTAACAAAAAAAGTGGTACTCTTAACCAAAAATAGTGTAATTTTAACCAAAAGAATGGTAATGTTAACCTAATCAATGGTAATGTTAACCAAAAAAGTGATACTCTTAACCAAAATAGTGGTAATATTAATCTAATCAATGGTACTCTTAACCAAAAAAGTTGTACTCTTAACAAAAAAAAATGGTAATGTTAACCTAATAAATGGTAATGTTAACCAAAATAGTAGTAATGTTAACCAAAAAAGTTATAATGTTAACATTCAATGAATCTGGTGTGTGCATCTTAACTTAAACAGTGGTAATGTTTACCAAAAAAGTGATACTCTTAACCAAAAAATTGGTAATATTACTAAAAAAAATGGTACTCTTAACAAAACAAATGGTAATATTAACCAAAAAAATAGTACTCTTCACCAAGACAGTGATAATATTAACCAAAAAAATAGTAATGTTAACCAAAATAGTGGTAATCTTAACCAAAATTTTGGTAATATTAACCAAAAAAGTGAGAATATAATTACCAAAACAGTGGTAATATTGACCAAAAAAGTGGCACTCTTAACCAAAGAAAATGGTAATGTTAAAAAAAAAAGTGATATTCTTAATCAAAATAATAGTAATGTTAACAAAAAAAATGGTACTATTTATCAAAAAAATAATAATGTTAACAAAAAAAAAAAGTAGTACTCTTACTATAATTTCAACCTTAGTTTTAATAAATAATTATGATTTTATAATCTCTTAAAGGGTTGATAGGGATAAAAACAATTCTACAACTCCATCTTCTTCCTTCTTCTTCGTCTGAGTTTTTTTTTTTAATGAATTTGTAAGGCTCAGTGGTAGCCGGTAAAAAGTGATACACTTGATCAATGGTTGGAAGTTCTTCATTATATTTATAGGGATAAAAACAACTTTGCAACTTCATCTTCTTAAATCTCCTTCTTCCTCGTCTTGAGTTTTTTTCTTTTTTTTATGAATTTGTAAGGCTCAATGGGTAGCCAGTAAAAAGTGATAGACTTGATCAACGGTTGGAAGTTATTCTTTATACATCTATCGTTGATTTTGTTTTTTCGGTACCATACCAAAAAGTGGGTGTCGGTACCGTAGTCGAACTCGAATGCATTAGTCTGTTATTATATACTCTACTCCATTGAATATAAACTCCATCATATATTTTCCACTTTTAAATTTAGAGGTTTGAACAATGGACGAATGAGCTTTTATATTTGAAAAATCTTAAGATTTTTACTTTAGCCTCTCAAATATTAAAATTCTCATGTATATGTATCCGAAAAGCAATGCGTTACAGGTTTTTGCGTGTTATGGCACATGTGTAGAGATAGAAAAAATAAATAGTGTTTTACTTTTGGAACATGTTGCTCCCATTTTTTCAAAGGTAAAAAACTTTGTCAGAATTTAGAAAATTTAAGGCGCAATATTATGAGAATTTTAATCTATGAGGGGGTAACAATTGTATTTATTGAAGAATAACAATTTCTTCAATTCTCTTAGGTGCGTAATTCTTGAGCCAATCTTTTAACTTACAATATAAGCATTTTGATCAACATGAAAGTATTCATCCTTCAGATACGGGAAAATCTCATAGCCTATCCTTAGCTAAAAAAAGCGTGCTTATGTCGCTCAGACTCATGATTTTGAATAGAATGAAAGGTAAAGTCCGGGTGTATGAACCGATCCCTCAACTCATACACTATTTAAATCAGGCCTTAAGTTTCGTCAGGAACTTAAGACCCACTCCAGAGACTTTACACCTAGGGGACTTCGAACCCCTAATCTCCCACTGGAAAGCCAGAGGCCCTGGCCAACTGGGCTACCCCAATTGGTTAACATGAAAGTATTCTAATGCAGTCAAGCTTAACAAAAAATATTTTTGAATCATTTTCCTGTACGTGAAGGATACCATTGCAAATATAAAATTTTAAGTACTAAGAATCTGTACCCCCTCAATCTAAGAAATCTCAAAAGTAGCCGAAGTAGGCTCTTCCAAGACTTGTTCTAAAAGCTCCAAACGCTTTGACTTTCGCTAAGCTTTTTTTCTTTTTATGCTACACGCATTCAAACTTGTACCCCCTATTTCCCCGCACTTGAATACTAGTTATGAGCGAGTTTACAGCATATTTTTTGAGGAACAAAAATGATTGCTCTTTAAAAAGTATGATATATATTAAACTTGAAATTTTTGAATTAACAAAGATTAGGCTCAGCCACTAAACTACCCTAAAAGTTACTTTGACTGGATCTTTTTTTTTTGTTTTGGGGTAAGTTCTTCGACTAGAGCTTTGAATCTGCCTTTGAGCATCCATTTGCTAACAGAAGCTTTGAACGGCTACCAGAAGAGTGGCATCCATTTTCTATAGGACAGTTGCGAGAGACCAATTCTCGATAGTGGCCAGACGAGAATATTGAATGACTTGATGGACAGGTAGGAAACCTACGGATTGCACCTACCAGGACTTATTGGCTTAGGAAGAAAACCAAAGAAAGCCAGAAGGTATTTTTTTCACATGTAAAGATAAATTTGCAATATGGAAATATAAAAAGAACTCATAGGACTCCAAATATCATGGTCTTTGTGATACTTTACTCCTTCTAGAGTCAATTTTCTCGCATTACTCTTTCAATTGTTTAAATTTATTTCACATTGTCCAAATAATCTTATGACAAAGGAAAATTATATTCAGACCTCCTAAGGTTTGTCACTTAATCACTCAAATTCTTGACATTTAAAATATAACACACAAATCTCATGAGGTTTGTTTGCGCGTAACACTTACACCTCTGCCGTCAATGTCCAATAGTGTATCCGTTAGTAAATTACATACAGACCTCCTAAAGTTTGTAGAAGTGTAATACTTAAACCCCTCAAATTTAAAATGTTATACTTAGACCAAAACTACTCCTCAAATATAGAATATCAAATATTTTAAATTTATAACCAAAATTATTGTGACATTTATTGAAATAAAATTAAAAATAAAAATTTAATTTTTTCTTAAAAAAACATAATTAGTATACAATTATAATATGTATTGGAATTTAATTTGATCGTTTAAACAACTAAATTAAACTACTAAATTACCTCAATTAAAGTTAAAATATATTTTGTCAATTATAGTTTAATTCCTTGTTTAATTTTTTAGTTTTATTCTAATAAATAGTATTTTTAAGAAAAAAAATTTGGTTTTTTTATTTTATTTTAATCAATAATATAATAAAACATGAATTTTGGTTGTAAAATTCATGTTCTATTATAAATAACTTAGACCCTTATTTAATTTTTTAGTTTTATTCTAATAGATAGTATAATGCTCTTCATAAAACACACTTGTGATTTGTGATAAGAGAGAGAGAGATAGAGATGTGAAAAACCAATAATAAAGGGTACAATATTAAGAAAGGACAATAGTTTAAGGGCACTAAATATAATTTTATTTTAAAAAAATGGAAGAACATGACAAACATGTATTTGTTTTGTTAGGATTAAAGTGTGGACTGAAATTCCCACCGTCTTTGTTTTGTTTGTAGTAAATATTGGCAATTAAAATATTCACCGTCCAATTTTATTTTTTTTAAATGAACATACCAGGAAATACATGTATGTTTTGAAAATATTTTACCCCGTTATAGCACATTGTCTATTGACAAATGTGGTTATTGCCCAACTTGATCAATTCATCAGGATCCAAATAGAAGAACGATAGGTAATGCGTGTTATAATGATCTCATAGTAGAGAAGAAACGCATGCAATGACCCCCAAGACCTAAAAACTTGCATAATATTGAATGTTGACATGATCATTTGAGTATGATTGTCAAAAAAAAAAATAATAATAATATATTGTTGTCTTGAGAACACTCCAACGTGAAAAGCAATAAGGGCATGTTTATTTCGGATATTAAAAGGTGGGATTCAACTAAATTAATTCAATAATCCAATAGAAACTTAATACCATATTTGGCTAAGGTTATAGGATTTGATTTTATATTATGGGTCAATACCGACTCTAGGGGTGACTCAAGGCAATTTGAGACATAAAACGACAACACTAAATATGACTTTTTTTTATTTTTAATATTAATTTTTAAAAAAAATAATTTATTTTTAATTTATTATGTGAAAGAGACAGAAGAGTGATGGGCTAGTGTTACCAAAAAAAATGTATCAACTTTTGTTTTTGTTTTTGATTTTTATAGGAGAGAAATTTTAATTTCAACTTTTTTATATATATTTTTTACTTACTTTTGAACAGAGAGAATAGATATGAGTAAATATGAGTTGACTTTGAGTATTTTTTATTTTTTTGGGGGCCTTTTTTTTAGGTTTAAAATTTAATGAATTTAAATTTTTTCTGAGCTAATAATATACCTAAAGCTATGGGACTTTTTAAAAATTTAGGGTCTAAAACTCAAATTTATTTTTTAATATTTTGAACCCCCCCCCCCCCCCCGGCGACCGACTCAATGCCATAGAATCAAATAACACCACATCTATATAATAAAACAGAAGTATGTTTGAATTTTATCTTAGTCATATTTTTCCTCTCAAAACCATCATCAATCACTTACCTCATTCATCATCCATTTTTCAAACTCAAACGTCAAATTACATCACTCATTTCTACCACATATTTAATCATTTATATATTTCCTCCCTAAAGATATCACACAACTTATTTGTATCATATATTTAATTATTTAATATTTAATTAATTTGTAGTTAATATATTTTGAAAAAATTTAATACAGTGGAAACGATTTTTTTTTACGCTTGAATTTTATATTTTATTGTGTCTTCAATACCGATTATGACTAGTATATATATATACTAGTATTAGGTTGCGTATGAGGATTGAGAAAGACAAGAGTGTCACTTGCTTGATTTTGACAAATTTCAATTTCAATCTAATGCCAGGCGTCAATACCTAATCCAAGCACGAGATTGGTAATACAGCAGTGGGCGCAGGATAAAATAGTACCCCTATTTGAAAAAATGAAAGCACACCCAAGGAGTGTGATCTACATGTATGTGTCAGTGTGTGTGTGAGAGAGAGAGAGAGAGAGAGAGATGTGTGTGCGTAATTTATTGACAGTCTATTATGATATTAATTGGGATCAATAGTTAATTTAATGAAAATAATAAATTAAATTAATAAATTATGTCAATAAATTAAGTTTAAATAATATTATTAATATGTGTAAACATATGGAAGATTTTAGATAACGGCTCCTTAAAATAACACTGAAAAAAAAAAAAAGCGCTTGCAACCTTTGTTTGATAGGTTTGGGTAGATATAATTGTGGGTTTAATAAAAAAAAGACCAATAGACCATGATATCCCTTTTTTAGTATCAACAAATATAACTTAAATATTTATAATTTAATAATAGACAAATCTAATCAATAAATTAATATGAACTGTATAAAATCTACAGTAGATATATGTATTTATTTTAGTTGTTAAGAGAATGATCACTACAGATTTGCATGGTTGAAACTGAGTTGAAGAGTTGACAGTATCTGTAATGTGGATCTACCCTGGGCCATCTATCAATTAATTTACAAAATTAATGCGTTTTATTATATTTATTTATCTCCACATTTGAAAATGAATAATTTCTTTATTTTTTTAATATTATCTGGTTTGGTATAGTTTTTTTTTTTATTTAAAGCCTCTCAGTGTGGGTGGAGGGTTTGATTTGGTTTGGTATAGTTAAAATCTATATTATTAATAAATAAAAATGGTAGCGTCTAGTATCTCTTAGAGTCAGACCACAAGAGATTTATCCCTCATGAATTTTTTAGTATTGGCGTGAATGGATTGTCTTTGACCGTACCCAAGAAAAAATTAGTTGAAATATACACAACTCCTAACCGTAGGAAAAAAAAATAGAAATATCTCTAGAACCCTTCATATAGCTCCCCTTTTAATTGCTTTCAAATCTCTCTCTTTCTCTCTCGCTCTCTCCACTCATATCTTTCTTTTTCTTTTTTTTTCTCTTACTCTTTAACAATCATGCGCAGAATAGTCTGTGTACAAGATCTTCTAGTATAATAAAAAGGGAAAAAAAAAAGAAGATAAAAACCGATAAGAAGATGGTACTAGAAAAACTTGATTTCTTTTAGGTTAATCATCATTGAAGGAGGTTAGAATAACCTAGAACATATTCTCAATTTGAAATAAAAACAACAATACTAAGCACAAAATCTTTTAGGTAACAATACATTACCTTCAGAACTAGTATATGCCTTATATTTTTCACCCCTTCAATCAGGGCATCAAACACCAACTTGGTCCAATTCTTCGCTCCCAAAGAATCAACCTCCACCACAGAATGGAGGAATGAGCTACTAATTGAGGTCTTTGTTATAGGACACAATAGACATCCAAGTACAAATAAGATAAAAATACGCCAAAAATCTTCTGAATTCACCTTCATTTCATCCAATGTTATTCAAATAGTTAATTGAAGTATCCTTTATTCCAGTGAACATGGAATTACAAATTTCATTTATTCTTTCATAGGGGCTACTCGTCTCCACATCTATCCCCCCATATCTCAACCCCAATATAAATTCTACATCCTTAGGAGAGAGTTTAAAGATTTCCCGTGAATATTCAACATACATGAATTAGGGTCAAAGTGATCAACCATCCACTCACACAAATCTCTCCTCAATATTTTGCATTTGAGGCTTAACAAATCTCTTCAACCCCATATTTTTGTTCATCACTAAACCTCTATATTGCTTTCACCATCAGTCCTAGTGAATATCTGATTCTCAACTGTACTATCAAACATTTGTCATTATACAACACACAAAATAAACACATGTTACCCAAACAATTTAGTGTTATGATTTACCTTTTCTTTTGGTATACATTCCTTTTTGCACAATTCCTTTTCTTTCTTTGATGACTTTGTCATCTCTATATATTTTTCTTTTTCACAATCTTTCATATTCTTCCATTGTAGTTCAAGTTGTTTCATGAACTGAATGAGTGGGTGGAATGGTTTTATATACACATATGCAACATATCCCTTACACAGTGGAGAATTACATAATATCCCTTACTCCATGGCCGAGTTTTTTATTTTCCTTGTCTTTCATTGTCTTCAAACAATCTTTGCTACAATTGAGAAATAACATCATCAATGGCATACAAATAAGATCAATAAAATTGGTTACCACTCTTTTTAGTTAAGAGGACCACTCTTTTGGTTAAGAGTACCTCAACAGTGTAATCTTAACCAAAAAACTGGTACTCTTAACCAAAAAAAGTGGTAATATTAACATAATTAATAATAATGTAAACCAAAAAAGTTGTACTATTAACCAAAAAAAGTGTAATCTTAACCAAAAGAGTGGTAATCTTAACCTAATCAATAGTAATATTAACCAAAAAAGTTGTAATGTTAATCAAAAAATGGTAATTTTAACCAAAAGAGTGCTAATATTAACCTAATCAATGACACTCTTAACTAAAAGAGTGGTACTCTTAACAAAAAAAATAGTAATGTTAACCTAATAAATAGTAATGTTAACCAAAATAGTAGTAATATTAACCAAAAAAATTGTAATGTTAACATTCAATGAATATGTCGTGTGCATCTTAACTAAAACAGTGGTAATGTTAACCAAAATGATGATACTCTTAACCAAAAAAATGATAATGTTAATAAAAAAAAATGGTACTCTTAAAAAAAAAAAAATTATAATATTAACCAAAAAAATGATACTCTTAACTAAAACAATTATAATGTTAACCAAAAAAGTGATAATGTTAACCAAAATAGTGGTACTCTTAACTAAAACAGTGATAATATTAACCAAAAAAGTGGGAATATAATTATAAAAATTGTGGTAATGTTGACCAAAAAAGTGATACTCTTAACCAAAAAAAATTGTAATGTTTACCAAAAAAGTGATACTTTTAATCAAAATAGTAGTAATGTTAACAAAAAAAATTGTATTCTTAACCAAAAAAATGGTAATGTTAACCAAAAAAAGTAGTAATCTTACAATAATCTCAACCTTAGTTTTAATAAATGATGATGATTTTATAATTTTTTAAAGGGTTCATAGGGATAAAAACAATTTTGTAATTTCATCTTCTTCTTTCTCCTTCTTCTTCGTCCTTCTTCTTCGTCTTGAGTTTTTTTTTTTTTTTTTTTTATGAATTTGTAAGGCTCAGTGGTAGCCAGTAAAAAGTGATACACTTGATCAATGGTTGGAAGTTCTTCATTATTTTTATAGGGATAAAAACAACTTTGCAACTTCATCTTCTTTGTCTTGAGTTTTTTTTTTTTTTTTATGAATTTGTAATGCGCAATGGGTAGCTGGTAAAAAGTGATAGACTTGATCAACGGTTGAAAATTGTTCTTTATACATCTATCCTTGATTTTGTTTTTTGGATACCATACCTAAAAGTGGGTGTCGGTACCGTAGTCGAACTCGAATGCATTAGTATGTTATTATATACTCTACTCCATTGAATATAAACTCCATCTTATATTTTCCAATTTTAAATTTAGAGGTTTGAACAATGGACGAATGAGCTTTTATTTTTGAAAAATCTTAAGATTTTTACTTTAGCCTCTCAAATATTAAAATTCTCATGTATATGTATCCGAAAAGCAATGCGTTACAGGTTTTTGCGTGTGTTATGGCACATGTGTAGAGATAGAAAAACTAAATAGTGTTTTACTTTTGGAACATGTTGCTCCCATTTTTCCAAAGGTAAAAAACTTTGTCAGAATTTAGAAAATTTAAGGCGCAATATTATGAGAATTTTAATCTATGAGGGGGTAACAATTGTATTTATTGAAGAATAACATTTATTCAATTCTCTTAGGTGCGTAATTCTTGAGCCAATCTTTTAACTTAAAATATAATCATTTTGATCAACATGAAAGTATTCTTCCTTCGGATACGGAAAAATCTCATTGTCTGTTCTTAGCAAGTAAAGGTGTGTTTATGTCGCTCAAACTCGTAACTCTGAGTAAAATCAAGGGCAAAGCGCAGGTGTATTAAGTCAGGACTTGCATTTTGCCAAAGACTTGAATACGGTTCGTCCAAGCAACTAAGATCTTGTCCAACCAAACAGCCACGTTATTTTCCATCCAAGAGACTTCGAACCCCTAACCTCCCACTGAAAAGCCAGAGGCCTGGCCAACTGAGCTATCCCAGTTGGTTAACATGAAAATATTCTAATCCGGTCAAGCTTAACAAAAAAATATTTTTGCATCATTTTCCTATAAGTGAAGGATACCATTGCAAATATAAAATTGTAAGTATAAGAATATGTACCCCCTCAATCTAAGAAATCTCAAAAGTAGCCGAAGTAGGCTCTTCCAACACTTGTTCTAAAAGCTCCAAATGCTTTGGCTTTGACTTTGACTAAAGTTTTTTTTCTTTTTAATGGTGCTCGGAATTTGTGGCCCAAGCCCAACTATGATGGGATGGTGTTGTAAAATGAATTCGCAGGTTATGGATTAATCTTTTACGATCAGTTAGACTGAGAATATAAGTGGTTCACCTTAACAAAAGTACTAAAGCTACGTCCACTATCAACGGAGTCTCTTGCTCACTGGGTTTGTATATTCATTGGCCGGCAAAGTGCCTCTTGCAACTTGAGACTCGGAGTCCACTTACAAAGGATGTATATCTAGGTATTCTCTCTCAGCTTTCTACGTTCTTCGACTCTCTAATGTTCTCTGATCTTTTTTTTTGGGAAGATCCTCTCTTTTGGCCTGGGTTATCGTTATCTATTTATATTAGCCTCTCTTTGGGCCTTCAACTGTCCTTTCCTCTGACCCCCTCCTGCTTCTTATACCACCACAATCACTGTTCATCCGGCGTCCCTTTTCATCCGGCGTTGCCGTCGCCATGATCTCTAGTGGCCTGGTGCTCCACCTTCTCTGAGATTGCCGTAGGTGTCAGGGGTGGTCTCCCTGGATGCGTGGTCCCCTTTGTCGATCCAGAAATAGCTTGGACTGGGCTTTTATTCTCCAAACCGCTTTATGGTTTAGATTGGGCCTAGACTGCTGGGTTATATGCTTTTTGCCGATGCTAAGTCCTCCTTCTCTACTTCAAGCCTTTTGGGCTGGTCAGGCTTCTGGGCCATCAAAGCCCTGGCCTTGAATTTTGTCCGTATCAGTTGTCCTCCAAACCCAGGTCATGAAGATGTTATCATTTTTGACCTAGGGTTAAAAATGACTTTTCTGGGCGTGTTATGGGCTTTCGAAGTGATGCTGTGTCCGGCTATTGGTTCTAACCAGGATTGGGCCATGCCTCCGTTTGCCGGCGATGATGGGATGGTAATGTACACGTGTCACCATCGAGTGAGCTTATGGATACAGCTTTTGTGGCGCGTCTTGCCATTTTCCTGTCATGAATTTAATGCTCCACACATACATATACGTCCCTCAAAAAGAGGGGGGGAAAGGTTTCTTGGATTTTTGTTCTGTGGTTCCGAGTCTCACTTTCCTTCGTGCTCCTTTCTCTTTCTGTGCTTTCAGAGTGTTTTGATCCGAACTCTTGGGTGACTTATGACATCCTCATCTCTGGTTCTCTTCTTCCTCTAGCATTTCACTAGGTACATCCTTCTTCCTTTCTCCTTGCTATTTCGACCTGGATCCATTTAACCCTCCCTGGTGGGGTTTTGGGTTCCACTTTCTGATTTGGAGGTTTAATTATTTCAAAGAACACTCCGACGACCTTTCTTTTTTTTTCGTGATTCGTAGACCGTTCTTCAGTGGCGAGGGTATCCTTACTTAGGGCCTGGTGCCTGAAACCTTTATTTTTGGCTAATTATGCCTTGCATTTCCCTTCCCTTCATTCTGATGTGAGATCCGACCTTTTGATGGGGAAATTTGTCGTTTCTTCCTCTTCCAAATCAAAGTCCGTTAGTGGGGAGGCCAAGGAGACCACTACGGCTTCCTCTAGTGGGCGTTCTCTTTTCGTCGGCGACGGAGCCCCTGAGTCCACTCCCGGGGCTTCATCCCCGGTGCCTCCAACAGAGGTTATACCTCTTTTCGCCCTTCCTCCTTGTTCTCCGGCTCAATCGAAGAAGATAAAATCCAGGCCGGCTCCCCTCCACCCCCCCCCCCCCCCGTTTCTAAAAAACAAATTCATCGTGAGCCTTCTGACCTGACCTGTTGTGCAGAGGGACCTTTAGCTATCTTGGTGATGAGGATTTGGAGGAATTAAGGCATGAGTATCGCTTTCCTGATTTCGTGGAATTACATTCCCCCAGGGAGCATGAGAGGTGTAATTATATTCTCCCTAGATTCACTTGCTTCTTCGAGTCTGCATTCCGGGCTGGTGTTCGATTTCCTATCCATCCTTTTATCCTTAATGTTCTTGGATTTTACAATGTCTATCCAACCCAACTATCTCCCAACGGTTGGGGGTCTCCTAGTTGGTTTCCTTGTCCATTGGTTTGAGAGTGGAAACCTTCCCCTTCCCTCTATACGACAATTTGTTTTCCTTTTTCAGTTGAAGTCTTCTCCCTCCTCAGGTTTCTTGTATTTTTCTAAACAGCTAAAGGCGAAGACTCTGATCTCCGGGCTTCCGTCTTTCAATAAAGGATGGAAATCGAGGTTCTTTTTTGCTAGGGACAATTCCTGGGAGTTGTCAGGGGAGCCCGGCGACGTTCCTCACGTTCCAAGATCTTGGGGGTTCCCAAGGAACACTCATAAGGCTAATCTACCAGTCGTGTTCCTTTGTTATCTTCTTTTCTCTCTTTTTTTTTTTGTTTCTAACCTTTGATCTGATTTGCAGAATTCTGCCCGGTACTCGGCACGGAGGAGACAGCCTGAATTGCTAGAATTGAAGCCTTGAGGGATTTCTTTGACTTAGTGACTGACGAAAATCTCATTAAACACGGACTAGGACCGCCCATTATTCGAGCTTCAAAGGTTGCACCACCTTCTGTCTCCCAGTTGGGTAACATGGACCAAGATCTGATCATGGTGGTGTTCTCGAATACCAAGCAATCGAGAAAGAGGAGGAGATTGGCGAAGGGAGGCCAGCTGCCACCCAAGGAGGCGTCGGCCACTGGGCCCATACTCACTTCTTTGGAAAAAAAAGTGAAGTTATTCCTCCCCGAGGGAATGCTGTCGTGCCCCCGCCTTCTTCTGCACTTTCCAAGGGCGACACCAACTTGGAGGGGGCTTCAGCGGACAAGCTCGGCTTTTCAGCCCCCCATTCTACCTCACTTGAGACGGTTCCTCTAAAGAATGAAAAAGGGGAGTTCGCCCCTTCAAAGTTTAAGGTGTGTGGGGGCGGCTTCCTTCGCAATCCCGAAGCCGCAGTGGCTACATTATCAAAGCTAATCTCCACGTCAGATCCTTAGTTGGCGATGGAGGCTCCCTTTAAAAAGAAGATCCAACATACCATCCAAGGCCTGGCCGAGGTACCTTCTTGTTCCATTTATTCACTCAGTCATTCTTGAATGTTTTCCCTATTTCTCGCATTGACCGATCTCCTTTTTCTTTTGTAGTCGCTCGCCTGCGTGAAGATGTTGGACATCCATCATGAGCGAGACCTCCAGAAGGCCAAGGATGTTCTCGATGTCATGACGGTCAGCAAGGATGCTGTCGAGGGGAAGCTACAGGTTCTGGTTTCCGAGGTCGCGAAATTGAAGAGGATCAACGATGAGCTGGACTCCCGCCATCAAGACCATATCGCGCTCAAAGAGTCACAGATTGGGGGTTTAGAGGCTAAAGATGCAGACCTTGCGACCAAGGACGATGAAATCAAAACCAAGGATGCAGATCTGAAGGGCAAGGATTCCAAGTTGTCGTCTTTGCGGGGCCGGGTGTCCGAGTTGTTGAAAGAGGGCGCCTCTGCCTTTGTGAAAGGGTTCCTGAATTGTAGGGACTAGATTGAGGATGCTCATCTAGACCTCGACCTGCATTCCTTTGTGTCGTGGCTTGAGTAGAAGAAGGGATCCACGACTGCTAAAGAGGTTATGGTGCCAAGTGCTAAGGGGGTTTCCGTTTCCCAGGTGAATGAGTCCGAGGAGCCCGATGTCCCAGCTAATAAAATTGACGAGGGACTCTTCCTCCTCGATCTTACTAGGCTCAACATCGGGAAAGAGACGTTCCATAACATCGCGAGGAGAGAAAGGGACCCTGGCCATGAGAACAGAAGGAAAATATTTTCCCTTGAGAGTACTGAAGGAGAAAAGTCGCGACCACGGAGAAAGCGAAGAAGTTCTGATGCCTAAGGCAAGACAGTCATTCCCCAAAAACGTCCATTTATAACTCTAATTGACGTACATCCATCATCTCAGTCAGGCGCAATTAATGCGTGTCCCTCGCATTTAAGGAGGGAACACGTGGCGTCATGGGAATCACCAAAGCGTCATGATCAACAAGCTACTATCCCCACTGGCAGCGCACTTTTTTTAATAGATGAAATCTTCATATCTAGAGTATGGAGAAAGATGTGCAAAAAGACCAAAATGACCCCAGGATTCATAGGAAGACACTTGAAGGGCTAAACACGGGATTTCAAGTTAAATTTGTCATCTCGCCCTGGTCTACGATCAACCCGCCTCGAAAAAGGGGGCAAAATCAGTTCGACTATGCGAGGCCAAAGCCTTGGCCCTACCACGACCACAAAAAATAACTTGGAAACCATAATTTGGGATCTCGAAGTCAGCAAACAACATCATCATTTTCATTCAACAGAACTAGGGAGGAAGATATCATTTACAAGCAATGAGAAAACAACGACATTCCCAGTAAGAAGCTGTACCAAACCAAAGGTTACATCAAATTCAAAAAGATAAAGTACTACAAAGGTCCTTATCAAATCACCAAAAGTAAAAAGAGAGAAACAACCACGGGTCCACCTTAAGTAGCCGCCTCACCACTACCGCTCTTGCCAGGCGTTTTGATATCCCACCTGATGTGGTTGTGCGTCATGCTAATACGCGTCATTTCCATTATTTGGTCTGGGACGAGGCCTGTTTCTTTGAGGCCCCTTTTCTTTTTGGGCTGTGGTTCCCCCTTCCCTCGTTTATCAGAAAGGTCTTGCATTTCTTCAGTTTCTGTCCCGACATGTTCCTTCCTGCGGCCTGGGCGATCCTGCTAAGTTTCACAATGATGTGAGGGATGTTGTTTCCCCAGTCTAGGGCTGCTATTTTAGAGTTTCTTCATTTGTTCTGCCCCGAGGAGGTGTCTGAGTTTTACCATTCATTCCCAAGAGAGGAAGGGATGGAAAGTTCTCATTTTTAACCTTCCTCCGGAGCCTGAAGGATGGAGGAGAAGGTATTTCTTCTTTTTTGGAGTTGGCTGGGAATACGGGGCCCATTTTCCAGCAACAGCCAGGGTCCCTACTGAATGGGGTCAGCGCAGAAATCTGGGTAGGTTTCTTTCTGTTGGTTTTCTTCTATTATATTTGTTAACGTGGAGGAATCCCACCAAGCCCATGTTATTATATCTTCCTTGGGGGGTGATAACTTTGTTTACCTGTGTGGCTGTAGGCGAGTTACCACCTTTGTCTGGCGAGGAGCTGACCAGAGTCAGATATGCCCAGGCTTGTCCTTCATTTTCTTTTACGGAGCTGATGTGTCACGTTCCATCTTCATCGTCGAGTAGCCATGAGTATCTGACCTCCTGCTATTGTTCATGGTTCGTCGGGACTCTTACTTCTTTCTCTTGTCTGTTTATGCAGTTCCATCGTACCTGATTACACAACGGAGGGCGATCCTGGAGCAGGTGGGTCAGAGAAGGCTAGCGAGGAGTTCTGAACCTCCCACTAAGAGGGCTCGTCAAGGAGGGGATCATATGGGCCCAGCTCCGGGTGTTGGTGGTGAAGTCACGACCTTGCTGTCGACTTCCGGGCCCTGGTCTTGTGCCGCAAAGGCGATGATACCTGAGCCAGAGTCTGTTGCGACGACGAGCTGAGTTGTGGTCAGTGTGGTAATAGGACCGATTTAACGAGGTTTCAACTCTACCGGTGTAGCTGGTTCTAGCTCGGTGGGTGCTTCGCCCGTTCCATCGATCGATCCCGAGGGCAGTCTGCTGAGGAATGTGAGTTTGTGCAACCGCGCATTGATGGGATTGATCCCTCAAGCTGATCTGAGACATTCTGTGGACCTTCCTTTCCGGACCCGCAATCAAGAAGCGCTTCACGTTCTTCTTAAGGTAATTCTGCCTTTTGCTTCATTGTGCCTTGCCTTTGCTTCTGCAATGGTTTTAACCTTTCCCTTTGTTTTCAGTCGGCAACGCATGTCTGTGCACTTGGGACAGAGATTCACACCTTGAGGAATGAGCTTCGAGAAGTACGTCAACGAAACCTCGAGCTCTTGAATTGGGGTCTGGCTACTGAGGTGGAGTTGGAGCGGGTTCTCGACCAACGAGTTTAGATTTTTAAGTAGTTGGTTGCCAACACTTCTGTCGAGGTGTCTCTTCGGGAAGAATTGGCTCATTCTAGGGAAGATTGTGATGCCCGGACCCAAGACCTACTTGATTCTACTATCGTTCAGTCTTTACTAGAGGACCAACTGAAGGACTCACAGACCGCAAATACCGAGCTGAACAACTCTTTGTCGGTTGAACGTCAGGTGGTTGAGAGTCAATGAAAGGAGATCGAGAAATCCCAACTGGAGGCTGCCAGGGCCTTTGTAGATGGGTTTTTCAATTTTGTCGACCAAGCAATTGAGGAGTTCCTTAACTTGTATCTTGGGCGATTTCAGTCGCGGTTTGATGCTCCCCCGGGTGGTGGTGTTTCTGATGTTGCTCCACCGGCTCCTCCCTCCGAACAGCTTTAAAGATTTGTTTCTATTTTTTTTTTGTCTTGTCTGTAAACACTTTTTGGTAATGGAATTTGTAAACGCTTTTTTCCTTTTCCTTCTGCGTTTTCTAATGTGATGTATCTCCCCTGTCCCCTTGCTCCAAAGAGGCCTTGGTCTATTTGGAGTAATGTTACTTTCTAGGTGGCTTTTGGCTACGCGCAGCCGTGTGATTTTTGGGTAGCGTGCAAAACGGTTGTTCATTTAAGCTAGCTATTAGACGGTTCACCCACCTCTCCGAATCTTGCACCCTTATTTAATGTTATTTTGTTTGCGAGATTCCAACAATCGTTCTTCAGGGCTATATATTCCCCGATACTTCAAGCCATAACAATCCCACTTCCTTTCTTTCCCAGATTTTTGACTCCCTTCGTTGCTTGTTTTCTTAAAGGCTTGGACTAATGGCTCATTTCTCACTTTTTAAAAGTTGTGCTTGAGAGTCTCTGAAGGGCGATTGGTACTCTATCTTCCTACTTCCATCCATACTCACTATGGCAGATGTTGCCAATCTGAAAAGTCTGTATGACCAACTCGTAGATTTGGTCGTTAGGGTCTCATTCCCTAATGAGCCTTGCAGTATGCCTACTTCGAGAGAGTTTGTTTTTTTTTAGGGGGCCTTTGCATGTGGCCTTCGGCTCCCCCTTCATCAGGACATTGTTTGGATTCTTTTCTCACCATGATTTGTGTCCCACTCGACTTTCCCCTTCGGGGTGGGCTACTTTGGTCGGTTTCTTTATCTTTTGATGAATACAGGGTTTCGAAGCTTTCCCTACTATTTCTGAGTTTTTTTACTTTCTTGATCTTTCCTTTGACTTTGCCCCTTCTTTCTACTCTCTTGCTTTCAAATGGTATTTCCACCCACCTCTTGTTGCTGACATTCCCCCCTCTCCCGAGGGGTGGGCCTAGCGGTTCTTCTTCGTGTCGGGGAACTCGTGGAAGCCTCTGGTGGATGAAGGGTGTTGCCTTTGGATCCCTCGCTCTTGGGGGAATTTTAGGGATGGAGGTAATTGTTCTTTGTGGATTTAAAGACGGTTTTTATAGTTAAATGTTGTACTGACCTTGTTTCTGCTGGCATTGTGTTGTGCAGGTATTCCTTGTCTTACTTCGCAGGAGGCATCCAATGTTCGCAAGGTTAAGAAAGTTTCTCCCCTTTCCTATTCTGCCCTTGTTACCCTTGAGAACCTTGCCCGTTATGGGATAGGAGGAAGCTCGACTAGGACCCGGGTTACACCTTCCCTGCCCCGTGAAATGGAGCTTGAGGTGGAGTTGCTGAAGAAAAGGTTGGTGAAGGTGGAGAGCGAGAGTGATGCTTTGAAGGGGGAGCTTGCTCATCTGCAGGAGTTGAATGCCCTGCTGGAGAGGGGAGATCGTAAGTTGAAGGGGGTTGCTAGGGAGGACTCGAAGAGGGGAAGAGGTTTTTGACTATACTGCTTTTATGTCTCGGTTGTCATTGCTTCTATGTCCCAGTTGTCGTTGCTTCTATGTCCTGCCAGTTTTTGCTGCCTCTATGATCCTGCCAGTTTTTTTTTTTTTTAGGTGTATTGGCTAAAGTGCTGGCCTGTTTTAATTAATGAAATCTACTATTTTGTTGTTGATCTTGTGCCTTTGTGCTTTGCGCCTATTCTTTATTTTGGATTCGAATTGATATGTCTTTACACTTTCGGGCCTTTATGTTGGTTCATCTATTTGATATGAGCTTGCGAGCTCTCATAGGCTGAAAACCTGGTGGCTCCGAGCTTACAAGCTCTCTTAGGATGAAAAGTCTGCCTTTTCTGAGCTTATAAGCTCTTAAACACTTAGGCTGAAAAGCCTAGTCGCTCCAAGCTTGCGAGCTCTCTTGGGCTGAAAAGCCTGCCTTTTTTGAGCTTACGAGCCCTTAAACACTTAGGCTTAAAAGTCTAGTCGCTCCGAGCTTGCGAGTTCTCTTAGACTAAAAAGCCTGTCTTTTCTGAGCTTATGAGCCCTTTAACACTTAGGCTGAAAAACCTAGTCGCTCCGAGCTTACGAGCTCTCTTAGGGTGAAAAGTCTATCTTTTTTGAGCTTACGAGCCCTTAAACACTTAGGCTGAAAAGCCTAGTCGCTCTGAGCTTGCGAGTTCTCTTAGGTTGAAAAGCCTGATCAGGTCGGGTGTTGACCACATCTTATCGTAGTCTTTCTCCCTTTATGAAGATTTCTTTTCTTTAAAAAATTCTTTGATTTCCAAAGGAATACTTTCATAATAATTATCCTTATTTATTACAAAAGGTTCTCACAAAATTACTAGTAGTAGCATTTTACGTGATCTGCGTTTCATGAGTGCTTCAGGTTACACCCCTCCTCTGTCTGCAGCTCGTAATTTCCAGGTCGGACTATTCTCTTTACAAGATAGAGTCCTTCCCACTTAGGACCGAGTTTGCCATGGGATGGGTCTTTCCTGGCTGGGAGAAGCTTTTTCAGCACCAAGTCGTCTGGCTTGAAGCTTCTTCTTCTTACCCGTTTGTTGTAAAATCTGGCCATGTCCCTCTGGTGGGAGAATATCCATTACAGCACTTCGTCCCTCTTTTCGTCAAGGAGGTCGAGGTTTATCAGTAAGGATCTCTCATTCTGCTCAGAATGAAAGAGTTCGGCCCTTGTTGAAGGAATGCCTACCTCGACCGGTGCCATTGCTTCTATCCCGTACGCTAAGCTGAAAGGTGTCTCGCCAGTTACTGTCCTCACTGTTGTTCGGTACGCCCACAGTATCGTTGAGAGGTGATCTACCCATTGTGACTTTGAAGCTTCCAACTTGATTTTCAACGCCAACTTGATCGTTCTGATGGTTACTTCGGCTTGTCCATTGGACTGTGGGTGTGCGGGAGGTGAAAAATAATTTCGGATCTCCAGTCCCTCACAAAAGCCCATGAATGTAGGATTATCGAATTGTTTCCCGTTGTTCGAGAAGAATGCTCTAGGGACACCAAAATGGCATATAATGGATTTTCAAACAAAGTTTTTGATTTTCTGCATCATAATCTTGGCCAAAGGTTCTAATTTAGCCCATTTTGTAAAGTAATATATTGCGACCATAACGAACTTGCACTGCCCGGCCCCGGTTGGTAGGGGGCCTAGGATATCTAACCTTCATTGCTGAAAGGGCCAGGGGGTGAGTTGCTCTGGTGGACAGTGTGGCAAATTGTCATGAATCTGGCAAGTTTGACATTTCTTTACTATCTCTTTGGCATCCTTAGACATGGTTGGCCAAAAGTAGCCTTGTCGTAGTGCCTTATTCACCAACGCCCTTGCTCCAATATGGTTTCCGCACATTTCTTCATGTATTTCTCTCAGGATGTATTCTGCTTCAGGCTCAGACACGCATTTCATTAGCAGAAATGAAAAATATCTTTTGTACAAGTTACCTCTGACCAGCGTGAACCTTGCCGCCCTGGATCTCAGCTTCGCGGCTTCCTTTGGGTCCCCAGGTAGCACTCCGTCTAGCAGGAATGATCTAATAGGGTTCATCCAAGAAGTGTCACCTTCAATTGGGAGGGCCTAAATTTCTCTGTTTAGCTCGTCGTGGAGCTGTACGATAAGCCGGGTCAGCGTCTGCCCAGGGAGGCCATGTTCGCTGATGGTGGCTAGTATGGCCAGGGCGTCAGCCCGGGTGTTGGCCTCTTGAGGTATCTTTTCCAACTCGTTCTGCACAAAAATTTTTAGCAAGCCACGCACTTTCATCACGTAGAGTGTCATCTTCTCTTCTTTAGCGACGTACTCTTCCTCAACTTGTCGAACCACCAGTTGTGAGTTGTTATGAACTACGATCTGTTGTGTTTACATCGATAAAGCCAAGTTTAGTCCAGCTATGAGGGCTTCGTACTCGACTTCATTATTGGATGCCTAAAAATCAAATCGTAATGCGTATTCCAAGTCATACCCCTCTGGCGACGTTAGGATGAGGCCAGCTCCGCTTCCCTGGGCGTTAGATGCCCCGTCTACGTACAACCTCCAGGGCGAAACGTTTGAGATTTCGTCTCGACTCTCTTCGTCCTCTTCCCGCGAGGAGGAGATGAACTTTGTCAGGAAGTCCGCCAGGGCTTGCCCCTTAATCGCAGTCCTAGGCCCATTTCACCAGTCGCCCAGAAGCCTTGGGCTTGTGCAGAACTTGTCTCATTGGTTGGTCTGTTGGGACTAGAAGGGTTAACACGAGCTTCTCCATCATCGAGATTATTTCCTCCTCTCCCCAGAGTGCTTTGCTACAGAATTAAACTAGTTGCTGGACTCGTTCCTTGTCCTTTATAAGAGCTGCACTGACTGAAAAGTCCAAGATTGCTAAGTAAAGCATCAAAACCTCTCCTTCTCGAGAGCTAACCAACATCGGCAGCGAGGCTAGAAAAGCTTTGAGAGCCTGAAAGGCCTCTTCACACTTGTCATCCCATTGGAAAGCGGCCTTTAGGACTTTGAAGAATGGTTGGCATTTGTCGCTAGAGCGTGAGACAAAGCGATTGAGCGCGGCGATTCTTCCGATCAGGCGCTATATTTCACGGGTGTTGGAGGGAGATTTCATTTCGATGATGGATTTTACTTTGTCAGGGTTTGCCTCGATACCTCGGCTGTTGACGATGAAGCCTAGGAACTTTCTCGCTGATACTCCGAAGGTGCATTTCGCTGGGTTCAGTTTCATTCTGTATTGTCGCATGATGTCGAATGCCTCGCCGACATGTTGGACGTGTGCCCCCACTTAGAATGATTTTACTAACATGTCGTCTATATATACTTCCATGGTTGAGCCCAGCTTCTCTCTAAACATTCTATTGACCAACCTTTGGTAGGTGGCTCCAGCATCTTTTAATCCGAACGGCATCACTTGGTAGTGGAATATTCCTTTCTCTGTGACGAATGAGGTCTTCTCTTGATCACTCGGATCCATCCTAATCTGGTTGTATCCTGAGAAAGCATCCATAAAGTTGAGGAGCTCATGCCCAACCGTGGCGTTGACAATGAGGTCGATCCGTGGGAGGGGAAAACTGTCCTTGGGACATGCCCAGTTCAGGTCGATGAAGTCGATGCAAAGTCGTCATTTGTCATTGACCTTCTTTACAAGGACAACATTGGCCAACCAGGTCGGGTAATCGACTTCCCGTATTGCTTTGGCTTGCAACAATTTAGCCACCTCTTTTTTGATTGCCTTTTGTCGATCTGGTGCAAAGCTTCTCCTTTTTTGTCGCACCGGCTTGCAGTTCAGATCGACGCTGAGATGGTGTATGATCACAGTGGGATCTATCCCTTCCATATCCTCATGCCTCCATGCGTAAGCATCGATGTTCGTCTTCAGGAATGCGATGAGCTTCTCTTTAATGGTTGGGAGTAGCATTGAACCTACGAAGACTACGTGCTCGAGGTCCTCGTCTAGCTGCACTAGCTCCAGCTATTCGGTGGGGGTTGGTCGGGTTCCCAGTTCATCCCTCATATCCAGGTCTTCCACGTGCACCAACTCCACTTCCCTTTGTCTCATTGATGCCAAGTAACATACTCTGGCGAGGCATTGATCTCCTCTGACCATACCAACCCTGTTCTTGGTTGAGAATTTCATCACTAGATGGTAGGCCGAAGGTATCGCCTTGATGGCGTTAAGAGATGGTCTTCCTAATAAGGCGTTGTAGGCAAAGAGCGCGACGATTACCAGGAATTGAACGGTGGTCGTAACTTGACAAGGGTGGTCTCCTATGGTGAGTATGAGCTGAATGGACCCGATGGGGAGGACTTTTTCACCCAAAAAGCCTGAGAGGTGGGTTTTCACGGGCTCGAACCTTGATCTCTCTATTCTGAGTTGATCACATGCAAAGAGGAAAATAATATCAACCGAGGTGTTGTTGTCAACAAGCACTTGGTGCACGGCTTTGTTTGCGATTATTGTCTTTATGACCAACAGGTCGTCATGTGGGTGTTGGCACCCCTCTAAATTCGCGTCGAAAAATGTGATCTCTGAATCTCGGCGCAGTGCTTTGCTGACGGCTTGGACTTTGTCGAAATCTTTTGATCGAATTTTCCTGGCGGAGCTGGACTCTCCGCCCCCTGCAAATTCCCTTGAGATGACCCGGATTTCACCAAGGGCTTGTTGGTGCTATTGAGGAGGTTCTACTGCAGCTCGGTCTTCTCGGCCTTGATTATTCTGAGCTCTTCCATCTGCCGCCACGTAGTGACGCAGGTGTCCCCTCTAGATCAAATATTCTATCTCTTTCTTGAGTTGTATGAAGTCGTTTGTCTCATGGCCGGTATCTTTGTGGTACTCACAGTTTTTAGGAGCGTCCCGCCTGCTAGGGTCAGATTTCATTCGCGGTGGCCACTAGATGAACCTCTCGTTTTGGACCTCGTGGAGGACCTGAGCAATCGAGGTGACAAGGGGCGAGAGTCGAGTCGGAGCAAACCGCGGCTGCAACTCCTGCAGAGGAGGTCCTAGTCGATCTCGGACATTTTCTCTCCTTTTAGGGGAAGGCTCTCTCCCTCTTCTCGGGGAGCGGTTTCTTCTTGGGGACCGGTCACACCTCTTCTCTCTCTTGGGGCTATGGTCCCGCTTCTTCTTGTCTCCTTTTGGCATTGCTGAATTTCCTTTCAGGCGAAAAGCTTCTTCACCATTAATGTACTTTTCAACATTCGCTAACACCTTGGCCATAGTAGCCTGAGGGTTCTTAGCGATCGAGAAGAGAAGGCCCTTGGACTGCACTCTGAGTCCCGACATGAAGGTGGTTAACGCAAACTTATCATCCACGCTTTCCACCTTCAGGCATTCCTGGTTGAAGCGTTGCACGTAAATTCTGAAGGACTCATTTGGTCCATCTTTGACGCTCAGCAGGTGGTAGGATGGCTTTCTGTACGTCCTTGCTCCGATGAAATGTGAGACAAACTGTATTGACAGTTCCCTGAAGGAGGAGATTGATGCCAGTTGTAACCTATTGAACTAAACTATTGTTGATCCCTTCAAAGTAATGGCAAAGGCTCGGCAACAAATTGGGTCGGGATACCCCTAGAGTTCCATCTGATTCTTGTAGAACTTTAAGTGGTCGACTAGGTCTTTGGTCCCGTCGAATGCCTCTATGGATGACATCTAGAACTTCTGAGGGAGAGGGAAATGGAGGACCTCAGGTGTAAATGGAGACTCGATTTGTTGGACTAGGGCGTCCATGGTGTCGGGGGCCTTTCCTCTAACTACCTCCTTCACGTTGCCCAGCTCTCGCTGGAGTTCACAGATTCTCTATTCCTACATGCGATCGTCGATATCGAACGGGGGATGAGGTCTGTCCTATCGGAAGACAGCTGCAGCCCGACTATGGGCTTCATCCTTGTCTTGTCCTTCGGGATGTTTTCTTCGATTGTTTCTCCAAAGTGGTTGTGCTCGTGGAGCTCTGTGACCCCATTCAGTGGAGCCTGGTGTCCCCGAAGAGGAGCGTGTGACCTGCTGGTGGTGGAGAGGGCTCTTGTTGAGCTGGTGGAAATGGAGGGAGCTTGTGAGTCTGTATCCAGTCCAACAGCTTCTTATTTTATTTCATAAGTTGCATCATGGTTTAGTGAAAGGTATCCATCCCCTCGAGAAAGGGAAGGTTTGTCACTGTGAAGTGGTTTTCGGCGTCCACTTTGGGAATCAGGGGATTCTCTGGTAAGTTCTGGTGGGCTTGAGGGTTGGCAAGAGCTTTACTTATATTCCAAGTTGAAACCATCAAATAGAAATCAGATAAGAAAACGATGAAAACCATTTCCCATAGACGACGCCAATTGGTGCTCAGAATTTGTAGCCTAAGCCCAACTATGATGGGATGGTGTTGTGAAATGGATTCGCAGTTTATGGATTAATCTTTTACGATCAATTAGACTGGGAATGTAAGTGGTTCACCCTAGCAGAAGGACTAAGGCTATATCCACTAGGAGTCTCTTGCTCGCTGGATTTGTATATTCATCGGTCGGCAAAGTGTCTCTTGCAACTTGGGACTCGGAGTCCACTTACAAAGGATGTGTATCTAGATATTCTCTCTCAGCTTTCTACATTCTTCGACTCTCTAATGTTCTCTGATTTTTTTTTTGGGGAAGATCCTCTCTTTTGGCCTGGGTTATCGTTATCTATTTATATTAGCCCCTTCTAGGGCCTTCAGTTGTCCTTTTCTCTGACCCCCTCCTGTTTCTTCTGCCACCACGATCACTGTTCATCCGGCGTTGCCGTCGCCATGATCTCTAGTGGCCTGGTGCTCCACCTTCTCTGAGATTGCCGTAGGTGTCAGGGGTGGTCCCCCTGGATGCGTGGTCCCCTTTGTCGATCCAGAAATAGCTTGGACTGGGCTTTTATTCTCCAAACCGCTTTATGGTTTTGACTGGGCCTAGACTGCTGGATTATAGGCTTTTTGCCGATGCTAAGTCCTCATTCTTTGCTCCGGGCCTCTTGGGCTGGTCAGGCTTCTGAGCCATCAAAACTCTGACCTTGAATTTCGTCCGTATCACTTTTTATGTTACAGGTATTCAAGTTTGTACCGTCTACTCCTTCAAACTCGAATACTGGTTACAAGCGAGTTTAGAACATATCTTTTGAGAAACAAAAATAATTGTCCTTTAGAAAGTATGATAAATATTAAACTTGAGATCTCTGAATTAACAAAGATCAGGCTCAGCCACTAAACTATCCTAAAAGTTACTTTGACTAGAGCTTTGAACGGCTACCAGAAGAGTGGCATCCATTTTCTACAGGACAGTTGCGAGAGACCAATTCTCGATAGTGGCCAGACGAGAATATTGAATGACTTGATGGACAGGTAGGAAACCTACGGATTGCACCTACCAGGACTTATTGGCTTAAGAAGAAAACCAAAGAAAGCCAGAAGGTATTTTTTTCACATGTAAAGATAAATATGCAATATGGAAAGAAAAAAAAAACTCATAGGACTCCAAATCTCATGGTCTTTAACATACTTTACTCCTTCTAGAGTCAATTTTCTTACATTACTCTTTCAATTGTTTAAATGTATTTCACATTGTCCAAATAATCTTATGACAGAAAATGATAAGGAGAATTATATTCAAATCTCTTGAAATTTGTCATTTAATTACTTAGATTCCTAACATTTAAAATATTACACACAAATCTCCTAACGTTTGTACGCGCGTAACACTTAGACCTCTGTCGTTAATGTCCATTAGTATATCCGTTAGTAAATTATATACAGACCTCCTAAAGTTTGTAAGAGTGTAATACTTAAACCCTTCAAGTTTAAAATGTTGTATTTATACCAAAAATACTTCAGTTAAAAATAGAATATCAAATATTTTAAATTTTGCAACCAAAATTATTTTGACACTTATTAAAATAAAATTGAAAATAAAATTTTAGTTTTTTCTTAAAAAAACATAACTAGTATACAATTATAATATGTATTGATATTTAATTTGATAGTTTAAACAACTAAATTAAACTACCAAATTACCCAATTAAAGTTAGAATATATTGTGTCAATTATAGTTTAATTCCTTGTTTAATTTTTTAGTTTTATTCTAATAAATAGTATAATTGTATACTAATTATTATTTTTAAGAAAAAATTAGGATTTTTTTATTTTATTTTAATAAATAATATAGTAAAACATGAATTTTGGTTGTAAAATTTATATTCTATTATAAATGACTTAGACCCTTATTTAATTTTTTAATTTTATTCAAATAAATAGTATACGATCTTCGTACGACACATTTGTCATTTGTGCTCCGAGAGAGAGAGAGAGAGAGAAAGATGAAAAAAATCAATAATAAAGGGTACAATACAAAGAAAGGACATAATTTTATTTTAAAAAAATGGAAGAACATGACAAACATGTTTTTGCTTTGTTAGGATTAAAGTGTGGACTGAAATTCCCACCGTACGTCTTTGTTTTGTTTGTAGTAAATATCGGCAATTAAAATATCCATCGTCCATATTTTTTTTTCTTATGAACATACCAGGAAATACATGTATGTTTGGAACATACTTTACCCGTTATAGCACACTCCAACGTGAAAAGTAATAAGGGCATGTTTATTTCAGATATTAAGGGGTGGGATTCAACTAAATTAATTCAATAGTCCAATAGTAACTTAATACCATATTTGGCTAAGGTTATAGGATTTGACTTTATATTATAAATCAATACCAACTCTAGGAGTAGCTCAAGGCAATTTAAGACATAAAGTAACAACTAAATGAGACTTTTTTTTATTTTTAATATTAATTTTTTTTTAATTTATTATGTGAAAGAGACAGAAGAGTGATGGGCTAGTGTTACCGAAAAAAATGTATCAATTTTTGTTTTTGTTTTTGTTTTTTATAGGAGAGAAATTTTAATTTTAATTTCAACTTTTTTTATATATATTTTTTACTTATTTTTTAACAGGGAGAATAGATATGAGTAAATATGAGTTGACTTTGAGTATTTTTTATTTTTTGGGGGCCTTTTTTTTAGGTTTAAAATTTAATGAATTTAAATTTTTTCTGAGTTACTAATATACCTAAAGCTATGGGACTTTTTAAAAATTTAGGGTCTAAAATCCAAATTTATTTTTTAATATTGTTGAGCCGCCCCGGACCGACTCAATGACATAGGATCAAATAACACCACGCACATATATATATAATAAAATAGTTTACAATTCAAATCTCAAAAAATAAACAAAATGACTTTTGTTATTCGTGGTTGAAATTATTTTAAATTTTACTTTAAAATTAATTTAATGGTTAATATTAACACTCTAAATTTAATAAAAAAAATAGACCCCTAAAGATGTGTTTGGAGTCACCATAGCCACCATCGTCGTCGCCGCCACCACCATCACCGTCACCACGGTCATTGCTACCCACTATAACCGACACCGTCTCCTATCACCACCACTATCACGCACCACCTCTCACTCCTACTACAAACCGATATTTTAATTCATTTATATTTTCTTTATATTTATGATTTGATTTTGGATATGAATACAAATATGTTTATTGTTTATTATTTTGTATTACTCTGTGCCTTCAGGTACAAATAATAACTAGTATATATATATATATATAGTACATGCAAATCAATTCCATGTGATAGGTTGCGTATTAGGATTGAGAATGACAAGAGTGTCCCTAGCTTGATTTTGACAAATTTCAATTTCAATTTCAATCTAATGTCATGCGTCAATACCTAATCCAAGCACGAGATTGGTAATACAGCAATGGGCGTAGGATAAAATAGTACACCTATTTGAAAAAATGAAAGCATACCCAAGGAGTGTGATCTACATGTATATGTCAGTGTGTGTGAGAGAGAGATGTGTATGCGTAATAAAAAATAAAAAGCACTAGCAACATGTTTGTTTGATGGGTTTGGGTAGATATAATTGTGGGTTTAATAAAAACAGACCAATAGACCATGATATCCCTTTTTTAGGTTACAAATCTGAGGTCTGGGATTCAAATGCCGGTCTGTAACTACCACTTATACATTGGTAAAACCCATGTATATGGATTGCAACAAACCCATGGGGACGGGTTGCCGGGGGTTAGGTTTGGCTAAGTCTATGGCAAATATTTGTGATCAATCCATCAACCTCAAATGTATTTGTTTCACTTGTTAAACATGGGATCGGATATGGTACATTGTTCAATCCCATAAACAAAACTTAAGGGTTGAATTTAGAAAAAAAATTCATAAATGCTATCCTATCCCTTTCAAAAAAATCATCCAAAGAGGCCATCGAAGTCAAGGTTTTCGATCACTAGAGGTTGCTAGGAGGACCAGACGCCTTATTTGAAAAAATAAACTCTTGACAGAGAATGCTTGTCAAAACTCCCAAGTCCGTTATTTCTTCATACCACCTTCATTTTCACATCTTAGCTTAATTCTATAAGTACACACCCTAACTTTCCCACCATTCATTCCTCCCCAAGAAAAATTTTATAGCTGAAGAAAGGGGGAAAAAAAGGAAAAAGAAAACTTCAGGGGCGACCTGCGTAACACAGTGAAAAAATGGCTACTCGGATCGGATTAGGATTAATTGGTTGCTTGATCATCGCCGCCAGTCCACTGGGCGGTGCAGCCGCCGATACGCACAACGTGGGAGGTGGTTTGGGGTGGACTATTCCTCCCCTTGGTGATATTGCATACAAAAACTGGGCTGCCAGAGAAAATTTTGAAGTTGGGGACAATCTAGGTATGCATTCCTTGTGTCTTTTCTATAAGTTGCAACAGGTTTTTATAGATTTTTTGGTAACTTTGCTAAATGAACTGAACTGTTCGAGCTCAGTTTGGACTTAACTCAGCTTTTTGCTCGTTTAAGTTTGTATCTATTAGAAAATAAATCAAATGTGGTCAAATTTTTAAATGTGCATGTTCACCATCCAAGCCGAGCCTAAACATCAACCAAGCTCAAGCCAATCTTAAACCAATAATAGTCAACTAGGATTGAGTTCGAACATACTAAAACTCAACATACTCAGCTCGATTATCATCCCTACTGAAACCGGACCCTTGTACTAATGATTTTCATTTTCCTTGAAAAATTTCCAGTATTTACATGGAACAACACCCACAACGTTGCCAAAGTATCCAAGGAAGAGTTTGATAACTGCACATCATCAAACGGCCCAATTCAGACCACCAGCCCAGCAAACTTCACCATTGACTCCAATGGCTCCAGCTACTTCATCTGCACCGTCAACAACCACTGCCGCCTTGGCCAAAAGCTCGAAGTCACCGTCGACTCATCAGCTTCAGCTCTTGCCACCACTGCCTTGTCTGTATTTCTCTTGGCCATGGCCATCTCTTTCTTGAGCTTTATGTGATTCTCACCATATTTACAGCAAATTTCTTGTGTGTTTTTTATTTATGTTCTATTGACATACTTCATTTTTATCTTTTGTCAAAATCTTTAGATTAAGAAATAAGGGTTACAACTCGGCCGGACTGAGCAGATTGAGAGATCAATTGGGTTCAACCCAAATTATAAAATACTTCACCCGATTTAAATATGAATTTTGGTAATGTTTATACTATTGAACTTAGGCAATACAACTCATGTTAAAATTCGAATTAAAATTCAAGTTCGATGCTCGAGTTACTCATCTCTAGCTATAATTCTAGTCCAATATTGTTGAACCTGAATTGAAGAACTTGCAAAAGTCCGCAAAAATCCAAAATCCCATGCCGGATGTTGCCCAAATTTAATTGGGTTAGAATTTTTGTCTCAACCCAATCCAAGCACCAAAAATTGTCGTCTAAATGTTAAATACTTAATGTTAGAAAAATGGGATGCAAAAAATGAAGTAAATGGCATGATAAGACGCGGACTAGGTCGTTCTCTTAAAACGATTTGCAAACGTGTCGTCCCCAAGATTGCACCCTTTTATGAATAAATCACAACGTAGAAGGTAAAACGTGTCATCCCCAAGATACAACAATTCAGCCTATTGGTTATTACTTCACTCAGATCTACACAATCGAATAGAAATTTGTATCTCCTCCGCTCGTCCCACTCCTGCACACGTGAGAGTTTCAAAGTTTTACTTTAACTCAAAAGATAAATAACACTAATATATATATATATATATATATATATATATATATATATAGTCAAGTATTTTTAAATATTTAGTCGATGTAAGATTAAATTTTCACATTAAAAAAAAAACACTCTTATAGTTAAAATACTCTAACATTTAAGGTCAAATCAGAATCGGAATTGGGTTTGGATTAACCCACTCAAATTACCCCTTGAGAATAGGGTATGCACTTTTGGGGGCTCACAGGCAGAAACTAATGGCTCGTTAGACACTTCTAGGAGTTTTGGGTTTGAATTTGTAAGACTGACATATTTACGATGTCAGACCAGTAGGCGTAGTAATTTCCTTTCAACAGAAATCAGGGGTGGTATATAATACGAAACTTATTTCGAAAAAAATACACGCTTTAAAAATATTTATAAACAAGCCTATCTACTGTAATTAAAGTCCAAAAGACAACAAATGCTCTGTCATATCTAATTTTTAAATCCATATAACATTACTTTTCAAAAAAAATTACTTACGCACAAAAGAAAATCCGTATAATATTTCTCCACAAATAAATAGTATACTATATACTTATCCATAATTTTTCCCTCTTTGGGTTTTGCCAATAATCCCCCTCTCTCTCTCTCTCTCTCTCTCTCTCTCTCTCTCTCTCTCTCTCTCTCAATTGCAACACAATTCCTCTTAATGTTGAGGACGACTATGGTCCTAAAGGAGGTATTGTACAAAAAGTTATGTTTTTTTAAGGTTTAGTCGAAATCTTTTAATGGTGTAAGTTATAACTCAAATAGTTGATCATAAAATGTTTGCCTGATCATGAAAAATATAATTTTTAAATGTCAAATTACACATTTTAAAAGTGAAGTTATAACTAATTGAAATTATTCGTTTGTTATTGGTAATGAAATGTTATGATTGATTATTAATAGTTGTTATTTGGGCTTTATAAGGTGCAACTTAACTATTAATAGTGATATTTTTTGGAACAAAATTCTCTTCTTTTTTTTTGGTATCATAGTCATTTCCTTTAGGTTATTGTATTCACAAATATTCAATGTAGTATGGCGGTCAGAAGGATAAAAACAATCAAACTAGAGACTTGAGCAAGTTTCAGCGTTCTCCTAACTGCATGTATAATCAACAGAAATGGAATCAGGAACTTAGTCAAAGACTCAAAACAGTTCAGAGATGATTCATAATCACAGCTTCTTTCCCCTTAGTAATAATACATCATGCTGAATCCATGAAAACCATGGTAACAAATTCAAAACAAAATTGCAGAGAGATAATTCATAGGCCTGGTTCTCTTTAGTAACATGATTCCTGGCTATAACATTTTACAGAAAAAGCAAGACTGATTCTATATATCCCAAGAAATTTTACTACAAATATGAGGAAAAGATTTGGGTAACATGATAAATCCAATCAAAGAAGGGTGATTACAACATAAGATGATTGACAGCAAAGAAGATACCCATTCTCCCACAATGCATTCTGCTATTTCCTTACTAATTGTTGTTTCATTCAATCTTGTCTTTCATCTAAACATGGTTCTTGAATTAGTATAACAGATAAAACAACTTCCAAGTTGCCAAGACATTACAGACTGAAAGCATGAAATGGTTCAGCTATGAATAATATAAGAATGTAAATAGGGTTGTAAAAACAGTGTCAGTGGCATCAACTTAAATGCCACCATCACTTACTGCTCCATTCACAACATGTTTCGGGCTTTATATCAACATTATCCAATAGACAATAAACAGATTTAGCCTCAATTTCCTATTCAATGGTAGATCACCATTGCTTTGTTGGGGCCTACTTATGTTTTATAGGTCCCACTTTCATGGCAATCAAACTACCAATTGAGGGAAAGCCTTGAGCTAAATCTGACCCTAAATCACATTCACATATGGCTACACTATCAAATAGACAGTCTATGGTATCCCCTGCAAAGTGAAGGACACATCCACATGGAGGTCCTAGCACTTTTGAATGATGTAGACTGGTCTGAAAGGAATTCAGTGCAGTCCTCATAAGTTCAGGATGCTCTTTCCCTCCACTACAAATTGCTTCATATATCTCATATGCTCTGTCCACCATTCGATTTGTCTTTCTGCCCTTGTTTTTTTCTCCTCCACTCTTTTGAACTAATTGTGTCCCGGTTCACCATAAAGGAAATAGTTAATTCGATTCAAAAGTTAAAAAAAGTATTAAATTCTAGTTGCGACACTAATCTGAAACCTGTACCTTTTCAACAAAATTAGAAAGTTCACAGTTAAAAGTTAAAAAAAAAAGAGGCTGCAGAGGAGGCACCAAAAAATTAGTGAGGCATCTCAGTTTTTCCTTTTTTCATCAAAAATTATATAGTACAACAAGAAGGCAGTTGTCTACAAATCTGGCCTTCTCATTCGACCAGAAAATTGACCATCATCCATATTGTCTTCAAGGGATACCTTAACATTTCCCAACAGATGCCTCCACACTCTAACCTTCACCCTCAAAATTCCACTAACTTCTACAGAACTCAAAGGGATCATTAGTAGTTTTCAAGGGAAACAATGAGAATTACTTGTTCCGAGGGGGAGATAGATCACTTAACTTGACCTCTTCTAGATAACTGCTTGGACGCACAACATCAATTTCACAAGCCAAACCTTTTTCCCTGCTCATGCACGAGTCTAAGGATGTTCCCAACCTCAAGGATAAATCACACCCCATCTCAGGCTGCTTCACATAGTTGTCCTTGATATATGCTTGAGTTATTATGTTTGTAGCACATGCATCCCTATCATAAGAGAGAAGGTTCTGCAAGCAACCCATGTCCCCAGGCTTTGCAGTTGATGGAAAAATTGGTGTGCCAACAATTATAGAGTTTAAATTTCCAGCAGTGTGGGAGCCCATCTGGGAGGCTTCAGGTTGAAAGTGACTACCATAATACGAAGGGTAAACTGAACCCACATTCAATGAGTTTTTCTTTTCAAGTGGGATGAACTGATTATAGCGAGGGGGAGGAGAAACCTCAGCTGATGAAGGAAAAATGTGGGAAGAAGTGGGATTGTTGTTTTTTGGCATTGTATGTCTATTAGAATCTGATATTAAATGAGCTGAGTTCACAATTGTGGGTTTTGAACGGATTAATTGATTGCCAATAGTAGGGTTTCGCTCATTCGTCGTATTATCCAATGTTCTACGAGGTACAGAACCAGGTGCTTGGGTTATTGGGCTAAGATAACTTCTCGGATTACTGTGTCGTTGGCTTCTGGATTCTCTAATCGGAACACAACCCAGAGTGAGGGCAGCTGAAAATAATTAGGAGGAGAGGAAAACAGGAACATACATATTACAAATACATTTCTAAGCAATCACTGACAGGAAACGATTTTTTCCAAAGTTCACAGACACAGGCATGCTACAAATTCATTTCAAACTCTCAGTAACAGAAAATGGCTTCTAAACAAAGACACTTAAGAACGGCATCGAGCTAGAGCAAATATACTACCAAAATGAAGACATCCTAGTGGTTTTTATATCAATGTAATACCAAAAGAAGAAGAACCCATTAGCATAGTTTCATGGTTAAACCCAAGAATGTGCAATGTGTACCTTCAACACACGGCGGCAAAAGTTCTCCGGTTTCTGTACTCTCATCTCTCCTAATGATTATGTTAATGGCTTCATTAGCCCGGTCCCATACTGTGTTAAGATCCGTGTAGTCAGCCTATCAAACACAAAATCATCCCAAGTGACTCTGGAAAAGACCAAAATATAGAGACCAAAACAAGAAATCTAAGCCAGCTGTAATGAAGAAGAGGACCTCTGAATCGGCTTTGGAGTACATGATTTCCTCAGCTTTCAACACAACAACAGGGAGCTTCTCTTGCCATTCTTTGTTTTTTTTAGTTGTAGTACTGTGCCTCTCATGGACGAACCTGATCGAACACATGGTGGTGGGCATTAAAAAATCAAGATGAAAAACTAAAAACATTAACCAAAGAAGGTCAAATATAGATGACCCAGTAGGGCCAGTACCTGAAAATCTGTTGAATTATCGAACCTCTCATGGGTTTATGCCAATCACTGTGCCAAGCTCTTCTCACACACTCATACGGCCTTCGGCCTGGCCTAGGCATCTTGTTTCATCAACTAAGAGCAGAGTTGAGTGTCTGGGTGGGAGAGGGGGAGTGATACAATATATACACAAAGAAAAACTAGCTTTACAGAAAAAGCAATATCTCCACATGGATGTGATGCTGAAGTGTGCAATTCCTTCCACCACTTTACAGGTTCAATCCCCAGTGGCAATTGTGTGTGTGTGAGGGAGAGATAGGGAGAGACATGATTTACAGGGGATGAATTATACTTCCCTCCATCAACTATGATTTTTTTATAGTCTCCGACTATATTGTTTCTCACATTACGCTAACAATTATGTTATTAATTTCATAAAAGTTTACGTTTGTCTTTAGGCAAATGTGAAATCAATTCAATTAATTAAAAAAATAATGCAAAAAGGTCGATACTCCAAATGACGTAATAAAATTAAATCCATAATTAAAATAGTCAAAATATAATAATTCCTTTTAGATATTTGTGTATGTTTGGGTACAATAATTAATGGTGTGATTGTGATGTGCCTCCCTCCTCAAAAGCGAACACCCTCATGAGTCACCTCACCAAAAAACTGACTCTACAGGCTGCTCATTTGGAGGCAGTATGGGGCCACATTTTGTGTGTTAATGGGGTTTCTCACCACCACCAGTTGTACATGTTGGTTGTCTTGGTGTCAAGTTGTAAATAGGGATGTGTTAATATTGGATTTGAATTTTAAATATTTTTTGAAATAATAAATTATATGTTATGAATTTAAAATGAATACTCTATTGGTACTTGATAAATAATTTAACGCTAAGGTAAATAATTTAATGCTAAGATAAATAAAAAAATATATTATAGAATATTTGGATTCAGTAACATCTTGTTTAATAAGTTATAAAATTTATTTAATTTTGCTTCGAAATGAATAAGTAATTTTTGTATACTCTAGGCTTAGAATTTTGAGTTCACGGAACTATTTGTATCAAACCAAACACGACTCCAATAAGAATCTCCTAAAAGAATACCACTCAAATATCTTTACTATCTTAAAATACTTATTTTTTGTTTGGTATGATTAAAAAATGAAAAGATGAAAAATTAAAAGGATTGAAAGTTAGAGAGATAAATAAATCATCATGTTTGGTAAGAAAGGAAAATAGGAAAGATGGAAAAATGGATGATTTCTTTTTTACCTTTTTTTGGGTTGGGGAGGGAATAAGACTTGAACCCTTGACCTCAAGAAGGCAAAGCCTTCACAAGGCAAGGAGTACCATTGGACCAAAGGAAGAATAAAAAAGTGAATGAATTAACTTTCCTTTCAACTTACAAAAATCAACCCTTCCAAAATCGGAAGAAAAATAGATGAAAAGTTTATTTTTATTGGGATGCATCTTATTTGTCTATATATTATGTATACATTAATTTCATATAAAAATACAATGATAAAATATATATATATATATTAAAAAATTATAAATAAATAGAAATTAAAAAATATTTTTTTCATCTTAATTAGGGGTGAATATTTTTAACTCAACACGAATTTGAAAATGACCTGACACGCAAACAAGAATTATAAAAGGCTATGAACATCTAAAGTTGAATTAGGATCATAAATGTACAATTAAGAGTAAATTGGTTCACAACATGGTCGTGGTATAAGCGATCTTGTTCGATGGCGTATCCATGGATGATGAATGTTCTAAGCCCCATTCCAATAGTTAATATTTCATCCAAAGTAGCATCAAGACTCATGATTAGCCTTAGATATTGTGTTATTGTGATATGCATTATTGGCTAATTACGTTGGGCAATGCATTAATAGTATTGATTTAATTGAGTTTTGAATATGGTGTTCTTTTTGGAGTGTTTGTTCAACTTTGCAGGTAAAAAAGGGTGAGTTGATGACCAATAGGATAACATACAAGAAAAAGGAAGAGGTCCAGAATCTAAGGGAGACAAAAAAAAAACATTTTGCTTAATGCATCCGGATGGTGGAAAAGGCGCGTTCGGACGAAACGTCTAGAGACTGCCATGAAAAGGCAAAGACATGTATCCAGACAGAAAAGCTAACGCTTCCAGACGGAAGATGGAATACATCCAGACGTATAAGAGAGAACGTTTGGACGAGAACTCCAGAAAATCATGAAGAAAAACACTATCTATGAGTCCAGATGGAATTGACCAAGTGTCTAGACGCATGTTTCTTATAGATCAAGACAACTGTACACGTCCAGGCGATGAAAGCTATATGTCTAAATGCAGGTTTGAGATTTTCCCTGAGCCTAGAAACCCTAATGTCTTTACCTATAAAAGGAGGGTAGTTTTACATTGTAATCACCTTTTGTCTCTAGTCTTTTCCTTTCTAGTTAGTTGTATTTATTTTATGGCCTACTAAAAGACAAACTAAGGCTAGGGGAGAAGCTTTCAATGAAGCACATTATTTTTTTGATCCAAATGTTTTAATGCTTGATTTATTCTTTTAATTTAATTCTTATATATTAGTAAAGTTTTTACTTTGTATAATTTCTTGATTCAATGTGCCACATACATCGAATGTTTGAGATTTTCTACGAGTCAAATAATTGGTTATTCCATGCTCGAATTATTTAATTAAAATTTTCATAAGATAATTGGTTTATTATTTGCAATAAATTTAGGGTTTATTTGCGGAAGAACTTAATTTATCATAGACTCGGGACACGGTGAATACTTGTAATCTGCATGTGAATTCCTAGATTTATTCAAATAATTTATTGGTTATAACTTTGGATGTTTTCATATTATCACCACTAAATATTTCAATTGGGATCACACCTCATCTAACCCTCAATTTAAGTTCGGAAATCGAATCATTAATAATTGTAGTATGGAATTAAAAGGGTATTTTCAATGTTTTAGTATTTCAAATTACTATTTTTATTCAATCAATTGTTGTTCTTTTGAAAAATTACTTTTCTCAAACAATTCTCAAAGTAATTTTCTTTTATATTTTTTGCGTTCCAAGTCTTCTCAATTCCCTAAGGATTGATCTCAGAGTTCTTTAGTCTATTATTACTTTGCAACAACCTACGCTTGAGTTCAGCATTTTTTGAGTTGTAGCAACTCGTAAACGCATTAGTTGTATTATACTCTCGTGTATGTTGACAAAATAATTTTGATTATTCATCATTGTCGTCATACAATGATATAAGCGATAAAAAGGGTGCAATAAGTAGAGATAGAATAATCTTTCCTTGCAAACAACATTTACCAAAGAGGGGATTTGATACAAATGAATGTGTTAATTTTTCAGCAAATTAGTGTAAGGCAGAACAATGAGTACATGTTCGATTCATCAAGCCTAGGAAATGACGATCTAAAATTTCGTATCCCCGAGGATCAAGTGGAACATTCATAGTTGCACCTTCTTCTACTATGTATGCACTACATATCAAATTTAGATGTTATATAATTAGTTCGTATAAATTGAATACAAGATTAAAAGAACAACATAAATAAGACAACAAGAGTGAGAGTAAGAATTAAAACTTACAACGAATATCTGGTGTCTTCATTCAGATTAGACATTTGTTGGAGCATGTTTGTCACATACGATACCCATGAGGAACACGGGGAAAGTCGTTCCAAGAGTGTTGTTGTGCTTTTATCAAGTTTTGAGGAGACTAGTCTTGGAGCATAGTATTTACAGACCTTTAAGACATTTTTAGGTGTGCCTTCGTCAAGATTTTGAGGAGGATTTTCTTGATTCATGATGGCCACAGACAACTATTGTGAAACAATTGTTATGGTGTCTTCATCAAGATTTTGGAACATGGTGGTTGACAATGACTCTAAGACATTTGTTGTTACTATACTGTCTGGTATAAGATGGAGAATTTTGGTAGACAGATTCATCGACTGAAGGCGGAACCTTATATTTGATTCTCATTCTGGGTATGCTCGACGATGACAGCTCGGTAGTAAAGAAGGAAAAAATCTAGGTTGAACAGGGGCACAGTGTCTTAATCGTTCATTTGTGACATGCAAGTTGTCTTAATTGACATTTAGAGCACATGTTTTTTTCCCAAAATATCATTTTTCTGGTTCAAGTATTGCTCATTGTGACCACCTGTTATAAGATATGTTGACTCGAGTTTGTTCAACTTCTAATTTATAAGTGATCCTCATAGCTGATTGAATATTTGTGCGTTGCTTGCCTTTGAATGGAGCAAGAAAATGTAAGTTGAAACCATTCAAATTCCAAGGGCTAGTTAATATATTCAATGCCAAGAATATGTATAGTTAAAGGTTATAAATTATTTAATGACATCAAGTGATGGATAAATATGAATCTTTAGTAAAAATCAAGGATGTAATTGAATGGATCCGTGTGTGAAAAGTCAAAGAATTTAGAACAAACACAATCAATTATCAGTAGAAAAAAATAGTTTGGACAAACCCTAAACGTCAAAATTTTGACACTATGACCGAGGCAAAACTTCGACGTAGAAAAATCCGATGATGATGGCAATCGGCGGTTGTAGCATGTCAAGTGTTAGTCTTTGGTGTAGGATTTTCGACGTCCTTTTTCTCGATTGTTGGCTTGATGCTTATTTCTACGTGTTGAAAATATGAATATTTATTTAAAAATAAAATAGTTGCACAACAGTCAATAGAATTCATTTAAAGTGAAAAAAACAGTAAGAAGTCACCAACTCAATAGTCCAAACAATTATAACAATTACATATAATTTAATAATATTGTTAACTACACAATGATAGAATAGACATTAGCTATTTTGTTAATGTTATTTTGGTCAAACAAAAGTTTTTCATTTTTATTGACATTTAGAAGTAGTATAGATATAGATTATATTAAAAAGTTAGATCATAGTGATTTATTGTTAAAATCCATACAAAGCAAACTATTTACCAAACTCATAATTATATAATAGGGTTGTATTAACATAACTATTTATCAACTTCATAATTATAATAAAGTTATTATTTGATGCAAAAAAGAAACACCATAGCCCAAGTCACATCCAACATATTGTTTACTAATTATCGGACAAATGGCAAGAAATGCAATATGAGATCATAGGGTAATATGTTCTAGAGTAACATGTTCCTTCAATTCCTTACTTTGTTACATATATATGTTCTTTTTGCTCTCTACTGTAGTTACTATTTATTTTTCTTCTGTGACACCCATATTGACAGTAAATATTCAATGCAATGGTGACACCACGTCATCACTGCCACGTGGTGTCACCATCTAATTAAAAGACTAGAAATAGGTAAAGTGAACCCCATTATTTTCATAATTACTAGTAACCACCGCATTCAATCAGCAACAAATAGGATTAGTGGGATTCACTTTACCTATTTATTGTCTTCTAATTGGATGATGACATCATGTAGCGATGATGACATAATGTCACTTTATAATAAATATTTTCTCCATATTGACATTAAAGGGATGATACAAATCGTACCGATCAGATTTGTGTATTTAGGCTAGGAATGAGAGAAGTTCTCAGGTACACCATATTTGTGTCTTTTAGTGATTAAAAACATGAGCATGTGTAATCATCTTCCTAAACTCAATTTTTTATATTTGTTTGTCTTACAACGGTTTTAATAATGATATACCTAAACAACTATAACATTCAATAATAACTTTACAATACTAATTTGAAAATCTTATTCTTAAAATATAACATTCAAAAACCCTACAACGATAAAAATCCCAACGATGTGGGGAGGGGGCGTGTGGGTTCAACGGTGTGTTATATAACCTTCAATTGACACACAATCTTCAACTCAACACCTATAACATTCAATAAAAAACCCTAGAATTTATAAAACCCAAACATCCAAAAATCATACAAATAATCATTAACTCAACACCTCATTTTATGAAAGTAACACTCATTTCAATCAAAATGACCCTTACATTCAATTGTGAAACACTAACATTCAATCACAAACCTAACTTTCAATTTCAAAACCCTATGTTATAATTTTAACATCCAATTTGAATTCATTAACAAATAAATTTCATACAATATAAAAACTCATTTCATACAATCAACATCCCATTTTATACAATAACAAACCCTAATATCCAATTTCAAAACTATAACATTCATTTTATCAAAATACGATTAACAACACTCAATAATAACTTTACAATCTCAATTTAAAAACCCTATTCTTAAAAATATAACTTCTAAAAATCCTACAACAGTGAAAATCCAATCAATGTGTCTGTGTGGGGGTGTGGGGGTTCGATGGTGTGTTATATAACCTTCAATTGTTACATGATCTTAATCTAAATAACCTTAACATAAATCAAATCAAGACCCTATAACCCTATTTCATATCAATTAAAACACAATCTTATAAACTTATTTCATAATTAAAGAAAAAAACCAATTTGAAATTTAAAAACCTTGTTTAACACCCAAATTAAAAATCCATTTTGAAAATAAATTAGCCTACATATTTCACAAAATGAACACTCAATAATCATCAACTCACCATCCATTCCAAACGATTAACAAAAATCCTAACATCCAAAAACCCCACAAATCTTATTAAATAAAATTAACACACAATCTTAATTAATCTAAATCAAGACCTTATAAAAACCTATTCCATACTAATTGACACACAATCTCTAAAATGATGGAAGCAAAATAAATTAACACACAATCTTAATGTAAATAATTCTAACATTATCAAATCAAGACACTATAAACCTATTTCATAATATAAAGAAAATTAAATTAAAATTTCACAAGCTCTATTCAATACCCAAATTAAACACCCAATTTGAAAACACTAACATTCAAAAACTCAAATTGCATGTGCGTGTGTTGTTGTGGGATGTGTGTGTGTGTGGTCTGTTTTTGTGTGTATGTGGTCTATTTTTGTGTGTGTGTTTGTGTGCATGTGCGTTATCTGTATGCATTATCTTTATGCGTGTCTACGTGAGTTGTGTGTGTTGTGTTGTGCATTTTTTTATGTGTATTGTGTTATGGGTTTTTTTGGTGGGTTCGACTATGTGTGTATTGTGAGAGAAAGAGCGAAAGGGGTGTACTTAGGTGACGTGAGAGGAACCATGGCAGAAAGAGGGAGTCATTGCAAAGAGGGTTGTGTTGCAAGTTTAGCCATGGTAGAGGAACGGGCGAAAGAGAAAGAGAGGTCACTAAGTTGCTGAAGTATGTTTGTGTTATGGGTGATGTGTCTGTGTGATTAAAATGGGCAGGAGAAGGTTTTTGTCTGGGATTCATTGGGAGCATTTGGAATAAATTGAAAGAATTGAGATAAAATATGGGCCATTGAATTAAAAATGGATTAAATCTGAGTTATCCTTATATTTTTCCAACTTCTGAGATTCAAAATGCACTCTATCTTATTATTATAGATTTCAAAATATTTAAGGAGTCGAAGAGATACCTAAATAAAATACAGATTAAGTATTCAAAAACTTATAGAATAAATCAATAATTAAATTTAATAAAAATTAAAATACGAATTAATTATTTAACACCTAATTTACTGTTTAATTTATTAATACATATAATTCACATTTCCTATAATAATAATATCATTTAAATTTATTTATATCGTGCATTGTAGTACGCTTCAACTTGATTGTTACCCGAAATTACATAGCTATTGGTAGAAGTGTTAATTGAGTCATGCTTTGCGAGCTTGAGCCTAAGCATGTCGAGTTCGTTTTTCTAAATGAACCTAAAAAATTATTCAAACTCCACTTATTTAAAAAATTAGCCGAGTTTTGCGAGTTCGAGCTAATCCTTTTAGGCTTATTTTTTTAAACCAGCTTAAAAAATTGTTCATGTTCAAATCATTTAAAACACAAGTCAAACTTGAACCGATCTCAAGTAACTCGTTTCAATTAATACCCCTAGTTGGAGCTTGGAGCTTATTACATGTCATTGGAGTGGTCGTAAATAGCATTTAAGGGTTTTTTGTAGGCCGGTACATGATATAAGACTTATTTGCTTAAAAGTCATTCGATTAAAATGTCTTCTGGAGAAGTCATTTTTTTGTTTTTGTTCCAAAAACACCTATAGATGTAACTGAACAAACGCGTCATCTGTCTTTGGAAACTGCCAGACTCCATTCACCATCTCCACAAAATTCGACCATTAATCAAGGCCTCAAACCTTGATTTTTCAAAATTTGAATAAAAATTTTTCAAATTCTTTTAGTTTTCAACCATACACAACTACATTCCTCCGAAAAAGGTTAATAAAAAATTTTGTCCTACCATGAAGTGTCATTGCATATGTTGAAGCAAAAGATAAACAACCTCAGATCGTCAGCTGACTTTAACTTCAATTGTAAATGGGGAGCTAGAAAGTAAAATACATTATTACTACCAGACATGGTTGTTTTATAATTTTAATTTGAAAGAAGGAAGTACTTATTCAATTGATAATATTATACTCATACATTATGTTAGGACATGTCAATAACCCAAAACAGGCAGTAACAGTGTGACATTGAAGTCCAACGTGACATTGTCACTCTGATTAACAAATTAATTAGTGCATAAAATGAGAAATTTTATTCATTGTCGCATTGACAAAATAAATTTTATGTATCAAAAAATGTAACAGTGTAACATTCCAGTGCAACATTACCCGTAATTAATAACATTTCAGTGTGACATTCCAGAGTATCAAATAGATTAAAAACATTACCCATAATTAATAATGACAATCGTTGACAAAGATCAAAACACTGTGCAACTGTTGGTGAAGAAACCGCAGGTATCAAAGTATAACACAAACAGCCAAACAATTACCCAAATGATGACCGCAGATGAAAAGCCATATGATGTCCGCAGTCATGAAGGATTGGTAAAACAGTAGATGATGACTCCATTGTTTTCAAAACATATGTTGGTTTTGTTAAGATCATGCATTGTTTTATGGATGATTTAGATGTTCAAAATTTTAAAAAAAAAAAATCTTTCAGACTAAGAAACTGTCTACCAAGTCTATAATATAAAAGGGTGGGACTATTCCCATCCCTTAAATCACTTTTCCCACCCCCATTTAATTCTGTTATTTTAAACTATTAAGTTCACCCTATATATACCCACTTCATTAGCTACTAAACTCACTCTATTTATATTCAGTAATTAAAAACTAAATTCATTCAATTTTATTTTAACCTATTATATAGACAATGATCACAATTTTATTTTAGTGTATTCTTTCGGTATAAAAATATTTCAAAAGTAGAATAAAAATTAATAAAAAAATAATAATAATGTTTAAAATATTAGTCAAAATATACCAAAATATCTTAAAACGCCTCAATACATTCCAAAGATGTTAGTAAAAATATATCAAAATACCTCGAAATAATATAGATCACCTCAAAATATTAAAATTTCGTTTCAATTACTATTTTTGTTTCGGTTTTTTTGACATATATTTAATAGTTTAATTGAATGAGTATAAATGAGGGTGAACTTAGTAATTAATGGAGTGCCAATAGATGAAGTGAACTCAATACTTCGAATTAGAGGATTAAATGAGGTGGAAAAAGAGATTTAAGGAGTAAAAATAGTCTCATCCTAATATAAAACAGAGTAGAGTTCAATAGGTTCATCCGATGGCCACCAATATTCATTTTAAAACCATTCACATTAAATTGTTCCCTCATCTACTCACTCTTCACTCTGTCTCCCTCTGAGATCTTTAGTCTCGTGCTTTCTGGCACACATTACACAATCTCATATAAAAAAACAACCGTCAAAATAAAAACACATCATAAAAATAGGGAAATGATATTAGAGTAAAGAGAAGAATACAAAAATCGTCATTGTATATATATACAAAATACATTTCAATCTAATAGTACTTAGCTACAATACTTTTTTTTCAAGATATTTTTTATTACAAATATGTAGTTCACAATTTTCGTTTTTATAAAAAGGGTTAACATTGGTCCATTGTTCAGGTAATGACGGCCCATGGGCTTATAGTAGCCGTTGATTAGGGATGGCAATGAACCAGGGAAAAACGGGTATTCGTCCAAACTCGCCTCGTTTGAACCGGGAATAGACTATACGTATTGGACAGTGGACGTATATGGGGATACCCGTATAAACCCGTACGGAGATGAAAGCGGGAATGAACTTACCCTTACTTTTGTCCTGCCCCCATTACCCGTTATATATATATATATACTCCCAAGCCCTAAGTAAACATATTTATTGTAACTATCAATCTAGAAATATGATAATCAAACTAACAAGTGGCATTGCTATGTGATAATCGTATCAACTTTTTTCCCTGATTATTTTTTTTTTCTATTTGTGCTCACTAATTCAAACTCTTAGGAGTTTGGATTGGTCATTCTCTAAAAATAGATAAGAGAGAGTAAGATAGTTTTGCATTTCATCGTGGGTAGAAAATATTGTGAATGTAGGTTGATGAGTTTCTCTACTAGAGTGAACTAAGAAATAGAGAGAATTATTGAATTAGCAAAATTTTAATTTTTCATCTTTTAACACTTTATGGTTGTAATATGAATTGTAATAACAAAAATTCTTCTAAGAAACTTCAAGTGTAGTGCTACCGTTTTTGTAATTCAATTTTATTTTCTTTTTCTTCCTTTCTTTCTAGTAGTTTTGTTTCTCCTTTTGTGGTCTAATGACACTTTAAATAGAATATTATATTATTTTGACTTTTACATTTTGCAATCTACATTATGTTGTGTTAGATTATGTTAAATTATTTAGAATGTTGTTGGATTATTTAAAAAATTAGATTTATTTAGAATTTTGGATTATACTACTTGGGTTTGGGCTTAGGCAGGTACGGAAAAAGTGGAGACGAAGACGGGAATTAGAAATTTACCCACAGAGGGGAATGGGGATAGAAATTATACCCGTTAACGGAGGTGAACCAAGGATAAACGGAGTTTTTTTAAACGGATATGGGAATGAAGACTACACTCTCAGCCCCCGCTTCGGTCCACTGACATCCCTGTCGTTGATTGCATGGTTCTAGGTATCGGCCGAGTCCGATACGACTTGGCCACTGACGATACGATAACGGTACGGGAGTCGGAGAAATCTCAAAATGAAGTACTATTGGCGATATCTCAAAATGAAGTACTATCGGCGATATCTCGACGATATATCGTTCGATTCAGCCAAAATCAAAGGAATCGGTCACACCTCGGTTCGACTCAAACGATTCGTATCAAAATCTTTCCGAGTCGAAAGATTCCGTGAAAAAATCCCCCCAAATCTAATAGACAGAACAAAAATCCAAGACACTCAATCATTTCGAAAAAATTGAACAAAAATCTAAAAAACAAAAAAAGTGGGATGGGAAATAAAGTAGACCCAGTACCAGTCGAAAGACTAGAAATCGATGTGAAAATTACAGAAATCACATGAACTTTAAATTCTAAACCCCACTTTTTTCAACTATAAAAACCAAGAATACTAAGGATTTCACATACCTGGAGATCGAACGAATAGGGACTTCATCTTCGTCATCTGTTTTTGTGTGACTATATTCTTCAGTTGTTTTTGTTGTGACAATCGAACCAAGTGGATCTCGGTGTAGGTTCTCTATTTGACGGTGAGGGACCGTGGTCGTTTGTCAGTGGATCTCTGTCGGTGAGGGACTGTGGTCGTCTCTATTACTCTGTCTGCACCTCTCTCTCTCTTTTTCTTTTTCGTCGTGACTGTAAGAAGACGAGAAGTATTCATCTCTGAACTGAAGAGGTAAGTATGGAAAAAAAAACTCTTTAAAAACTGTCTGCTGTATTTTTTTTTTTTTTGACTGAGTCTAGTTTGTTTAAATATTTATATTTGTGTTGAATCTAATGTAAAACTAGTAGTTCAATTGGGTAAAGATGCACATTATCATGTTATAGGTCAATGGTTTGACTTCTACAGGCTGTATAATATTATTTTAGTTGCAATTACATTTAAATTACTCCATGACTCCTACAGGCTATTTTACATTATTTTAGTTACAATTACATTTAAATTACTGTAATTACTCCGCACATGCAATTGGGTTCGATTACATTATTTTAGTTACAATTACATTTAAATTACTGTAATTACTCCACACATGCAATTGGGTTCGATTCCTCCAGAGATGCAAATGTTAAAATTACATTATTTATTGAATAAATATTACTTATTCATTGAATAAATATTACAATTATTGTTTTTTAATGATCAAAAAATTATAACTTTAATGCAATAATTAGAAACATTAATATTTTATAATAATAAATAAGTGGATATAAGTTCTATTTTTTTTTATAAAAAATATATGTTCTATTTCAAATTATGTAAAATTAAATGTTACAATTACATTATTTTTATATTTAAATTACTTATTTATTGAATAAATATTACAATTATTGTTTTTTAATAATCAAAAAATTATAACTTTAATGCAATAATTAGAAACATTAATATTTTATAATAATAAATAAGTGGATATAAGTTCTATTTTTTTTTTTGGATAAAAAATATATGTTCTATTTCAAATTATGTAAAATTAAATGTTACAATTACATTATTTTTATATTTAAATTACTTAATTATTGAATAAATATTAAAAGTATTATTTTTTTAATAATAAAAAAAATTATAACTTTAATGTAATAATTAGATACATTAATATTTTATAATAATAAATGAGTGGATATAAGTTCTATTTTTTTATTGATAAAAAATATATGTTCTATTTCAAATTATGTAAAATTAAATGTTACAATTACATTATTTTTATATTTAAACTATTTCAATCAATTGCATGTTACTTATTTAATTATTTAGAATTTGTAACATTGTAGAATGCCTCCTAAACAACACGATATTGGTTGGGAACACGCACCACTTGTTAGTGGTAATTGATGGATTACAAAGTGCAACTATTGTGAAAAAATAGTTCATGATGACATTACTCGAATGAAGCAGCATATTGCACATATATCCAGCAACGTAGAAAGATGTCCACGTGCACCAAAAAGAATTGTCATAATTTTTGAGACAACATCTCAGTGATTATAGTAAAGAAAGGGCTTCTATAAAAAAAAATAACAAATTATACAATCATTACGTGATGAAAATTGTTATAATTTGGACGACGACGATGATGATGGTGAGAATCAAATTGAAGAGGGTGATTTTGAAAGAAGACAGTTAAAACATGCAATGAAGGAAAGTCATCAAATGACTTTGATGGAGGAAGAGGGTCGTAGGCACTCTGTATCAATTGCAAGCAGTCGTTCTAATAAGGATCATTTTTTTGGTGCTAGATCGTCACAACCATCTGGCTCAGGAATAAAGCGCGGCCCACCACGTAGCTATAGCGTAAAAGAAGGTGCAAACGTGACTGTAAGTGGCATTGATCCGTACATGTTCCCATCTAAACAAAAGTCAGTAAAAGACATGTTCTCATGTGATAACCTAAAAAAGTGGAAAAAGTTATTTCGAAGTTTTTCCTCTTCAATGCAATGTCATTCAATGTAGTTGATAGTGAACCTTACTAGCAGTCAATGTTTGACACTATTGCGGATGTCGGCCCAAGTATTAAGGGCCCCACATGATATCAAATTGGTAGTTCTTATTTAGAGGAGAAGATTCAAGAGCTTGAAGTGTATATATTCTCGATGAAGGTAAAATGACCTTAATATGGTTGCACAATCATGTCTGATGGGTGAAGTTCTAGAACAAAGAAACTCATTATCAATTTCATGATTTATTGTGATCGTAATATGATTTACCATACTTCGGTTAATACCACCAACATTTCAAAAACTAATGACTATATTTTCTCTTATGGATAAAGTTGTTGATGAAGTTGGAGAAGAAAATGTAGTACAAACCGACAATGATGCAAGCTTTAAAACAGTTGGTAAGATGTTGATGGATAAAAGGAAACATCTATTTTGGTCTCCTTGTGCAACCCATTATATCAATTTGATGCTAGAAGATATTGGTCATATGAAAGTAATTAAGGAGACCATATATGATGCTAAGACGATCACATCATTTATCTACAACAGCCTCAAAGTGGTCAACTTAATGAAGCAACATATTAGAGACAGAGAATTATTGAGGTCAAATATAACACGATTTGCCACTGAATTCATCATCATTGAAAGTCTTATTCGTTATGAATTGGACTTGAAAAGAATGTGCACCACTGTTAAATGGCATGAATTCAACAAAGACTAGAAAAGGAGAAAAACAAGAGATATAGTCTCAAACCTGATTTTGACTGACCAATTTTGGAAGAAAACTAGAGAAGTTCAATTCATCATGGAGCCTCTTGTTAGGTTCTTAAAGATAGTTGATCAAAACAAAAAATCGACTTTATCAATTATCTATGAGGCAATGGACAAAGCTAAACTAGTCATACAACATTCAGTCAAAAATTAGAGAAAATACTGGGCCGTAATTGACAAAAGGTGGGAGACTCAATTGCACAAACACTTGCATGCAACAAGTAAAAGTATTTAAAAATATAATTTTTTCATTGTGTATTAACTTGTAAAATAATATAGTTTTCTACTAACTTACATTAAATTGTCAATAAATTTGCAGCTTATTTCTTAAATCCAGTTTTTCAGTATTCTAATCAATTTTTCGACCATCCTGAGGTAAGATCTGGTTTGAAAGACGTTATTAAAAGATTGGAACCACATTTAAATAAACAAGCAAGGACAATGAATGAGGTATGATGATTTTTGATAATATTTATTATAATATATATACATGTATTGGTCGCATACGTAATACATTACACAATAAATTACAGATCAAATTATATATTGACAAACATAAGGAGTTTGGAAATGCACTCACTAGGAAAGCCGTACATGCCTCACTTCTAGGTTTATTATTTAAAATATATGTATTTATTAAAATATCATTTGTTACTCTTATGGACAAATTCTAATATTGTACATTTTTTTTTGTAGCTGAATGGTGGATCAATTATGGTGAAGAAGCTTCCTATCTACAAAAAATTGCAATCAAAGTCTTAAATCAAATATGTTCATCATCAGGATGCGAAAGAAATTGGAGTACATGGTCGTTGATCCATACAAAACTTCGCAACTGATTGGCAATGAAAAAACTACATAAGCTAGTTTTTGTGCACTACAATATACGGTTGCGAGTTAAAAATTTGACATATCAGCTTAAAAATGATGATTTTTATAATCCAATTGATCTGAATTACATTTTTAATGATGATGACACATTAAATGAGTGGATAAGAGAGGGGGAGGAACTAATTTTACCACCTGATAACTTAGGTTGGTTGGATGAAGATATTCGTGACATTGAAGAAGGTGGAAATTAAAGAGATGCAATTGATGAATGTGACACTAACACGGCTCCAACATCTAGCAACTATGCCACTACCAAAAGATCAGGAAAAGACACGAGACCAACCAATAAGGGTAAAAAGACTATGAGAATTTTTATTAGTTTTAGTGTTTCTTCTTTTGATGATGATGACGATGATGATAATGTTGCTGATACTTGTGGTGGTGGTGGTGGTGATGGTGGTCGTAGTACCACTGATAATGATGATGCTAGTAATCATGTTGGAGATAATGATGAGGACAACAAGAGTGGTAGTGAAGGGACTACTAGAGATGGTGGTAATACTCAACTAGCTGGCGGTATGTCATGGGCACAGGGGCAAGACAATTATTATGCCACACATGATACAAACCATGGATATCGATTAGGGGTTATGAAACAACGGAAGAATTTAAACTCTTTCAGTGGTGATGATTATTCCAATAGACGCCACCATCATTTACTTGGTCGACAAGATATTGATGATCATATGCAGAGTTTAAGATTGACATCATATGAAGGATACATGCCTTATGGACATCATCAAAGTAGTGGTATAGAATCTTGCTATGTACATGGATCATATGGATATGATATCCCTTTGCAGCTTCCGAGGTCTACTAGTACTAATAATGTTAGACATTATGGTCATCGCCCTACACATTTTGAGAGATCTACTAGTATTAGTATTGGTGGCTACTATGATCATGTTCCAAGGAGACATTATGATGGATCTTCTAACATGACATCATATAGTGTTAACTTTTATGGATATGATCAGTCTTTCTGCTAGTAATGACCTTAAATATCGTGATTTTGGGTATTATCAGTATGAGAACCAACCAATACAATCTCCATAGTCACACTACTTTGATTCATCTAGTCAATCAACTCAACCAACCCAATTAGACTCGTATTCACTCTTATACTCTTATCTTTATAGTGTACAATATCCTAATTTATATTATCCTAAAAACAATAATGATAATTTTGAGCTTCATTGTCGTTCAATGTGACAATGATTATGACTCAATATGTTCCTAAATGCATACATTGAACATTGATAATGATAATTATTTTCGGTAGTTATTTTATGTTTTATTTTAATTATGTTTAATGTGTTTTTAAATGTATTGTGGACATATAATTCATAAATGATGATGTCTATATTTTTATAATTTTTTAGAATTTTTTTAAATTTTTTTAAATTTCTATTTTGTGTTTTGATCTGTACCATGACTTTGAACCATGGTTAATTGGGAATCCGGGTTTGACCTGGCCCGTTGTCAGAACACCCCCAAGACCTCTGACCCATTCAAACTCAACGCGCCACCGTTGCTTACCACTCTTTCCCTACACAAACTTAGCTCAGCAGAGAGAAAATCAGATAAGCCTCCGAAAAATCCATAGTAAATTACTCATTCATACATCAAGATCTCTCTCTCACACACACACAACTGAATTGCCACCAACAATGTCGATCCAACGACCGCCGGAGTCCTCGTGGGACTGCATGCTTCCGGGCCCACCCTCCCGCCACAACGGCGGCTCCACCGATCTCTCCGCCACCGGCCTCCTAGCCTACGCTGCCGGGAGCTCAATTGCGGTCCTCGACACCCACTCCATGCAACTCATCACCACCATTCCCCTCCCTCCTCCTCCATCCTCCACTTCTCTCTCTCCCTTCATCACCTCCGTCCGCTGGGCCCCACACCCTCTCCCCCACCACCTCCTCTCCTCCGACACGCCATCCCACCTCCTCCTCTCCGCCGGCGACCGCCACGGCCGCATTTCTCTCCTCGATTTCCGATCCAAATCCCCAATTCTCTTCTTCGAAACTCCCAATTCCTCCTCCAAACTCGGAATCCAAGACCTCTGTTGGATCCAAACCCGAAATTCATGGGTTATAGCATCCCTCTCCGGACCTTCTCTTCTCTCTCTTTACAACACCTCCACTGGTCGTTGCTTCTTCAAATACGACGCCACACCGGAGTACTTCTCCTGTCTCCGTCGCGACCCCTTCGATTCACGTCATTTATGTGCTCTAGGCCTCAAAGGTTTTCTACTCTCAATCAAAGTCCTCGGAGACGAGTCAGAAAACGACGTTGTTTCGCAGGAGCATCAAATTTCTACGGACACATCGGAATTGCAGAGATTGGAGAGGGATGTGAGCGAATCCTCGCCGGCATTGGTGACTTTTCCGTTGTATATAGTTAAATTCGCGTTTTCGCCGCATTGGAGACATATATTGTTTGTTACTTTTCCGAGGGAGTTGGTGGTGTTTGATTTGAGGTATGAGGCTGTGTTGTCCTCCACGGGGTTACCAAGGGGGTGTGCGAAGTTTTTGGAGGTGTTGCCGGATCCTAATTTGGAAGTGTTGTATTGTGCTCATATTGATGGAAAGCTTAGTACTTGGCGGCGAAAAGAGTAAGCACCACCAATGTTACTTGATTAATTGTTGTTTTAGTTCTCAATGTCACTTGATCTGTTCATGAAAATGTGCGTTGTTGATATCTACATTACATGTTCCTACTTAATTTCATGATGTCGTTGGTTTATTGAAAGTGCTATTGCAGTGTTCTGAAAATGGAAATCGATCTCTATTATGCATAAAGCTTACTGTTGAAGAGTGGATTTACTTGGACAATGAAAGATCTATAATTTAATCTAGTGGGAAAGTGTTACTACCTGAATTGATATTTTGAGAGGAGACTGTTGTCTCATCATTTATAAACCAAGGTGCAACCAAATCTGTTAATGCTTATTTGAGTGTGGATGAGTGTGTGTGCCCGGACAACTTGGAAACAAAAATGGCCTTTCCATTTTTTTTTCAAATATATTATTGATCGTAGAAAAAGAAGGATTTTTTTTTTGTGCCCCTTTATGGTGGCATTAAGAAGTCTAGGCTATTTGGTTCTAAATGTAAAGTGCTTCCCTTTAGTTGATTACAGTGTGATGGTATTTAAAATTTGAGCTTCACGGGGCCAAATTTTGGAAACAACAGAAAATGACCGATTAAAGGAAGCCTCCAAGCTAGAAAGCATGAACACTTCATTTTTGGCAAGTTGTTGGTGTGGGACACGTTAAAATGAGTGTGATTTTTTTATTATTAAATTTTTTTTAAGACATGTTTTGGACATGTGACCAACACGCTTAGGACAGGTTGGAACAAGGTGCCGACACCTTATGAACATGTTTTGAGATTTATTTTCAATTTTTTGAGAACTTTTCAAATAATTTTATAATTAAGAGTTATTTTGATAATTTTAAAGGGATATGAGTCACAATCATAATATAAAAGAAGTTATAATCATTATATTAAACATAGGACATGATGTAACATAATTGTGGATACGAATATGAACTTATATACAAATGAAATAAACTTTTGATAAGAAAGTAATGTCAAAAAAAAAATGAGGTTACAAAATTGGGGCTCTTGGAAATTGATGAAAATTACTGTTACCGAGTGGAATATTTTTAAAAATAAAAGTTGTAGTAATCATTGATGGTTGGATCATGAATGTTAATGTTGAATATGTATCGGTATATCTTATATGCATTTGAATTTTTAGAATTAAGGAAATGATGAATTAAAAGATTATTATGATAATATTTTTATTTTATCACATGATTATATATATACATATTATTTAACATATTGCCAACGTGCCCGTGACCTTTTTTTTTTTTTAAATTTCGTGTCAACGTGTCCATGTTGTATCGTATTCTTGTCCAGTATCCGTGTATGTGCTTCTTAGCCTCCAAGAATTCAGAGCTAAAATATCTACAATTATTGATTTTGTGAAATGTATATGATTAACTTTTGGTCTAAAGCTACAATTATTGATTTTGTGAATTGTTGATGATTTACTTTTGGTTACTTTAGACGTGAGGAATTCATTTGTTGGACTTTTTGGAAATTTTCTTGAAGTTCGAGCGAATCATGGTGATCTGAAGCAGGCTTCGTTATAACTGGCGTGTTGTTTTTTCTGTCGTTGCTTGCTTGTTATATTTGCAGCTGGAAACCCAGTAAATAGGATCTGCTGCCTTTGCAATTTTCATCAACGAAACTTTATGTTTCCTTTGCATAACATGCTTGCCTTTTACTTTACAACTTTTGGGCTGGACTTATGGGAATGTTCTTACTTGCATAATATCACAGAGGTGAGCAGGTGCACATGATGTGTTCTATGGAAGAATTGATGCCCTCAATTGGCACATCTGTCCCTTCTCCCTCAATTCTTGCTGTTGTTATCTCCCAATCGGAATCCACTCTCCAAAATATTGGGAAGCTTTGTTCTGATGTACCTCACACATCTTCACTTGATGTGGATATTGATAATCCTTTTGATTTTTGTGATGAATCTTCTGTCCTTTTTAAGACACATTTGATATGCATTTCTGATGATGGAAAGATATGGAACTGGCTTATGACTGCTGAAGGGCCTGGAGATGTTCAGAAGGCTATAACAGACAGGGGCATTGTTGCGGATGTTGGTAAATTGCCAGTTCCAGAGATGAACTCTTTGACTGAAGTTACCTCTGGCAGTGACTCTGCACTGGATGCAGTTAAACAATCAAATGATGTGGATAGTGGTGGAAGCTGTCCAACCAACTCCACTACCAGCCAGGAAGAGATGTCACTTAAGGTTTGTTTATATGATTTTTTTTCAATCAGAATTGCATGTCGGTTTTATCACTGCCACTCGGTAATTGTAAACCTTACATTAAAAGGGTTGCTGCCCAGTTTGGTCCCCGGTAATCAAGAGGAGTAGGTTACAAGCCTAACCGTTGGCATTAGGTGGATGTCCTCATATTCGAACCCGTTGTTAGCCCAATAGTTTGATCCCTGCATCAGGCAACAATTCCTTTTATCAGAATAAACAGATAAATAAATTGTTTAGAAGAAGTTCTCAAATCAATCTAAAAAAGCTGGTGTTACTATTTGGCCAGTTGTATCTGGTATGGAGAAACCTTGATGGTTCTTGACAGAGGTAGCTCAAAATTGAGAGTCTTGTCACATCCCCCCCCCCCCTCACCACCCGACGCCCCCAACACACACAAAAAAAAGGGAAAAATGAAAAAAAGAAGCGAAAAATGATCCTAATGTGAAGTGCAAAGACAATGTTTGTGCAGAATGTTTTCAGCCGGTTGCACAATATGTGGAATGGTATGTGGCTGATGGGACCTTTGCATGATAATCCAAGTCTCAATCTGGATTTTGATGTAATAACGGACCTAATCATTCTTTACTCTTATCAATATTTTACCTGGCCTTTTTCTGCTTATTTTGCAAAAAAATGTATCTTTTGGCCTATCAATGGTGTGGGAGGTCTTGCGTCCATATCGGAACCGTCTTTGCTTGATCATTTTCCTGTTTGCTGTATCACTCAAAGGATATTTTGATTTTTATTTAAGGTGAAAGGGCAGTCGACCACAATTAATGGCCAAAGATAACAATTAATGGAAAGAAATAATGTTTGTCCAGAATCTTGTTTTTAAATGAATTAATCGTAGCTCCAATTTCATAGAAGTCTATTTGTGAGATCCTTATGGTTAGCTGTTGAAAATCCCTATTTATTGGACTAAAGGTTTAGAATGAGAATGCTATTCCTGTATTAAGTTTGCATCTGGTGTGCACAGGTGGCGCATAGTCATCTTTCTTTTGGCTTTGTCTTAAGATGCATAAATGAGGATGAATCATTAGTAAAGAGCATTATTCTTATTCTGTCTCCAATTGCAATTGGTTATCATCTCATAGTCATAATGCTGACCTGTGATGCAGATCAGTCTAGTTGGTCAGCTTCAACTTCTTTCTTCGACTGTAACTATGCTGGCTGTACCCTCCCCTTCTCTAACAGCTACATTGGCACGTGAGTTTCATCTGACATTGTTTTATGCTGTATCTGTCAAATTCCTAATGCCCTTAGACACTTTTGGAGTTGGCAATACTTTGGATGTCAAATATTAGATTTGCCAGTTGGTTGATGAAATATTTACACTCGAAGGTGGGGGAAACCATCCTGCTGTAGCTGTTCCACTAGTTGCTTTGGGAACTCAAAGTGGTACAATTGAGGTCATTGATGTTTCTGCCAATGCTGTTGCTGCAAGTTTCTCTGTTCATAATAATGTTGTTAGGGGATTACGATGGCTTGGAAATTCTAGACTGGTCTCATCCTCCTACGCTCAGGTATATTTCAAATATTGTTACTTTTTGTTTCCTTTTGCTGTCTTTGACTCTTGGAATCCACTTCCATTATTCATTCCACTCTCAGGCTTGTCTTATAATTACATTTTTCACTTATTAGGTTTTTGATGCCTTAAATTTAATATATTTTGTTCTGCCCTTTGCCCTTTCATCATGTGCAATCATTACTTTGGTGGACTCAGGGAAACGAAAAGACTGGAGGCTATATTAATAGGCTTGTTGTGACCTGTCTTAGAAGTGGCCTTAATCGAACATTTCGGGTTTTACAAAAGCCAGAGCGAACGCCCATAAGAGCTTTAAGAGCTTCATCGTCTGGAAGGTTAACTTCAAACCTGGTTTCCTTTCTAATTCTTTCTGTGTGCTACTTTTTAACATCACATGTACATGCTCACCCACTTAGCTACATACAAACATGAAACTTCGTACTGTAATTGAACTGCTGAAAGATGCTTGTTCTTGGTATTTTCTGTCCCTATGTCATACCAAACTGGGATACAAATCATTTCAAATCCATAAGCTCAGATGTAGAGTTGGAGAGGTGAAATTTTAGTTGGGGGATGGGATTTGTGTGAGGCGGGTCAATCCTATTTTTCTGTGAGCTTGTTGTCAGTCACTTTGAAAACATAAAATTTCAATTTGTTTTGCATCTGAAAATACTATTTTTGAGGTTCCTCTATTTGGGATAGTTCAGGAGTTTTTTGAGTTTAAATTACTTTCAGTGGAGATACCACTTTTTTTTTTTTTTTTAACTTTTTTCCCCAGTTAGTGCTCTATTCTTGCAAATCACACCTTCATGATCACCTTGTAATGACACATTTCTTATGATTTTGACAATTTGTAGGTATCTTTTAATCTTGTTCCGTGACGCACCTGTAGAGGTGTGGGCAATGACAAAGACTCCAATTATGGTAGATTGGCTGATTCTTCCTATTTTTTTTTGTGCCTGATATGAAATTTTCCATGTAGTATAGTTATTCATTAGTGTATGCTATGTTATTTATCTACTTTTATTTGAAGCATATTAAATTCATTGACTATAGTGGATCTTGAGAGACATCTTTTCCTAGATTGGTTCTTTTTATTCCATTTCTGGATGAATGGAGATAATAGAACAATAGAACAACAACAGATTGAATTGTGTTATTCAAATAAATCGAAAACCCTCGAATAGCATTACCAATTTCTCTTTGTATGGTATTCCATTTCTGTTATTGACATATAACAGAGAGAGGAAGATTGTTCAGATATAGCAGCTGGCAACTGTTGGAACGAACTCCAAACCCACCACTTGCTTACCTGCCTAGAAAGGAAAAAAAAAGAAACTCAAACCTTGTGGCATAACTACAAGTACCATGGGAACCTAAATTTTGTTCTATCTCATAGAAAATGATCCCAATCTAATCCATATTAGCATAGGCACTCTCCTCGCACCATACTTTTCCAGCATGAATCTACCGTAAGGCTTTAGATTGCAGCCATGAAAATCAACTTGTTCTAAATTTGGAATCTAATTGAGCAGGCGAGGAAATAGATGATCTCTGTGAGTCATTCCTCTTAATTATATGAGAAATTCAGCCATGATTGTCCTTGGATATACATATCAAGATCCATATCTTCCATGTCTCTGCTTGATCAACATATGGGGGCCACTGGTTAGAGATATTTGTCCAACACATGCTCACTCTTATGAGTTTGGGATAGAAAAACAGGTTGGCTGGCCCTGTCTTGTTCGTGACTTCGCCCTCCATTAATGAGTTTAGCCTATAATACTCTCTTTTTATGTGCAACTAAAAGCGTCGCTTAAATTGTGTTCTGATTGGAGAAGGAAAAAAAGCAGAGTCATGATTTGCATCTTTATCCAATCATTTTCTTTGTGTTGATTGTAATTAAGAAAGCATAATGCCAAGTATGTGATGTTCTCAGCATTAATTCATAATAGGTTGGTGTTATAGCTAGTGTCTTTTCACTTTTCTGCATCCACGTAGGACATTGCCTCTTTAATTGCAAAGCAACATGCCTTTGTTGTTGCTGATATTGCTGTTCTAATTTTTCAATCTATTTCTAGCTATTTACTGTGCTGCATCTCGTCATGCAGCTACGATCATTAGCTCTCCCGTTCACGGTATTGGAATGGACTCTTCCCACAGTTCCACGGCCGGTTCAGAATGGTTCTCCTAGGCAATCATCGTTATCATCCAAAGAAATTAAAGCCATGCCACCTGCTGGGGCATCTTCCCCAACAAAAGCAACTTCGACAGATTCCAGTGAGCTTGTTTCTCTTGCTTACAACATGGTTTAGATTCATATTTTGTGTATAAATATCTTTCTTGATTTTCCTGTATGTTAAATTTTTTTTTTGTGCAAAATTTAACTTCTAACTACAGAGGAAGGGGGCTCAGATGCATCACAGGATGATTCCTCCGAAAGTTTTGCCTTTGCACTGGTAAATGGTGCACTTGGAGTGTTCGAGGTTCATGGGCGAAGGATACGAGATTTCAGGTATATTCTTCTTGCTTATGAATGCGTGCACTAGGATGCCATCATTTTGTTGTTACTACTTTCTGAGTTCTATCCTAATGGGTCATAAATAGTCATTTAATTCCATGCAAATATGCAATAAAATCTCGCCACTAGTTTTCTTGATAAACACTGCCTTATTTTGTCATCAGGCTTGTTGTGTTTTAGTAAATCTTTTATTAGTTTTGTCCTTTGATAGTTTCTGTGGTTGGTTCACATGTCACGAAATGTATTGGAAGTTTATTAGTTAGCACAAATTGTAAATGAGTACACTGTAAGCGAATTTGAATTATTGGTGAATTTGACTCCGTACTTTACAGTATAGGCCGTAATGGAAGAATAATTTAGGTTTTTTATTGCTTGATGAGTTAGGCGGAGTCCATATTTTCAATTGTTAGCACTGCAATGTTGCTATGCTTGAAAGCTGGGGCCAATTTCTGCGTTGTTTGGTCCGCATATCAGGATGCATACTTTCATGCTTTGTGATTTATTATGCCGAGTTCCAGGCAATCTAATTGTCAGTTTTTTTCAAGTGTTATATATATGAGGGATCTAGATTGACGCAAGAGTCACATTGTGAATACTCTGAAGATCTCGGTGGAATGAAGGCTTTATTCCGCTGTATCTGAAGATCTATCACAGTTATTATCTCTCTTTTCATTTTTTCCTCTTTTTCTCTTGCTGTACTATTATCACGATTCTACACAGTTCTTAATGTGCGATCTAGATTCTGGAGTCATTTTTGTCGATGTTGGTAGATGATCTTAGAAATGGTTCCACACACATGGATGGATGCTTATGAAGTCTATGAAAGGGATGACAGTGGGGTGGGTCTGGTGTGGAGTGCTCCTCCCCTCCCCAGGCCCTGGCTGAAAATGACTTTTTTGGGAGCAATAGCTGAGCGTAATCCCATGTTATTTTATTCGGGCAACTGCTTGCTGTGGCTGACAGTGAAACAGATGTATGCCTGATGATGTAGACCGTACTAGCTCTGATACCAATTGATGTAGACCGTACTAGCTCTGGTCTAGGCGACTCCTGTGGGTTCATGAACCGTAGCAGCAAGGGTGGCGAACTGAAGATGAATCTGGTCCTTTCTCCTTTTTGTACGTAGACGACTGGTTTGCAAACCTTGAACTTTCACCTTTCACAATTCTGTGTACTGAACTATGTGGCCAAAGGAGATGACTAAGTCAAAAGTGGTCGTGGATGATCGCAGTGTTGACGATGAACTATGATGAATGCTGCTGCTTTGTTCGGTTGGACCAATTTCAGATCTGGGATTTCCTGTTCTACCATGGCGATGAACAGTTTTTTTTTTTTAGAAATTTGCTATGGTTCAAATATGGTTTTATGGAGTGGAGAAATAAAGATTAAAGTTGGGGCAGTTTCAGTTTGATGGGGCAGGGTGATGGGAGGAGGACTACGACAAAGGCTGGATATTTTAGGATTTGACTTGGGTTTTGTGGGTTTACCAAGGGGCAACAAAATCTGGTTTTCTTCGTGGTGTTCGACTGAAGAGGGGCTGTACAATGGATGAAGGCAAGGGATGATTCTGATTTAGATTCAGTATACGCTCTCTTGTAGTAGACAGCAACTGGATGAAGATGTTAACTGCTTATGGCAATGAACGGCAACAGTACTGCTAATTAAAGATGGCTGATGAGTTTATATGGCAGCGATGGTGTTGGATTGAGATTAGGCTCTGATACTAATTGATGTAGACCATACTACTAGCTCTAATACCAATTTAATGTAGGTCGTAGTAACTCTGATACCAATTGATGTAGATTAAAAAGGAAAATAATTAAGGGATGAGAAAGAGAACTTTAGAGGAAAAAACGATTCTCAATATTCAATCAATTCCAGTCTGAATAAAAACTTACATCAACCCCTTTATATAGGGAAACCAAATCCCAAAATAAGGACTCCTAATATAGAGCTAACACTAAAAAGATAAATACCAGCTAATGTTTTACTAAATAAACAAATTTCAAAATAAATCTACAATAACTATGCAATCCCAATACAATCCTCATCACTTGATTTTCTCTGTAAGATTCTTGTGGCTGTTAGTAGTCAATGATGAGCTTAATAATGCTTTAGAACAAAACTCTCTTTGACAGTTTCATACATTTGGAAGGGATTAAAAGTTCTGCTCTTACAGAATGTTGTCTTTGGTCTTGGGGAAGCACAATATATCAGGAATAATAATTCGTTACTCAATATTGGCTTGACCCTTATAGCGTTTGCCTCCCCTCCCTACTCCTCCTTCTGCATCTTCTGTGCATATATATGTGGAAAAAAAGACAGAATGATCCACGTAATTGTTGTGTGTTTTTTTTCAAGTCGTCTTAAAGACAAGAAGGGATATGTGTATATCACTAATTAGTAATGAGTAAACACTTTCATTATACTCATCAGTTATTATGTTGTTGGCCGATTTACTCTTTAGTTGTGGATTCTAGCTTCAAGTTGGTTTTGCTCTTCCTTTTGTTTGAGATATATTTTCATATAGGATATACCTTTTCCTACTATTTTTTAATCCTAGAGTAGATCTGCCCAGTCTTTAGAAAGAAAAAAGAGAATTAAAACTGGACTGGATTCTGAAATCTGAGTTGCCTCTGTCAATTTCTCCTATTTGAAGTACTAAACTGTGGTTGGTTGTATCATCACTTGAGATTTCTGATTTTATTGTATCCAGACCAAAATGGCCTTCATCTTCATTCGTCTCATCTGATGGATTGATCACAGCCATGGCCTACCGTATGCCTCATGTAGTATGTACCATACTTATCGTAATTTCACTTTGTGATTGGCGGTGTAAGTTAGGATTTTCATGATCAAAACTTTCGGTTATCAGAGGCAGTGACACATTTATTTCTCAGGTTATGGGGGATAGATCAGGTAACATTCGTTGGTGGGATGTGACAACTGGGCAGTCTTCCTCATTCAACACTCACAGGGAAGGAATTCGTAGAATAAAGTTCTCACCTGTTGTTGCTGGAGACAGTAGCCGTGGACGTATTGCTGTATTATTTTATGACAACACATTTGCTGTATATGATCTTGTAAGCAAAAAATATGACAATTGTTGATTCCTTTTTTTTTTCTTCTCTCTGTGTATGTTCTTCAGAATTTGGAATTTTTATGTGTTATCTTCAGTATGTATTTATGTTCCCTGTGTGCATGATCTGCTGTCTTTATGGGTTTGTAAAATCTTGCCATTAATAGGGAACTGACATTTCCTTTGGTAGTATGCACATATTCAACTTTATATGAAATGAAAGTTCTGTTCCCTATCCAAAAAAAAAAATTACTGCTCCTTCATGCTTTTTGGTGGCCAATGTGATTTTAATTTGAAAAATCACTAACGGACTATTTCTCTGATTTTCCACACCTTCAATTCTGTATTGGGGGTAGGAAGCACCCTCTAGAAGACTTGTTTGAGTTTCAAAATTGCGTATATTCAAAATCTGGTATATGGAAGTGGAATATAATACTCTGCAGTAGTCATCTAATCTGCAATAATTTCATGCGCTTAAATGAATTTTGGCCCAGAACTTCAGTTTTTTTGTGGAATTGCAGGATTCACCCGATCCATTAGCCAATTCGCTTTTACAACCTCAATTTCCTGGAACCCTTGTATTGGAGCTTGATTGGTTGCCATTGCGATCGGGGAAAAATGATCCACTGGTATTGTGCATTGCTGGAGCTGATAGTAGCTTTCGCCTTGTTGAGGTTAATACGTAAGTGCCACATTTCACGCAAGTTTGCTAAAGCTTTCTCTGGTTCTAAATTCTGTCTTTTCATTCCAAATATTGAAATGTTGCATAGGGTAATACGATCCAAGTCAGAAACTATAGTGCTGCTTGCTACACTCATAATCATGCTCTAGAATTGCTGAAGCTGACTCATCGATATTGCTTCTTTTGACAAGGTCTGCACCCATGTCAACAGATATAAAACCTAGTATAGCAAGCCGTTCAAACTCTTGACACTAGCCTTTGGTTTTTTTAATTTCTAGGTTAGCCTATACAGCTTCCATTTCCACTCCTTTAACCAGTTGGGTATGTTTGGGCAATTATTTACCTAACAAACTATGCTATTCTAATAATCTAGCTTCTTTAATGGTGTCAAAAAGTTGCCAATTCTCCATTTCTTACTCTCTGAAGTTTTAGTTGAAGCAGACCACCTGGGTATTGTGGGCTGATCACAAATGCTAAGAGAAGATATTTGACTCCTTGTTAATAATTGTCACCATTTTGCAATGGATTCTGGAAAGGATTTGTTCGCTGCTTTAGTCTTCCTGATTTAGAGAGAGCGGTACAGTCTTGTGTCGCTAGTGAGGGACAGAGCTTAGATAATACTTGTATTTGATGTAAACCAGTGCTTGAAACCCTCTTTATTCAATCATTATTTGCAAGGATTTCGGTGTTGCTCTTTGTTCTTTTTCTTTTTGTGTCGTCTACATCCTGTGGTCTATAACCTCAAATATGTGAATAAAGTGTGCTGGAAACTTCTATTGATTGTATAAAGTCAAGAAAGGAGACCAAGTAACATTCAAACATGCCCTAATGTAGAGCATTGAACAGTAACTAATAAAAGCTCTCGAACTTGATGGACTGTTAAGTTGTTGCTGGTTAAGAATGTTGAAAAATAATACTTTGTATACTTACTGCATTGTATGGAGTGACTATATGATAGAGATCGAAAAGGGACTGGATATGGTTAAATTGAAGAATTGAATTTTATTATTTTTTTTAGTATTATTTAATTAGTTAGGGAATATTTGTTTGACTAATATTATTAATGAGAGTTTAACTAGGAAATTGTTGTAGAATTTTAGTTGGATAGGGATTTGAGAGTTTGATTATGAAACTCTTGTAGTATTTTAGTAGGAGAGTAATTTTTATTTTAGTAGGGGACTTGACCTATAGATAATTGTATAATTTCAACTATTTTTATTAGAGAGTGATATAATAAAAAGTGATTCTCTGTGGAGAATTTGTGTATTTTTTCACTGATTCCTTACGAGGATGAGGTAAATTCCTTTCACTCCTTATTCTTTCTTCTTCTCTTTTTATTCTCTGATTTTTAGTCCTTCCCGCCTTACATCAGTTTGGTATCAAAGTCCAACTTTGATCATATTTTTGAGACTTGTCTAACATGTTTTTCAGCCTTTTGTTCTAGTTCAGAAAACCCATCCTGCTGCCCTGCCAAAAAAATCCGTGTAATCCTGAGATTTTTGAAATTATAGATTTGACCCCTAAAATTTCTAAAATTACACTTTCATCTCCCAAAGTTTTAGAAATTACACTTTGGCCCCTAAAGTTTCTAAAATTACACTTTGGGCCCTAAAGTTTAGAAATTGCAGTGTTGCTCCTAAAGTTTCTAAAATTACAGTTTGGCCCAAGAATTTTCAAAAATTATAGATCAAACCCAAAATTTTCAAAAATTATAGTCTGATCCTAAAATTTTCTACAACTTTTCATGCTACTTCGTCAATTGAGATGGTTACCTATGTCGAATTACTTGTCAAACTTAAAGCCCATAATGCTAAGCTCGATTCGCTCCAAGCATCAATGGGTTCGCTCCACACATCAATGAAATATATTTATATCTATTATACTACTAAAAGTGGCTTAAGAAGAAAATTTTTGATTTCCTTATTTGCCCTTCAATAAGTCTATAATGTCGTTCTTATTCTTTCTTTCACTAATGCCTGATTGTATTCTTATCTAAAACAAAAGAATTTTTGCTACTTAAATGCATTGCTTGTTACTTCACCCTTCAGGTGTCCCTCTCTCTTCTCCTCTTTCCCTCTTCTCTCTCTCTCTCTCTCTCTCTCTCTCTCACACACACACACACACACACACCCCCACCCACAAAACTCCAGTTTAAAGGTTACTCATTCCAAGTTAGTAAACTTTTGTTTTTCTCTTTCACCCTTAACCATACAATTAAGTCATTTTCACACTTGAATGTAAACTAATTTTATCCCTTTTTTTGACCCTACACATTCTTAGACTAAATACTCTGACTACAGTTACAATATCTTATTAATGGGCTCTTACTTCTCTGCCTTACTGTCTGCCTATTGGGCTACTTGAAAGATGATAAGTCACAATTGGCAGGTATACAATGATGAGGATAACAAACAACAAACATAGAAAATATCATTTTAGAGCTTTGATGATGATTGTAGTCTACTAAAAAACCTACTCAAGAACATTCCACGATGGAAGTTAGTTACAACACATTTCTTGGACCTTTGTGATCCTTACTTGAACTTGTTTAGGAAGATCATTTTGTCAATTTCTAACACTTCGGATGTTATTCTGCTTTCGACTCTCGCAAGGTTGGGTACACTCAGCTCGATTTTTTTAAGAGTAGTTCAAGAGCCCATTGAACAATTGGTCAATGATAATTTTGGGTGGTGCATTTCTATTCAATAAGGGGCAATTTTGAGGTCTTAATTTTCATTGCTCTATTTCTGCAATATGTGGTTGTGTTTTTTGGGAATTCTCATATTGGCATTTTGCAATTGTAGGGATTGCTTTTGTAAATATTTGACTATGGGTCAAATTTTAGAAAAAAATTATTTGACTATGGCTTGTGTTGCATCTAAATGATTTCATATTGTAGATATCCTCCACATCCATATGCACTATGCTCGTGGATTACTTGAAATTGTAACTATTAAATGTTTGTTATCTAATTTTTGTTTCGCCATCCACCATCCTTTTTGTTTGGAAGTATGATGAATTTGTGTTTTTTCGATTCACTGTCAAAACATAGACACAAACACAAAACAGTTGAACGTCAGATTGCTATGGATGAATTATCGTCATGTTTTTAACTGCCCCCATCAATCACAGTTCTTTTCCAAATGTTTGTATAAGGTCAAGAATATGACAAAACACTTTGATCATTACTGATGCAGCATTAGATTATGACCTTTGTTCAAATGTATATAGATGCCTTATGCTTAAAATGAATCCCTCAAATTGGTCATATATCTATGTCGACTTTCTTTTCTATTGTTTTTAGTTGCATTCTTGGGTGGTAACCATTTTAAAATGTGGAAGACCAATTGCCTAAAACAAGCATTAATGTTAAAGATTTGTAATTAGTCACATAATTTTGTTGGTATATTGTTTGGTCATATTATGTTTTTGCTTCATGTTCTACTAAGAAATGAGAAAGATCCCAAACTCAAAAGTAGCAACATACCACATGGCTTGAAATATTGATTACATGATTTTTGGTGTTTCTACTAAACATCCAGCCCTCCGCGTTCATTTTTTTCAGTCAAGCTACTAGCATTGTGCTGGTGCTACTTTTTTATAAGTTGACATTAAAAGCACATACACAATAAAATTAAAATATATAACTCATGTTATTGAGGTTTTTTGATATTTGTTAAAACTTATCTTTATTTAATGATGTGGCATGAGTTAAGCAAATCATTGTTTGTAATGAGTAACTCTATGCATGTTTTCCTGAATTACATGTGATAGTTAGACGTTCATTTGCTACTCCACCAGAGGTTTGGCTTAAGCGTCTGTCATTGATAACTTAGACCTTTTATTAGATAATTGATTGTTAAATATTCATGTATCATAGAGATTTTGAGCTACTACCGTCTACCAAGATGTTATGTCATTGCTTCTATTGATGCAACACCGTCTCTAGGGAATATATTTTGTTTTCATTTTTTGTGTGCTTGTTTGTGGACTGCAGGTTTGTTTTTGGCAGAATTTTTTAGAGTTAAGTCTTGGGATATGACTGATCATAATTGAGTATGTATCCCAACATGGGTAATCAACGGATTCAAGTGTTCATGTTTGATGTAGATTCTTCTTGTTTTAATCTCCAGACTGATAATTTATGAGATAACACTATCTTAACTAAAACGAACAATTGAAATGGGTAGATTGTTACAGACCTAACTTTTAGTATTATTTGTGAAAAATTATTGTCCGAATGTTCAAATCTAGAAGCTCAAACTCAAATTCTCTTAAAAAGATTCACGTGCAACGCACGTGTGCAATGACTAGCCAAGGGTACTTGGGTCGTGGGTCTCTTGGGTTTGTGGTACAGATATGGGTATGCGGTACGATATTTTTTTAGATACGTGGTACGATGGGAGTAGGCTTAGCTGGTACGTTATTTTGGGTTACAATTCGTTTTAAGACTCTTATCTAGATTGTTTTCACTACTATACAACATTATATGTTATAAAACATCTATAAACATTAAGTCAGTTACTATTTATCTGATATTTTGCTTGATTTTCTATTATCTAAAATAATATATAATTATAAATTTATATATATGTAGTTAATTAATATGTATTTTATATTTGTGCTACATATTGGAATGCGAATTGATTTAGGGCTAGTATTATAATTTGGGATCGTACAATTTGGTGATCTAGATCGCAAACCCACCCCGTTTGGGATCGATGCACCTAGATTGTGGGTCGTCATATGTTTAGTGAATTCTGATAACCATGTGACTAATACATGAAGGTGTACACAAGTTGGCTGCCATGTTTGGAGTTAAGCTCCTAAATAAGTATCTTGCGAACAAGGTAGATTTTGATTCATCTTCTTCATCCATTGATCATCAACAAATAGTTGAACAAACTTTGCCCCAAGAAGTTCGTCCATAATTGCAGTTCTAGTTCAATTGAATGATGAGTAGAAATCAGATACCATTGATGAGCCTAAAAGTTCTCCTCATCATACATCAATTGTTTTTGATAAGCTAATCTCAAAGGATGTTCTTACAGAAGAAGTTAATGGAGTTTCAAAGGGTGCCACTATAAATGGAGTTGATATTTTGTCTCCACTAGATTATATGCTTCATTCACCTATATTAGTGTATGTGGATAAGACTGTGATGAATTCAATGCACGAAGGGATTATTTTTTACTATGGAGATCTACAATGCTATTTTCTTGAAACACAAGCTTCTTCAGATTTTTTGGAGTACTTGTGACCTTCCAACTTTTCGAAGAAGAGTTTTTTTCAATTGAGGAGAATTTGAAAATGGATTGGATGAAGTTAAATTGAAGAATTGAAGTTTATTATTTGTTTTAGTATTATTATATTAGTTAGGGAATATTTGTTTGACTATGAATATTAATTAGAGTTTAACTAGAAAATTGTTATAAAATATTAGTAGAATAGAGATTTGAGAGTTTGATTATGAAACTCTTTTAGTATTTTAGTAGGAGAGTAGTTATTATTTTAGTAGGACACTTAGCCTATTAATAATTGTGTAATCCCAACTATTTTTATTAGAGAGTGATATAATAAAAAGTGATTCTATATGGAGAATTTGTGTATTTCTTCACTGATTTCTTATAACCTAACATTCTACACTCCCTTACGTTGGAGCATAGATATCTCTCATGTCTAACTTGCATACATCTGAATGATACATTCTACTACTAAGCCATTTAATAAACACATCAGCTAGTTGTTCCTTGGATGTCACAAATGGCATACAAATCAGACCATTATTTAGCTAGTCTTTAATGAAGTGTTTGTCAGTCTCAATATACTTTGTTCTGTCATGCTGATCCAGGTTATGAGCAATATTTATGACAACTTTATTATCATAATATAGGCCATAGGTTCACCAATAGAGAAACTCAAGTCTTTCATGAAGGTTTTCAGGCACATAAGCTCACAAATATCACGAGCCATAGTCCTGTATTCTGCCTCTACACCAGATCTAGCCACCACTGTTTGCTTCTTACTCCCCCAAGTAATTAGATTTCCTCCTACAAAGGTACAATAACCGATAGTGGATCTCTTATCCTCAATTGATCTTGCCTATTCTACATTTGTAAAAGTTTCTATTCTCAAGTGACCTTACTTTGAGAACAATATTCGTTTGTGAGAAGATGATTTGAGATAGCTGAGTATACTATGATTGATCTCTTGATGAGGAACCTGTGGACCATGCATGAATTGACTAACAAGACTCACTGCATATGTTGGGCGAGTGTGAGAAAGGTATATAAGTCTCCCAACAAGCTTCTGATATCTCTCACTGTCAACTTGATCATCTACATCACTTCTCAGTTTGTGGTTTGTCTCAATAGGTGAGTCAGCTGGTATAGAATCCAACATATCGGTTTCGTTCAGGAGATCAATGATATACTTCCTCTATGAGATGAAAATACCTTTATCAGACCTGGCCATTTCAATTCCTAGGAAATAGCGTAACCCCCCTCAAATCCTTGATCTCAAATTCTTTAGCAAGATGAATTTTTAATTTGGACACTTCCTGTATATCATCATCTGTGAGTGTTATGTCATCATCATATTTTATAAGAATGGAGATCTTACTATATTCCCTTGTTTGATGAATACGGTGTGAGCTGCATGAATCTACTTCAACCCAAACTTGACCATTGCCTTAAAAGAATTTCTCAAACCAAGCTCTAGGAGACTACTTGAGCCCATAATGAGATTTCTTCAGTATACATACTTTTTCCTCAGTATCTAGAGAAGAAAATCTCGAAGGAATATCCATGTACACTTCTTCCTCTAAGTCCCCATAAAGGAATTCATTATTTACATCCAGTTGTAGTAAATCCCATCCCAAATTGACAGCATATGAGAGAATGACACAAATACAATTCATCTTCGACACAGGAGCAAATGTCTCCTGATAGTCTGTCGTACATCTGAGTACCCTTTAGTTACCAACATTGCTTTATGTCTATCTACTGTATCATCAACATTCTACTTGATAGTGAACATCTACTTACAGCCTATCGATTTCTTTCCGGCAGAAAAAACATAAGTTTTGAGGTTTCATTCTTTTCTAGAGCTCTCATTTCTTCTATCATGACTGCTTTTCACTTGGGTTTTGTTAGAGCTTCATTCTAACTCTGAGAAGGGATGTATAAAATAAAGACGAAAAAAAATCACGATAGGAGGACAACAAAGAGTTATAAGAAATAAATTTTGAAATAGAATGTTGGGTACAAGTTCGAACTCTTTTTCGAATAGCAATAGGTAAAGAACTATCATTAACAAAATTACTACAAGGAGGCTCATTACGTGATAACGGAGAAAAGATCTCAGGAACTAAGTTTGAAGATGATGACGAGCTTGGGGGCTCATGGGTGGTGATTTGCTTAGCCTATCGTCGGGTGTAGCATTGTAAATCCTCCCGATCTAAACTTTCGCAAGCAGTTTGTTCCCTGTGTTTCTCCCAGAGTTCCCCCGGCTAGATTTTCCTTCCTGACACATAATTTCAAAAAATAAATCAAAAATTGAAAAAGTACCTCAAATGGCTTCAAAAAAATTTAGAAAAATGACCATCATACTCGGGAGGAAAAATTGAGCCTTACCATATTAGTTTTAATTGACTCCGGCAAGGACTTCAACAGTCCAACAGATTAGCAAATCCTCTTTGAGTGTTCTAGTGACTCCAAAGTTTAGATAAATTATTTTGATACCAAGTTAAAATCTTAATCTAGGGTTTAGAGTGGGTAAGAGACAAGAGAAAGAAAGAGATTAGGAAATAGGGTGAAGGAGAATAAGAGTTAATCAGCTTCTCCACTCATCATCCTTATTTATATTAACTCATAATAATGCGAGGATTACAACAATACCCTCAATTTAAAATAACCTAACATTTTAGGCATTGTTTCCTCTTTTTAAGCTTTTTTTTTTTTCTTTTCTTACTTGTTGCTTTTGGTTTTCTATTGGATAAAATTTCTTGCTTTTCCCCTTTGTACTTTTGCTCGTTTTCCATATAATATGGTTCAAAGGATTAAAATTTCGTTTCGGTTCATTGTTTCAGTTGCCTAGAAAATAGAAGCATTTCGACATGTTTCAAAAACATTTCGACCCATTTCAAAAACATAATGAAAAAAAATAAAAATTTAAGAATTATTTTTTCAAAACATTGGTCGAAATATACTAAAAAATCTTGCAATACCTTGAAATATTCTGAAATAATTGTGCAAATGTTTTGAAATATTCTGAATAATTGTGCAAATGTATTGAAATATAACAAAACATTTCGAAACATTATGAAATACCTCGAAGTATAAGAATTTCGATTTCATTAGTGATTCGTTTTGGTCTACTTGGAAACGGGAACGGAAACAGAAATGGATACGTTTCGGATGTTTCGACCGTTTCGAAACAATATTTTGATCCTTGTAAGGTTCCCATACAAAAATCATCTTCCAAGTTCCAACTAAGCACCATGCTGGTGAATGCTATAACTCCTTACATTTGCATGCTAGCTGAAAGGAAAACAGATTAAAGTTCTTCCAATAGGCTCAGGTACCGTAGATCAAACCTATCAACTTGCAATGAGATAGCTCTCCTTCTATAATGTGCTGGAGTCTGTTTAGGCAACGGGCTTGTTAAAGACAAAGTTAGTCTGAAAGACTGAATCTCATCTTTGTCTTGGGAGAGAACTTATGAAATTAACTTTCAGATTGTTGAATTTAGTCTTGTTATCTGTGTTTTAGCTTTCACACATTTTTTATTTCTCATTTGACTATAATAAAACATGGTTGGGGTAAATTCGGAACTTCATAACTTGCTGTAGCTTATGCTTCTGTTCCCTTTCCCTTTTCATAATACAGAAGTGACAAAAGAATTGGCATAGGATCCCAGCCTAGATCTACGAAGGAGAAATTCCGGCCGATGCCTTTATGTTCTCCCATATTGCTTCCTACACCACATGCCTTGGTAAGATATATTCTGACTTTTCTTTTTTTTCTTTGACAACATCCTGAAATCCTGTTATTTTGATAGAATAATTCCAGTTCTAACACAGTTGATAATGAATTGGTTTTTTGTTCTGCTAGGTCAATTTTTTTGTTGTATATATATATATATGTGGTTCAATCTACAGTGTAATGGGGTGCTCAACAAAGTAGATGGGAAGGAATAAACTGGTTCTGTTTTAATACTTATTTGCATATGAAGGCCCTTTGAATTGCTTCTTTTTCACCTGGTGGAAATTTTAATCAGCCCCCTACCATATTGAAGAATACAACTTGTTATCCTATGTTTTTATTGCTCAAAACTGATATTGGACATGAAGAGTGCTTGCAATGGAAAACACAATAGCATGTTTCCATCTGCCGGGACCATTCTCCTCTCATTGATGTATTGCAGAACTTAGAACTTAGAAGGTGACTAGGAGTTTACTTTGCTGTAACCGTCTGATACTTGATGGTTTTCTCTGTGCCACAGGCATTGCGGATGATCTTGCAATTGGGTGTGAAGCCCTCGTGGTTCAATACGTACAATATAAGTATGGATAAGGAGCATTACCAAACTCCAGTAACTACTTCATCAACAGTAGATCTTCGGGGTTATATGATTCATTCACCACCTATTGGTGACTCTGTGGTGCCAGAGATGCTCCTTAAGGTATTAGAGCCTTATCGAAAAGAAGGTGGGTTTTTTGTATTCTTCGTGGCAATATCTCTCTTGAGCATTGGATTAGCTTGCCTTTTCTTACTTTTTCTCAATGCTCATTTCTCAAGGCTGCTTACTTGATGATGAGAGGGCGAGACTATATGCTACCATAGTCAATAAAGGTTCTGCGGTGAGGTTTGCATTTGCAGCTGCTGTCTTTGGTGAATCATCGGAAGCACTTTTCTGGTTGCAGTTACCTCATGCTCTGAAGCACTTGATGAATAAGTTGGTTAATAAGTCTTCACAGAAAGCCCCTGTACCAGCTTCAACTCCCGAGGTTGATGATGCATCTATGCTGAGTAGGATAACTTCAAAGGGCAAATCAAAACGCGGAACAGAGAAACGGAATGCATTGGTGAGCCCTTTGGGTTATTGGACATTCTAAGTTCATTATTCATTCTCAAGAGATTGTATTCAGACACCTAAATAAACTTTTTCTGTTAATGAAGAATGAGGTTGTTTTTTGTTTGTAAAATTGTTTATGGAAGGTCTAATTATATCATGGTTGGCAGAGTAATGGTCAACTCAGGTTGATGGCTTTTGAGCAAGAAGAGTTATGGGAAAGTGCTAGTGAGCGTATTCCATGGCATGAAAAGTTGGAGGGTGAAGTGGCTATTCAGAACCATGTACACGAGTGAGTCTTCTCCATATTTTTTGTGCTGCCCTATATCTCTGCTAGTTGATCACACAGGAAAGAAACACTTGGCATGCAATGAAGTTCCTGTTCCTTTAAACTTTAGCAGATATTTCTTTCTCTTAAAGAACTTACCTTTCCTTTAAATTTGTTTCATATTTTTAGGACTTTCATTTCACCCAGAGCACGATCATGACCATTTTTATCATGTGGTGGTGGCATTATTCTGTTATGATGCTGATGATAATGATGATTTATCATCATTACTGTTACTGTTGTTGAATTTTTAGGGTCGGTGAACATTAGTTCTTGTTATTTATTTCTTCTTCATAAGCCTTCTTTTAGTTACCTTCTCCTTTTCCTTAGTCCTGTCCATAAATAACAGAAACAGAAAATTATTTTCTGAGTGACCATCAAACATCACATGTTTTTGCCATATGCATCCGGAAACCATTATAATTTTGTTCTATTTGCACAAACTGAAGAAATAAAGCTATTGGAGCCTTACTCAACTTTTATGTGACTGCACATTATAACCATTAATTGGTAAATGTGCACTTCAAAACTAATATACTCTATGTTTAGTGGATGAGGAATCGAAGATGAGCTGTTGAGGAAATAGTGGGACTATGTCAATAATAAGGTTCTGATTGTGCAAGGAACAATGCTGGAAAAGTGAACTAGAAGGAGTAAATTGAAGAAGAATTGCAATGTGCATGATGAAAAGGGGTGCTTAAAGAAGGTAATGTGGTGAAGTGATTAGGCATTTCAGTATCGCTCTCAGCTACCACATTTGGGTTTTTTGGTGCAAAACTTTTCAAAATTGACAACCAAAATGAATTTATATGAAGTAACTGAAAAAGACAATGCCTCCTTTTTCTGTTGAGAAAGCATGTAGGAAGCTGTTTGATTTGAGTTGTGGCACTGGCTGTAGAGTGAAGAAAGGCGCAACAAGCCATGCATTGATGCTGCTGCTGAAATTGGATAGAGGCCACTCTTTGGAAGCTGACTATTTAAGAATAGAACAATGATATGATGGAATAAGGGGTTTATGGTGTACAAAATAATTTGAAGGTCAAATGTGTGAATAAGTGGCTACAATCCCTTTAAATGTGTCACTACTAGAAAAAATGTCGGAGTATTGATTTAAAGCTTATAGAACAATCTTCGTAAGTGAAAATGAGGGAAAATAGCTAGGATGGGCATTTTTTTTTTTTTATTTCTTGCATTAAAAAATGAAGTTTTTTCTCTCTAGATCCTATGAATTTCCCATTACACTGTAATTATATTATTTTCTGGTAGGAGGAGGGCACAAATCAATAGTTTCTCTCTGGTTCTTTCCAATGCTGGGAAACCATGACTCGGCTGATTCCCTCAATGTGTGGAAGATCATATTGCAGATATGGAATGCAATAAAAGGTCAAACTCATACTGAGGCTTTTAATCTTTTGGTGGGGCCTTGTCAACTGGCTGGTGATGATTTCATGTACTGCAATGGCATCAGCAAGATCTGTTGACTATAAATACCAAATGATTCTTGTAAATTATGGGGAGAGTCAATTGTAGATATGAATCTCCCAAAGGCTATAAATGACAACCTCTTAGGGCTGTAGTACATGTCCTGAAAGAGTTGAGTTTTCATTTCACTGGGGGGCAATTCCACTGTGTCATGCAATGAACATATGTACAGTACGGAGTAATCTACATATTGCAGTCAATGTGGGAATACATCTATCCTACATTGCTACCAAAAAAAAAATAAAAATATATATATATATATATATATATATATATATATATATATATATATATAGACACGCACACACACAAAAAGAAAAAAAGAAAAATAAAATCCAACATGCATATCTGATCTATTTACTCGTGAAATGAAATAAATTGATGGAGAAGCCGAGAAGGATAATCAATGTTACATACTTGCAAAATCATCTCCCCTCCCTGCATACAATGTAATTGACCAGAATGTAAATAAATGTCAATACGGCATATGTCATGCTGATAATAAGCATCAGGTTGTCTTAATTGTGTAGTTTTTCTGATCAGGCTTGTCTCAGTTGGGAACTTAGAAGCTGCTGTTAGTTTACTGCTTTCCACTCCTCCTGAAAGCTCTTACTTCTATGCAAATGCCCTCCGTGCTGTTGCTCTTTCATCAGCTGTGTCTAAGTCTCTGCTTGAACTGGCAGTAAAGGTTAAATGTTAATTTTGAACTGCTTATGTTTCAAAACTGAAATATAAATTTTTTGTTTCCCCATATCATCTGGTGTCTTTTTATGATATCTAGGTTGTTGCAGCCAATATGGTCAGGACCGACAGGTCATTGTCTGGCACACATCTGCTCTGTGCTGTTGGGAGGTATCAAGAAGCTTGTTCTCAGGTGGTTTTCTATTTTTTGATTGGTATTTGTTGCGTACCTTTGTGATCTATGATCTAAATTCCACCTATTATTATTCTTCACTTATCTAGGAGTTTTACTTGTTTGATCTTGTGTCATTCGATCTTTTTTCTGTGTGTGTGTAGTGCATACTGATTAGGATATGAGGCAGATTTTCCTGTTTCAAGCTTACCCTGTGCCTGTTGATAATGCTTTCTGTATAGCACTATAGGCTCTATACTTGTATGGCTCACTATAAATGATTTTCTTAATCTTTGCAACTCATCTGTGGCATTTCAAAGCTCTTCCTTTCGTTTGTTGGGATATTCATCATTTGGAGTGCAGTTTTCATCTGAAATGAATGATAGGCATTAAAGCTTAGCTGTAAACAGTCCTCTCTCCCATTCTATTTGGCATAAAATAGTGGAGAATTAGCATATGAGACACCCTCATCTCTGTTTTTGTTGTGTTTCAATGATTAAGTTGCTGAATGTCTCCTGGGATAAACTGGTTGAGTGGTGGCCAATAATTGAACTTCTACCATATGGGGATGTGCAACTATATAGCTCCAACATTATTCAAAACTCTAGGTAGTTGGCACTTGGCAGTAGTTCCCAATGAAGACTAAAATAGTGCTTATGGAAATTCTGTGTAGTCCAGGTTGGATTGCAAATGTGATTATTACTGGAATTAATTGGGTGACTTGATGTTTGCTGTGATCACCTATGCTCATGAGCAAGTCCATAATGAGCTGCAGCTGTGTGCAGAAAATAGATCCAAATTCTATTGGGGGAGGGCGGTGTCTAATCTGAATAATGATCCAACTGTTTCTGTTGCTTATTCACCAAAAAAGTATAAATGTGCCTTTGGGAATTCTTGGTACTCTTTTAACAATAAAGTTTATTTTGTTGTTTTATGGGCAAACTAGTCATAATCCGTGCCTGAAGGCACGATGAAACATAAAATTCAAGCGTTCAAAAAAATCTATCGCACTATATTAAATAATAATTTTTCTTTCCTTCATTTCTTTAATTACATCATTTAAAATCTATGTTTATCTATTATTTACTTAAAAATATTGACAAATTTTTTTCACAATACGTAATCCGATAAAATTTTCTCAACATATATATACTATCGTATATGGATAATGTTTGAAATAAAAAACATATTAAACTATAAATTTATCAAATACAAAAATAATTGGGCATGTGATAGAAATGAGTGATATGATATTTTTGAGGGGAAAAATGTGTAGGGGATAAGCTTGAACTTGTGAGCTATCTTATTAAATAGATATAGAGAGAGAGAGAGAGAGGAGATGAGATATTGTGTTTAAAACATCTAAGAGATAAGAGAGAGAGAGTTATATGAGAGATAGGAGTGTTAGAGTTAAGTCCAATTATGATCGTCGGATCAGTATTTATGAGATGATCTAAACCGCCTTTTACGTTAAAATTACGTTGTCTGTTGGATATATTTATGTTTTGTCTCAAAACGATCTGAACTTCTCTTTGTCTCCAAAATTCAAACTCAGCTCTACTTTATTATATAGATGTCCATGTGCCTTATGTTGGTTGTTCTTTCTTTCATTGGTCTGACTTGTTTTAATAAGTTTCTTTCCTAATGGAGTGGTGTAGGCTGCTTAGCTACAGCAGTCTTGTCCAGATGACTACACAAGTTGTGCCAGTAAGTTAGATGCCACAACTTTGATGAGGTTGTAATATAGGTGGTAGACTGGTAGTATAAAGCTTAGTTGTCACCCGTATACTAGTGAATCTGTGATTAGTTTGCCTTCTTTTTTATATATACTCACTCACTGTGTGAGTGTGAGTGTGTGTGTGTGTGAGAGAGAGAGCAGGGGTAAGGGTGTATGCTGCATACATGCATCTGCTTCTACCAGATGAGAGAATGTCAAAGAAATGGATAAATCTTTCCTAGTTTTAATGCTTACTTGTTATAAATGAAACATGAGTTATCAAGCTAAGTTCAGCCAGATTGCCATCCCAGTTCATTTACAAATTTTCCCTTGAAGTCTGCAAAAAAGTGTGAGGGAATTCTGCATTTCTGCTCTCTTGCATTTGGTGAGATAGTTAGCTTTATGTGATTCGTAGCTTCCTTTGACATTTGGTTGGATAACTTGATCATCCTGTTTTACTTCATGATGTACTACCGTTTATGTCAATAGAATAGTTTTGTGTCCTACCATTAAGTGTAAAAAATAGAGAAAAAGAAGTCTGGACAGTTCTGAAAGACTGATAAATGAATTATAAAAACCAAACTTGTAGCGAGCAGTAAAGGTTAAATAAAGGGCACCATTTGATGGGATCATGGTAATGTGGTTTGCTGGGGGGTGCTACATGCCTGTACACATACACTGTTGGGGCAGTATACATGACGTTTTATATAGAAAAAATTAGAATATTGTTGTGACTAGGGTAATATTGGATTTAGGATATGTATGGTTTGCAAAATGTTTACTTTTTTTTAAACAGCACATTAGACATGAAAATCTGGTTGAAATACTGCTATGATAAGTTCCTGCTAGCTAAAAAATTATTGCCCATTTTGTTTCAGCTACAAGATGCTGGATGTTGGATTGACGCTGCAACCTTAGCTGCAACACATTTAAAGGGATCTGATTACGCTAGGTCTATTTTCTCCTTAAAATCATGGAATGTTCTCAAATGTTAGATCTGCTTCGGATTTTTGACAGTGTGTTTATTTTGTTTTTTTCTGAATAAGGACTTGCAGTTATTTTGATTGCTAGGTGATGTGCCATGTTTGCAGCATGACCTTCAAGTATTATATTACTAATGTTCCTGTATATTTGCACAAGAGACTTGCTTTCTGTTTTGTGGGCAAATATTTAATTAGAGTGAATATCAGTGGAAGACTGATTTTGTTTGAAAATCACCTTATGTTAGTTGGTTTGGGACAAGTGTGGCGAACACTCCTACAAGTTGTGTCGTTGAAATGGATGTGCATTTAGGGTTGATTATAATTTGTTTTTTGTGGCCAAAAGGTTGAGGGTGCCAGATTGTAAATAAGAGAGAGTTTGGAGGCTCTTCTGGGTCCTGTAGCCTAGGTTGTTCTGCCTCTCTTTTGGCGGTTACAGCTGAATGATTGCGGTGGGAATGATCTAAGCTTGTTAATGAAGCTTAAAAGCGAAAAGGACAGGCTGATAGACTTGGTTGTAGGCATTAAATGAACCTAGAATTGCACAGAAGTATATCGCTCCAATACAATCCTAAAATTCACATGCATGCAGCAAATACAGAAAGTTCCAAATACTGATGGTATCCTGTGGTACTTATTTAGCCAATCTACTTAAAAATTATTCATCCTTTATCTGGCTATTACATCAAAGACCTTTATGTGCCATCTTCATGTATCACATTGTGAATATACCCCTCCAGTGTAAGACACCAGATTTTTCTATAACCTGACATAATACGTGTGGGAGAACCAGCTAACATATGTTGGATTACTTAAATTAAAGTAATGTTATGGTAAAACGAAATTATTGATATATTCTTCAACAAGGCAAGAATGCTTGGAATTTTCTTGTCAAATGAAGTGTTTTTCTTGTGGAATAATTGTGATGTCTTGCTTGAAAATGTATTCGCATTTTTTTTTCATGAACCGCTTGAAGTTCCAACTAAAAAGATGAAATGATTATTCATTAGCTCAGTTGAAGTAATGAGCCATACATACATAGAGGCAGGATCAACTTGCACCTGGTTCAAGACAATGTTAGGTTTCCACCTTATGTAACTCTGATTGGATCTGTGTTTATTCAACCCATTGTCAGTAGTTACATGCGTCATGAATCTCACAGGTGCAAACTATAATATCTCTGTCACCATTAGCCATGTAGTATGTAGCCATCACTAAATAAGTAGAAATGAAGTCCTGCATAAGGTATTCTTGTATTGATGGGGTAGCATTGGGTCTCCAATCAAACATAATTTTACAGTCATGACAAACATGGGAAGCTCATGCAGTCCAAGGTAGGATTAAATTATGTGCTCCACATATTGTTTTATACTTGATATAATTTGAACCTAACCTTATATATAACTCAACAAATCCTTGTCCAGGTTATACTATATTTTATATGCTTGTGTATGTATTATTTCCAAAAAAAATTCATTTTTCATTTGACTTGAAATTTGCTCTTATATTTTTCTCATTCTAGTCATGATATGCTGTGGTCTCTATTTTGGCGGGGGAAAATAATGTTATGTCCCTGTTTGACTTATTTTTCAATAATCGTGTTCTGAAGACCTTGATTTCGTCAAATGTGATCCTGCAGGGTGTTGCAAAGGTGGGCCGAACATGTCCTCCATGCTGAGCATAACATCTGGAGGTATTTGTTCACCTCAAGGTTTTTCCTCTCATCTGTTGTATTTTGAATGCTAATGTTGGTCCAATGCAGGGCTCTAATTTTATATGTTGCGGCTGGTGCATTGCAAGAGGCATTAATGGCACTTCGTGAGGCACAGCAACTAGACACTGCTGCCATGTTTATCCTTGCTTGTCATGAAATCCGTGCTGAATTCGTCTCCAGCTTGGATTCAGATGGAGAATCAAGTCCTTCAAACAAGGAAAAGCTGCTTATCTTGCCAGGGTTGAATCCGGACAGTGAAGATGCTATTGCAGTTGGTGAATATTTTGGGCAGTACCAAAGAAAATTAGTGCATTTGTGCATGGACTCACAACCTTTTTCTGACTGAGCAGCCTCACTATCACGGTTATCTGTTTATCTTTCTTTTGGATCCCTGTGGTCTGTTCTACCACCGATGAAATTACGAGAGAAACAATTCAGTGCCAGTTGAAGCATCCCCTATAAAATTGAGTGATGAAATCACTTGGACTTGGTACACCAGTGGGAATTTCCAGTTGGATGAATTTGAACAAAGTGGGCTGTGGGGAATGTCAGGTATATCTGGAAAATCTGCATCTCCTGAGGGTGGCACATTGTGGCAATCCTTATAAAAAGAAATCATCATGTCGAGGCCCGTGGGTGATGATGTTGTGGTAGCCTTTTAGAAGATTATGCGAGCAACATAATTTTATTTTCGACTCTTCACATTAAAATGCAGTTTGGGAACCAACATTGGTTGAGAGTTGTACATTTATTCAAAAGGGAAAATTATTGTATCCACTGTATTTTGGGCAAATTCTACAATTCATTTATGTAATTTTTATCATTTAGTATTAACCCGGAGAGTTCATGTAGTTCTCCCCGTTTAGGCCTCCCTTAGTCATTGGTTCGCAACGGGTATGAGCTAATTCTATTATGGTCACCATTTGTCTACAACTGTTTGTAATTGTTCCTCTCTACTCTCTTCCGCCGGTGAAAAAAGAGAGAGACGGGTACAGTTAATAGCAAAGAGTATAGGGTAGGATCCGTCTGCCATTATCTACTTCCTTAACTCACCCCTCCTAACAATAGTATCGCATTGGCACCGTTATAATGCTTTGTTTTAATAAAATAGTCCGATTTTCCTTTTCAGGATCCACTCAATAAGGTCCCTCGTGAAGTCATTCTCAATCCGTCCCTCAGTAGGCAAGTGACAACTTGCTCTCATTGCTGGAGCAGCTTGGGCTGTCCATCGGCGGCCCACAGTTGTGGGCCTGAGTAGTTTTGTTTTTGGAACAGCTGAACAGTAGGATGTGACTATTTTCATGCTGAATATTAGAAATTCTTAGTTCAGAAATTTGTCAAGCCTAGGAGTCAACATAGACTAGAACATTGATTTTTGCAAACTTCCCCATCTACTAGAAGTCTTTGTAGCTAAGAATCGCAGGATTCGAAAGCTTAACAGTAGTGTGTAAATTTTATTTTATTTTTTTGGACAAAGGCATGCACATGTAACACACAATAGTCCACACACCAAAGCTACTCAAGCACACTGAGATGCTACAAAATTGGCATGATGACTCAATCAGAGTGGGATGCCAATAACTCGGGCCAATAAAAAAAATCCATGTGCAACAACATTACAAGAATTACTTGATACGTTATGCCACATGTCAGTGCAGCTATAACCCAAATAGCAGACTGCAATGGTCCCAAGAGTTGTCATTTCTCTCATCTTCAAGGTTGATGGCAGCTTGAAAGACGTTCCCATGGTTCGAATACAAATGTAAGGCGAGCTTAGTTAATACTTCCTCAATATACACTTGATACCGACCAAAGAATCTATAGAGCCGCTGTCTTTGCTTATTTCCTTGCTTGGCTACCCTTGAATGGCTTGCCTCTCTTTCACTCTTTTGGATGCATCGGATCCCATATAACAAGCAAGCTCAGTTCTTCTGATTTCCTCTTTTTACCACAAAGTATGGCTAGATCGAAATTTCAGCAAAATGACTAGATTGTCTTGCTTTACACCAAATGTATAGAAGCTCAGATCATTCCATCGTAAGTTTTTTTTAAAATTTTTTTATTGAGTAAGGAAAATATTTACAAGAAGCAAAAGGATAAGCCACAAGTCGGCTTTAATCCTTGAAAAACAACCTACTGCCTTAAGAATTACAAACCAAGAAAAACATATTCCATAAAATAGCAGTAAGCTCGCACTAGACTCCTCAACACCTTCATCAGCACCTCAGCAACTCAGCTTCCCATCAGAAAATCAACAAAGTCAGCTTCCATACTCCCCCACACCCCTGAACAATACAGCACATCAACCCATATCATCAAAAACAATGAACCTCTTCTTTCAGAAGCACAGGGAAGCCTCTGATATACTGGGACACAGCAAGCTTGACATTACAAGGCAATTCCAAAAAATCCGAAAAAGCCACAGAATTCCTGAACCGAACAGCATGATTCGCTAGGCTATCAGCAATCGAATTCACCTCTCGAAACACATGAACCAGCAGACATTCCACAACATCCATCAAATACCTAATCTGGTCCCTGATATCTAAAAAAGGCCAAGCACAGTCACACTTCCCAAGAACTGAATTTACCAGAACTAAAGAATCACATTCAATTGATAAACCATAAACAAACAATCCATGATCTCTTGCTAACTGTAACCCATTCAACAAAGCTCTGAATTCCGCAGCCATATTAGAACATTCCATCGTAAGTGCATGGTGACAGAACATCCCAGAAGCCAAAACGAAGAATTTCATGTTTTGAAGACCGAAGCAATTACGTTTTTCACCTTCACGAAACAATCCAAACCTGCTTCGACCTTTCCTTTGTTTCAAAAGTATTACCACTAAGTAACATGACAAAGCATACTCATCCAAGAAACTGCAGGAGACATTAAATTGTGAACTCGCATTCTTATAATTTTCAATATATGTACAGTTGGGCACTGAAATTTGAAATTTTTCGATTTATCAATAATTTGTGGTCATAATGAAATGATACCGAATACGAGACAAAGGACAAAGTATTTTACACCTTACCTTCTAGGTTCTTATATACTAGTGAAAGAATCACTTACAACATCAAGCAGACCCCAGCTCCTCAAACTCGGTCTTAGTCACACACATTGCTTCAAAATCAGGACTAGATGCCAAAAGTGAACCCCCACGCTAAACACCTAAAATAGGACTGTCCAGACAAGAAAGTGTTTACCTATCTAGAAGTAGCAATAAGTTTTAGGAAACAGTTTTTCAGGTACAGAAGGACTTACTCTTCTTGAGTAGTTATCTTCACTTGGTATATATCAGGTACAAGAGGTCGGAGATCCCTTTCTCTACAGTGGAACAAAATTATTTGTGGTGAATTCCAAATTATCCATTACGAAAATATTTCAAAGCAGTGGCAAAAAATTGAAATCTTACAATCTTTCAGCAAATCGAGGAAAAAGTGTGCTTTCACCAGTCAATATAATGCTGCCCAAACACAAATTTGAAAAACAGGTTAGTGCTACAAACCAGACATGCATACCAACAAGCAACCACATGACGAATTTTCACTGGTAAAAAATCTATGGATTCCCAGTAATACCTTTCATAGAGTACAGGGTGAAGATGAGGATGGCAAGAATTGATAGCTTTAACAATGCACTCTGCTAGTCCAGCTTGATTCATTCCTGCAAAATGTCCACAAGTCAAGGACACTGCAGGTTGTAAATAAGGAAAAAGAACGAGAATATATCAATCAATGAATCTTGTACGCAAATTAAACAAAGATTTTTTGTTTTTTTTTGGGCTAATGAAAAAATTGAAAACCTCATAATATAAAATGCTATACCGACCCAAATCAGCAGGACGAAAGATCATCTCTGGGACAAGGAAGCGCTCATTTGTCAAAGTAAACTCCTGTTAAAAAGGTAAAACATTTAGACATGGGGTCTTTGGCATGGACTACTTTCTCAAGGGAAAATGTATAGTGCAGTTTGTGTTAAATCAATTTTTCTTCTGTCCTCGGGCTTTTCTCTAACTTCTAGCTGATCCATGTCCTCTTTTCTTTTGGGTTGCGGAGGTAGGACTCCATCTGTAAATGCAAGGTATCTATTTGCCTCACCTGGATCTTTTACAAAACCTTTTGTGTGTGTGACACCATCAGGAAGCACAAATGTGCACCTGAAGTAGTTGTCCTTTCCATGTTGTCTGTAAGAATATTTCAGAAGCACTGAGCAAAACAAGGCAATGAAGGCCTTCATAAGAGACTTTTGACTTTTGTAATAATAGATTATGGTCAATTTTGAAGAGAACATGATTCATGCTTTCCCAAGCCCCGAGCTTCAACTTCAAAATCTGTCCTGACTCATGTTTTCACATAAATTCATCCCCCATAGTAACATGACGTTCCTTCTAAAACATATGTTCAAAAAGAATTGACTCTCTTTGGTTCTTGATGCTAGTTTTCTTATGCTCCACCAGTTTACCATTCACACTAGAAATTTGTTTGGAGTTTATGGAACCCAACAACCAATGGAATTGAAAAATTGCTAACTAATTACATATCCTCATTACGTTGTAAGTTGGTACCTGGTTTCTCTCCGAAAAGGGATATAAGTCACCCTCACAGCCTCGAGATATTTAAGTCCCACAAACATATAACTATCTTTCATGTAATATCAGCAAACACGACATTAAACTACATCGATATAATTATCAGTTAACTGGAGCTTTTTGCTTTCTCAGATCCCAAATAATGGAAAACCTATAAAGATAGGAATTCCTCTTTTGATCCGTGCTGCTTCGAAACAACCAAACATAGAATAAAGTGAATTCATTTCTTTTAAAGCCTTTATTGTCAACATGTTCCATAATTTCCATTTGAACAAACCCCTAAAAGGCTTAGGATTTATAATTATCCTAACCATATAGAGATAATATTCAGCAAGAGCACTAGTTTTCATTGAATAATTCAATTTTCAGTAAGTGGCAAAAATTTGATATACTGGTAGGAGGAAATGTTCAAATGCAAAAGCCTAATATGATTTCTTTTTTTCAATAGGAAACGATAATAACACTAATTTTTAAAGTAAAAAGTATTACAATAAAAATAATTCAAAGGTGGACAAGACGTCCAATCCAAAGACAAGTTGAAACAAAGTAAATATAACAAAAAACCAAAAATTATTTCACATGAATCTCTTCAATTTGAGATGATGCAAAAAAGAGGAAAATTCTCACACTCTTTATACAATGTTCCCAAAAGGAGGCAATCTCATAGACCTTCGACCTCCTCACATTTGTCATAAAAAAATTCTCACATTCCTTTTCAACTAAATAACCTAAACAGTAGCAAAACAAGCATAAATCCAAGGAATCTATCGTCTTCTATTTCCACCCCACTTAGCAGTGTGCAACTATTCATAAATCCGACTCTGACTCCGGTTCGCCTCCGCCTCTAATCAGAGTCGGAGTCAAAGTTTGAAATCTTTTCTGACAAAACTCTTATTCTGACTCCGAAATTTATTAATTAATAATTTTAGAAAAAAATTATATAAGATTCTTGTCTTTGAGACACATCAATTAATTAGAATACATTTTGCTTAGTGTTTAAGACATAGAATCATAGTATCAAATTTAAAACAAAGGATGCTAACAATGTGAATACTAATCATGCATTTTATTAGAGAGAAAGTCAGATCAAGCTTTTCATTATAGTCTGAAATTATTTATTTTACATATTAAAAACAAAATGAGAGCTTATTGTAAATAGATGGTGGGTTAGTCATATTAATGGTCCCAATCCAACTGTAGCCAATCCCAATCCCCACCCCAATTTAATTTTCCCTCTCTATCTCAACTTTGACCGGAAAGAATCAAATGAGGAAAACCTATTGCTCCATCCTCCATCGACAACAACGATGGCAGAGATTCACTCCGCGTAGATCCAACGTTCCTCATAAATTCGTAATGGATGGGATAGTCAGCTTCGACTGCCTTTGGAGCCCTATCTCGTTGTGAATCCAACCATAGCCATCAATCTAAGTTCAAATTCGTCATCGTCTATCCCTCAACGGTCAATCAAAACTTATCTCCATGATTCCTTTGCTTTTCTCTCACTTCGAGTGCCATTGTTTATGGGTTTTTATCTGAACATTGTTTGTGAATTTTTTTGAACATTGTTCTTATTCAAATATGATTATTGGATTCTAGGTAGGGACGATGATTTAGGTGTGGTGGATTTTCGATGATCCTTTAGAAACTGGTTTTGGGTGTTGCAATTTCTGTGATTCTTCTATGATTTTTGAGGTCCTTTTTTAGATCTGTTTCTTCTTCAAGCAATGGAGATGTGTTGGTGGTGATGCTCTGTTTGCAAATTGTACTATGTTTGTGCTTGTTTTTCAGTAAGTAAGATGAGGGATAAAGGAGTAGAAAAAGGGGAAACAAAAGTAACAAAATCTACAGTGGATTTATAGTTGATTTGCAACAAAGAAGAAACAGAGGATGACAAGACAAGGCACGTGAGGGGTGCATAAGTCACTGAGACAAATAGGCCTAGCCAAACTGGTCAATAAGCTCAGCAAGCAGTGAAAGAGCTTGGCTCTTACCAAAACGTGCTGCTCAATGATTCAAGAAGTAATGAAAGAGGTCAGTGCTCGTTATGACTGAGCTGTTTCAAATAGTAGATGGAAAGATAAAGATTCACATATAACTTAGGCATCCAAGATAAGCCAATGAACTTGATTCTAGGTCAAGGGAATTGCCAGAAAGATTTCAGCAGCTATCCAAACTGAATCGCTAAATGAAAGGAAGGTGTGCCACCTTGAAACGAAAATCATGCAAACCCTAATCAAAGAGGGATCTATAAAATGCACAAGAAACCATAGTGAAAGTTACGCTGAACTCTCCTTATCTTTTTTCAATTGTCTCAGTTCCATTACTAACTTAAGCATCGGAGTGTCTTCGATCGAAGTACTTTTATCTTGGGCAGTTTGTTCGTTTTGCAGAACAGAAAAATTGAGAGATCAAGTTCAGAAATATTCTTTACCAGAAATATCAAATTCAATCTTTAGTGAGAGATATCATCGATTTTTATCTCTTACATTTTTTGGCGCCGTGTGTGGGAAGATTTTCATCATTTGAAACAAAAAGCTACGATGTCGAGACTTAGGAGTGCCATTAGATCACCCCACAGGCAGTTTTGCCTTGGAAAATTCGATCCAGTATCGTTTCCACCTAACAATAATGATAGGTTGCATGCCAACAGAAGCCTATCTAGACCTCATGAGGATGATGAGTTATCCTCAGCCAGTTTCAAACCATCTAGGGATCAAAACCAGCAAATTGTGGGTTGTGGGGAATCCCTTTGTGCTGAGGGGGAAAACCACTCCTTGGCAAAATTGGTCCAATCCCTGCAAGACAGGTTGGATGCGCACAAAAAATTATTTAAGAAATCCTACGCCAGGGAAAAGAGCCTGATAAAGGAGAATGAAGATTTGAAAGCCAAGCTGAAGGAGATAACCCGAAAAGAGAAGCGTGAGAGGGACAGTCGATGAGAAAGTCCCGAAAAGAAACATGATAGAACCAAGAATGCCAAGAATGATAAGTACTAGCAAAAAAGACCTCGGGTTCTAGAGGAGGACTCTTGGAAGTAGTACATCATCGAAGAACTAAACAACCGCTTGAAGAGGCCAGAGCAGAGGTCGGCTAGGGACCTAGCCAAAAGGGCGACCAAAGAATACGGTAACGGCTCAAAGTCATCTCTTTTTACTTTGTGGATTGAAAGGGGGTGTATCCCAAGTAAATTCACCGTCCCAAATTTCAAGCTTTACAATGGAAAGACCGACCTAGCCTCCCACATCAGACATTTCAGACAGTTGATGACCATTCATTAGCGGAACGAACCTCTGCTTTGCACAATCTTCCCAAGCAGTCTCGGGGAGTTGGCCATGAAATGGTTCGATAGCTTGCCAAATGGATCGATAGATGGATGGTCACAATTGGCTGAGCAGTTCACAACTCGGTTCATTACGAGTAGTAAACAGCCAAAAGATATGGGAGCCCTACTAACATTGAAGAAGAGGAATAATGAAACCTTGCAAGCGTATGCTCACCGTTACTGGGAGACGATGAAAGAGGTTGAAGGATGAAATCCTGAAATTACGGTTGCATCCTTCAAAATTAGGTTGCCAAAAGAAATCCCCTCTACCAATCACTCACCAGGAGGCCAGCAACGGAACTAGAAGAACTAATGGCAAGGATCGAGAAGTATGTCAAAGTCGACGACAACCTATCCAAGGATGTGGTTAAAGAGCATCAAGGTAGGAGACAGTTCGGCCGTGATAAGCAGATCGAACCGAGCAGGGATGGGGGAAGAAAGAATGAGAAGGAAGGATTTCCCCAGAAGTCCCCCTTTCTTGGGGTAAATACACTGTTCAAAGAACCCATATACAGGACATTGAATCAAATCAAGGGGAATCCATTTTTCAAATGGCCTAACAAGCTAACTGGGGATCCTTCGAAAAGGATCCCAATTTCAGATGCTCATATCATTGGGATGTAGGACACATAATCGAAGATTGTCGATCTTTGAAGCAGCATCTGGAAGAGCTGGTCTAGGCTGGGCATCTCACCGAATTCATTGAAGCTGGGGCAAGAATCGACGGAGGAAGGCCCGAACCTAAAGGAGATCAAAACACACCAGCTGGGGTAATAGATGTGATCCACGCTGCGACAAATACGCAGATGTCAACAAAAAATGCAACTAGGGCTTATATTCAGAAAGCTGCAAAAGAAAGAGAAGTCTATGAGTTGCGACTGACTCCAGAGGTAAGGAATAAAAGGATTAAGGTAGAAGAGTCAACCGAGACCATCTGCTTTACCAAACAGGATTTGGTCGGGGTTCATCAGCCACACAACAACGCGTTGGATTGCCAATTACGATGTAAGGAGGGTTCTGATTGATCTGGGGAATTCCTTTGAAATTATGTACATGGATCTCTTCGACAAGCTCGGACTCAAACTGGAAGATCTTAAGCCCTCCAATACTCCATTAATCGACTTTAGTGGAAAAACAGTTCTTTCTAGAGGGAAGATCACGCTGCTTGTGAAGATTGGACCAGTTGGCGTCATGACCGAGTTCCTATTAGTTGATACATTCTCGACTTATAATGCAATATTGGGATGGTCGTGGCTACATGAGATGAAGGCGGTACCATAGATGTACCACCAGATGTTGAGATTCCCTTCGTCTGAAGGAATAGTGAACATCCGAGGAACTCGATAGCCGAGGATGATAAATAGCAATCAACGCTCAGCAGCTCAATCGATTCCGTTGGCCGAACTGACATAAAAAGCCCTAAACTACCTTTAGGCGCTGAAAAGGAAGTTATTTACCGCATAATTGAAAGCTTGACTAAAGTACCTTTAGACAAAGACGGTGACCGAACAAGTCCTTTTTGTTGGGAACTATTCGTAGCCCTGAACAGCAAAATGAGCTCATTACCCTACTCCAAGAGTATGCCGATGTTTTCGCTTGGAGCACAAGTGATATGCCCTGCGTACAGTCAGAAGTGGCATGTCACCAATTAAACATTGACCCAAACTTCAAGCCAGTCAAGCAAAAGCTCAGAAGGTTGGGCCCTCAGCATCAGGAAGCAGTAAAAGAGGAAATGACACAACTGCTAGAATCCCGAACCATCAAGGAAGTACAATATCCGACATGGTTATCAAACACCGTGGTTATGAAGATGAGTAATGGGAAATGGAGAGTTTGTGTGGACTTTACTGACCTCAACAAAGCTTGTCCAAAAGACAGTTTTCCCCAACTAAAGATAGATCAATTGGTCGACATAATTGCTGGACATTAGCAAATAAGCTTTTTGGATGCTTACAGGGGATATCACCAGATCCCCTTTGTCGAAGAAAATCAAGAAAAGACTACTTTCATAACGCCTAAAGGAACGTACTGCTACAAGGTGATGCCTTTCGGATTAAAGAACACAGGAGCTACATATCAGAGGTTGGTAAACAAGATGTTCTTGCACATGATATGCAGCACCATAGAAGTCTATATTGACAACATGGTGGTTAAGAGTAGAATGGCCATTAGACACTGTTCCGACCTTGACCTGAGAAGCACATTCGACCTTTTACGGAAATACAAGATGAAATTGAATGTCTCGAAGTGTGCATTTGAGGTCGGAACAGGGAAGTTCCTTGGTTTCCTGGTTACCCACTGAGGTATAGAGGTGAATCTCGATTAGGTTAAGGCGATTGCAGATCTTCAATCACCTAGGACGGTAAAAGAAGTGCAGAGGCTGACTAGGATGACAGCTGTGCTCGAAAGATTCATATCTCCAGCATCTGATAAATGCAGACCTTTCTTCCAATCAATCAAAGAGAGCACTTTGGAGTCAGGAGTGCGAGGAAGCATTTCTAACTTTGAAAGCATACTTGGCCTCCCCACCAATCCTTTTAACACCATCATCTGAAGAAAGCCTATTCCTCTACCTAGTTGTATCGGAACACACAGTGAGTGGGGCATTGAAGAGGAATGACTATGAAAAGTTAAGACTGTCTATTATGTGAGCAAGATGCTCTTACATGCTGATTCAAGGTATACTCCATTGGAGAATCTTGCGCTCGCACAGGTTAGCTCGGCTAGGAAGCTCCGACATTATCTCCAGGCTTACCAGATCACAGTGCTCACAGACCAGCCATTGAAGGCGGTCTTTCAAAAAGCCGACCTATCCGAACGAGTAGCGAAGTGGGTAGTAGAGCTCAGGGAATTCGACATTGCGTTCGAACCGAGAAAGACAATCAAAGGCCAAGTAGTGGCAGACTTCATTGCTGAGTTTCAACCTAAAAACAGTTCAGAACAGAACGAGCAGATTAATAGCGATCAAGAATCAGGAATCAATAACAAATGGACCCTTATCTGTTGATGGGTCTTCTAATCAAAAGGGTGCTGACATTGGCCTCACTTTGAGGAGTTCGAATGGTTGTATTTTGCTGAAATCCATCAGACTCGGCTTCTAAGCCTCGAACAACGAAGTTGAGTATGAAGCTCTAATAGCTAGAGTAAGGCTAGCAACCGAACTGGGGGCAAAGAGGCTCTAGATATTCCCTGATTCACAACTAGTGGTAAATCAGATAATAGGGGAGTATGGGGTAAAGGATCAAAGAATGATGGCGTACCAAGCCCTTGCAAAAAAAGAACTTAGCAAAATTCCAAAATACACAATCCAGTAGGTTGGAAGAGCAAAGAATTGACATGTCAATGCATTAGCTTCACTAACTTCGGCCATTGATCAAGACTGAAAGAACTTTTACCATTGAGTTCCAACCCGAGCCTAGCATTTTGCCGACCAGAGTTGACGAAGTCCTACATAGCAAAACCGAGCCGATCTGGATGGATCCAATAATTAGCTTATTAAAGAATGGTAACCTACCTGAGGACAAGAAGGAAGCTCATAAGCTACGTCTGAAGGCTGCTAGATTCTGGCTATCTCCGAAAGATGAGCTTTATTGATGCTCGTTTGGGGCCCGTATCTAAAGTGTGTACACCCGAAGATAATCCAAAGTTTTTTGTCTGAAATTCATGAAGAAAGTTGTGGTGCTCATACTGGTGGAAGATCCCTGGCCCACTGAGCCATCTCTCAAGATTTTTGGTGGCCATATATACAGAAGGACGATCAACAGTTCGTGAGACGATGTGAGAAGTGTCAGAAATTCTCACCGATACCAAGAAAACCATCACAGGAATTGCATCCATTAGCGAGCCCATGACCATTTGCACAGTGAGGTCTAGACATAGTGGGACCTCTACCTCTGGCAACTCGCAACAAGAAGTACCTTCTAGTTACAACTGATTATTTTACGAAGTGGGTGGAAGCCGAGCCCCTAGCCAACATCAAGGATATTGATACAAGGAAGTTCCTCTGGAAAAACATCATCACCAGATTCAAAATCCCACATACGCTCATTTCAGATAACGGCCAGCAGTTTGATTGTAATCCCTTCAAAGCTTTCTGTTAGCATTATGGAATTCAAAATCATTATTCCACCCTCGGCTTACCCTCAGAGTAATGGGTAAGAAGAGATTTTCAAAAAGACAATCTTGGATGGAATCAAGAAAAGGTTAGAAAACACCAAAGGGAGATGGGTGGAGGAGTTGTCGAGTGTTTTGTGGATGTACCAAACCACACCTCGACGCTCAATTGGAGAAACCCCCTTCACCCTAGCTTATGGAATGGAAGCAGTAATTCTATTAGAGATCGGCCTGCCAACCCTGAGAACCGAGCTGGTCGATAGCAACAATAACAATGTCGTTATCACCCGAGATCTTGATATGACAGAAGAGAAAAGAGAACAAGCAGCTATAAGGATGACTTTTTATCGCCATCAAATGTCCCGAGCTTACAACAAAAAGATTAATCCTAGATCTTTCGCACTTGGAGACTTGGTTCTTAGACGGGTACTCGGATCAGCTAAGAACCCAACACATGGGAAGCTTGGAACGAACTGGGAAGGTCCATACAGGGTGGTCCGAGTAGGAGGTAGTGACTATTATGAGCTCGAAATCTTGGACAGTAAAGCAGTACCATGCCCCTAAAATTCTACTAACTCGAGACAATTCTATTTCTAAAAAATGTCTTTTTAAATAGAACTCTGAAGTATCTTCGGAAGCTTAAGGGTGCCCCTTAAGAATGAATCAGGGTTGAACAAATGTACTGATATGAACAAGGGTCATGAATAAAGATTTTTTGAAGATTCATTTCCTTATTTCTTCTATTGTTATATATGTCCTACTGTTAAGGCAGGGAGGCAAAAAATCCTGATAGAAGTTACAGACTTAAATCAAGCGCAGCCACTCGATCTAATCCATGCCCTCAACTAGGCATGATGATGTTAGTCGATCAAGAATAGATTTGAGTCCAATTACTGTAAACCGAGCTCTTCGAGGAAGGGGCGAGCAAGGGTCATAACTTCGAGAGTTGAAATTTTTTTTCAAGTATATTTAGGTTCCTGTTGAGGAACCGAACTCTTCGAAGAAGGGCCGAGCAAGAGCCATAACTTCGAGAGTTAAATTTTTTTCAAGTATGTTTAGGTTCCTGTTGAGGAACCGAGCTCTTCAAAGAAGGGCCGAACAAGAACCATAACTTCGAGAGTTAAAATTTTTTTCAAGTATGTTTAGGTTCCTGTTGAGGAACCGAATTCTTCGAAGAAGGGCCGAGCAAAGACCATAACTTCTAGAGTTAAAATTTTTTTCAAGTATCTTTGGGTTCCTGTTGAGGAACCGAGCTCTTTGAAAAAGGGCCAAGCAAGAGCCATCACTTCCAGAGTTTAAATTTTTTCTATAGTACAAGAACCAAACTCTTTGAAGAAGGGCCAAAAATTCAAAGAGTATATAATGTTTCTAAGTATAGGTTCCTACTAAGGAACCGAACCCTCGAAGAAAGGCCGAACAAAGGCCACAGACTTCAAAAGTCACATTTTTTCCAAACATACAGTAAATTTCAGGAACAAAAAAGTCAAAAAGTGATTTTCATTCAAACTTCAAAGATTACACAGATCTTTGAACATTTACATATGAAGTTGCAAAAAAGAAAATCTTCTAAGTGTTTTAGGAGGCTGGAGGTTGGGAAGTGCTCAAAAGAGGAAGCCTGGAGAAAAGTTCAAACGAAGAAGGGATCTCGGCAGCTTGCTAGCCCTGGCTGAAGAATTCATCTCGAAGCTAGGGAATCTGCAGAGCCAGATCATTCTCTGCCTTGTCAACTCCTTCATCATATGTAGCATCTTCTCTTTCCTTTGCCTTAGATTTGAATTGATCGAACTCTTCAAGAAGACTTGTATAATCAAGTTGGGCTTGGGAGAGCTCTATGCTAGCTTCATGTTCAAAGTCTCTCAACTTTCCAATTTCTGCTTGAAGTTTTTGGTTCTCCTCTGACAGGCTTTGATTTTGAGCCTACAGAACCTTAGCTTTTTTGCAGATTTTCATATACTCCTCATCCACGAATTCTTTCTTGGTCAGGGCTGAAGCTCGGGCATGGATAGCATCTTTCATAGCCTTATCCTTTTTGGCTATCCTAGCCCCGACCTCATGTACTTTTTGCAGACCTTTGGTTGAAAAAAATAGACTTAGAAAAATTTTGAAGAAAAAACTTAAAGAAAAGAAGGAAGGACTAAAAGAACAAGTCTTACCAGAACCATGTGTTGAATGGCTTAGCGAGACACTTCATCATCAGTAAGAGTCTCGTGTATAGTCAAATCCCGAGGCAAAATCATGCCCCGAGCAATTCCTACTACGACGTTGAAATCTTTAACTGCAGAATCTTTTGTAATGATCTCTCTCCTTTTTGTCCTGAGGATAGATCAGAAAGGGGGATTGACGGGTTTGGGGGAGAGGCTCGCCTCGGACTCAACAACCCTTCGCCTTTTCGGGGCAAGGTCTTCGGCAAGCTCAAAGATTGAATCATCTTGTTGGAAGGGGGAATGAATAGATTCTAGAGGGTCTATCTCAATTGGAATAGAAGTTTTAACGGCTCGAGCCAAGCCTGCTTGGTCACCAATGGGCAAACTTGCATCATCGGGCTCGGGAAGAACCGCTTTGGCAAAAACCTCTATAGTAGGCTCCTCAGGAACAATGATTGGAGGCACAGAAGTTGTAGGAATCGGTTCAGTGGATGGAGTTAGATCAACAATTGACAAAAAATCTAAAAAATTCTTCACCGTCCTGCGTCCAGAAGCTGCAAGGGAAGATTTCTTCCTTGCTTGAGGTGTCTGATCCCGAGCAGTTTGGATGGCCTCTCGATCTGCGACAAGAGTTACGTTTGGTTGGTTCGGCACAACAATGAACGAAGTATAGGTTGGCATGTATCCCAGTAGCGTATGAGCAGCTCGGCAAAACAAAGATTCATTGAAGTCCCAAACTCTTTTAAGTTGGTCCATCTTCACAAAAGACTCAGGAACCCTGCCTTTCACAGTCTCTCCTTTACACGGAAGTCTTATGTCAGAAAAGCGGTAGAGCCAAAAAAAAAAAGCCAATTTGGAAGAGTAAAAGATTCAAATACCTAGAACACCTTCTTCATAAGGGCAGCAATATGATGGAGTGGCATCAGCTGTATATTCCCAATTGCCGGAAACAAAAATCACATCATTTTCATGACCCTTATTCGAGTCAAGAAGATGGGTTACTAGATATCGCTCCTTCTTCCTGACAGCGAGGTAGTAATTGTCACCAGCAAGCTTGATGATATAATAATACAAAAACCCAGATTTAGGCCCAAAAGCTTGTTCAAAGCAGATACCCCCATCACTATCCTAAAGAAATTGGGACAACATTGGAGGGCGCAAAGCTTTGCGGCTGAGAAAACCCAGAGGAAGAAAGGATCAAGGGGAAATCGAACTCCACCCTCAGTGATGGCACGAGTAAGAATGGAGATACTCTCCCTTGTGCCTATTAAGGGTTCATCCTTTCCAGCAACCCTTATCTCAACGTCGCTTGGAACGTTATATTTTACTCTGAAAACTGGGATTTCTGAAGAGGTGAGAGGTGCCATTGAGGAAGATGAACGCAAAAAGAAGAAAGGTAGTGCAGATACGAAGAAAGAGATGAATCTAAGACTGAGAAGGCAAAGTGACAAGAAAACGAAGAGAAATCGTTTATAAAGAAGGATAATTCTAAAAGAAAATATTTAAATACAAAGCAAGCCGCCAAAATAAAGGGAGATGTCACGAAGTACGTGCAATGATGACGAGGAGGCATAAAATGATTGACATACGAAAGGCGTCTGTCAGACGTTTTCTGGAGGCAAATGAAGGGAGTGGTTCCCTTTATTACACATGTTATGACATTAAATGAGCTCACGTGAGGATGACAAGACAAGACACGTGAATAGGGGGCATAAGTCACTGAGACAAATAGGCCTAGGCAAACTGGTCAATAAGCTCAGCAAGTAGTAAAGGAGCTCGACTCTTACCAAACCATGTTGCTCAATGAGTCAGGGAGTAATGAAAGAGGTCGGTGCTCGTTATGACCGAGTTGTTTCAAATAGTAGATAGAAAGATAAAGATTCGCTTATAACTTAGGCATCCAAGATAAGCTAATGAGCTTGATTCTAGGTCAAGGAAACTGCCAGAAAGATTTCAGTAGATAACCAAACTAAATCGCTAAATGAAAGGAATTTTTGCCACCTTGAAACGAAAATCATGGAAACCCTAATCAAAGAGGGATCTATAAAATGAACAATGAACCATAATAAAAGGTACGCTGAATTCTCCTTGTCTTCTTTCAATTGTCTCAATTCCATTACTGACTTAAGCATCGGAATGCCTTGGATCGAAGCACTTCGATCTTGGATAATTTGTTTGTTTTGCAGAACAGGAAGATTGGGAGATCAAGTTCAGAAATATCAAATTTAATCTTTAGTGAGAGGTATCATCGATTTTTATCTATTACATTTGAGGTCCTTTTTTAGATCTGTTTCTTCTTCGAGCAATGGAGATGTGTTGGTGGTGACGCTCTGTTTGCAAATTGTACTATGTTTGTGCTTATTTTTCAGTAAGTAAGATGAGGGATATAGGAGTAGAAGAAGGGGAAACAAAAGTAACGAAATCTACAGTGGATTTATAGTTGATTTGCAATGAAGAAGGCAAAGTTAGGGCAAAAAACTAAGGGGGGAGAGAGAGTGGGAGAACAAGGGAAGCAAACTCCGAAGCTTCGTTTTGCCTTCGCAAGACGGAGTCGGAACGGAGTTATATAAGGTCTGAGTTGGAGCCCACCCCTAGCCCCGCTCACACTTCCATACCAACCATAGAAAACATAGTTCTAAGTGCCACCCAACAATGACCCATATAGCTAAATAGATTGTTACATAGTGAGAGTGCCAGAGGACAATGTAAGAATAAATGATTCACATTATAGCATTTGTTGAACAATCTTCATAACAAACAATCATTTCTTAGCATCATTTCATTGTAGAATCCTCTCATTATATCACTCCTTAACATCATAGCATTTCATTATAAAATATGTACAATCATTTCATTACACAATCCACAAATTATAAATTCATTTCACTTGTTACACTACTAAACAGAGAAAAAACCAACTTGTAAATTAAGGTTATTACTCAAGAGAATTGAAAGAACTCGGGCAAAAAAGCTAACCAATGCATGAACACAACACTACAAACCAACCAAAAAAGCATTCTATTAAACTGAAACAACACATAAATCAGCCAAAAACCAAGTTCAAATTGTGATACTAATACGTTGCAATCTGCAAATCTTGCGCAACATCAAGCGAGACAATGCACAACTTCTCTTTAACATCATCCATAATAAAAGTCTCATCCATAACATTCACTGCCCTATAACTCACCAGCTCCTTCAAGTAATTGATCAATGCCTTTCCACCCAAATCCAATCTTTTCACAGCAAAGTTCATAGTGTAGTTCTGAAACACGAGAATTGCATGGGTAAAAGAAAACCCAAAGTCCACCACAAGACTACACTGCGTTTTTGACACCAACCCATAAGGCCTTCTTGAGGCCTCATAAAGGTGGACTAAAGCTGGTGGGTCAGTGACAAATAGTGAATTGAAATTGAACTCTTCGAAAACAATCTCATCCATTGATCTTTGTATAGAGGGTAGGTTGAAGAGGGGTTCAGTTAAGAGGAGAGAGGACTAAGATGGAGTGATGTGGAGGACATTAGTAAAGATGTGGGACCAGAGAGAGGTTTGGAGGTCTGGGTTTATGAGGTAGCCGCGGTCGACGGGGCAGCAGAGAGTGGCGGAGGTGAGGTTTGCAGTGGGGAAAGGAGTGGGTCGGCTAGTAGCCATTTTTTGGAGAGTGGGCGGCACATGCAGTTGGGGACTACGGCGGTTGGGTCACGCTCGCCGCCGATTCCGGCCTTTATTAGGCCGGCGCCGTTGTCAAGAACCACCACGTTTGACATATTTTAGGTGGGTTTTTGGGTTTGGTTTCTTCTATTCACTCTGGCTGTGGCAATGGTTAGGGTTAGGGAGGTGAAGATGGAGGCCCATGATGTATAGTAGCAGAGCCCATTAGACATAACAGCGACAACCGAATTTTAAATTCAGATATTTTAACTTTGAATTGAAAAGAAGATTAATTGAGGTGTACATAAATTAACTCGAACACTTATAACCATTAAATCAAAATAAATACCCATTAGCGCAGGAATGGATTTGGGTAGGATTTGATCATAATCAAGTCCATTGTTTTATGAGAATTTCAATTCTAATTTCATTTTCATATATTTTAGCTATGTTTTTTCCTTTCCATGCTCTCGAAATTGAAAATGTTAGATAAAAATTATAGTAACATAACGAAACATTGTAAGTACATTCTTTTTCAAGCAAAAGAAAAAATGTTATTTTCGGGTATTTTCCTCTTATGTCCTAGGCCAAATCGTTGTCCTTTCTTATTTTTGTTTTGGCATTTATTGAGAGAATAAGTCCAGCTCAAGCAGCCAACCTATATTCATCTACACCAGTTGTCAGACACGACCCAACAACATATAAAAGTCATCATGTTGGCATATTCATCACTTATAATTCTTCAACAATTTTGTGACCCAAATAAAATATTTCTTCAAACAATTATTCTAGTAATTACATATCTGATTTGACATATAGACATAAGTTCCATCTTAAGCAATAAGTGAATGATAGTTGATTAATGAGTTAGAGAGTGATAGTTATAGTGGAATTACGATAGAATGTAATGAAACGTTAAATAAATAACAATTTATGGGAATTAGGCATGTGAGGATGGAACGTTTGTTGAACCAGTTTTAAAATTTTAAGAAATTAGAAGAAAAAACTCATTAGGCCCTCCTTCTGACTCGATTCTTTTGATGTATACTAATGGCCAACTCATGTAATGCATAAAAATTATTTATTGTGTTTGATTTAATGGTCAGGGATATTCATATCAGTCTGTCAAAAATATGTCATCTATGCCAAAATTAAGATATTCATAAAAGATAAATCTCTCATTACCTAGATCTAAGAAATTACTAAAATTTGAATTCAAAACATCTAAATTTATGATGTTTAACTACCCTTATGGTTGATGCATAAAATTGATGACATCTCATAACTTTCATCGTTACCGTCCTCCATGTTCACATCTACCTTAACACTAATATAATATTATCCAATAAAATTTTAAATTGATATTTTTAAATGTAGGTGTAAAATAATTGACAAAAATGATTAATAAAAAAAAGTATGTATATTCAATAAAAGATAGTGAAAATAGTCACAATGTCGCGTGAAAGTTAATTTTTTTAATTTATTTTTTAAATAGTAATTGCTTTGATTGGTAAGCATGTGCTATTAATTTGAATACACTAAAAATAAACAATTAAGTTTGAAATTCGACTCAATACAAATAAATTCATTAAAATTTAATTTTATTGAATTATGGCACATCTATTTAATCGTCAAAAATCCAAAATTTATAATATAAAACAAGACGACTTCAATAAATTTATCGGATAATTTCATATTCACTCGGTCAAAAAATTAACATTTTATCCCTTAATATCCAATTCCTTGACATCCAATTTTTTATCAATGACAACGGTGATACCATGTCACTATTGATAATATGATATCATGAATCAATAATAAAATTTTAAATGAAAAAGATGAATTCTACTTGAATTTACATATGGCAGATTAATTATTAATTTTTGTAAGTTTAACCTATTTATTTATTTTATTTTTATTAATCGGCGGTACCACGTCACCCGACCACGTGGCTTCTAATGAATATTTTCTCCAATGTCAGAGACCTATGGCTCATAGCCTCCCTTCACACCTTCTCTCTCTCTCCCTCTCCCTCTCCTCTCTTAAGCCATCTCCACCATCGCCTCAGCGACACCGCCACCCACCCGCCTCCCAGGTATCTCTCTCTGCCTCCCTCTCTCTCTGTTAATCGGCTGTGTATCGTACGCACCTAGCGCAATCTAATTGACCTAACCAGATCGCAAAACCCAGAGTTGCAGCTGGTGCTCATCTCTGTTCGTTGCTACACTCCGCGGCTCAAACACCAATTAGGTACTGTGATTTTTCTTCGCTAATTTGTTCTCTATTTTAAATGTTATTCATTTTCTCTACCTTTCTCAATTTAGATCTATCTTTCCAATCTATCAATTCGTTCGATTTCAGAACTAGGGTGTGTGTGTGTGTATCGTTTATGTGTATGAATGTTTCATTTTTTTCTAATAATTATGGGGCTGTTTTATGTGAATTTGCGACGATTTGAGCTCAATTCTGAGATGTATAACACCCATGTTTCTTCTTTTTTTGTCTGTATAATGTTGACAAAGAAATGAAGATACCTAAAAGAGCTTGGAAAAAAAAAAGACTATATCTTGGTGGTTGTTATACATGTTTATTGATTTCGAAATAGTTGATAGTGAGTGATTTTATGAATGTTTTCAAATTTGTTTAGTTGTTATATTTATTGTGTTGATTAGTTTTGATTTGATAAAAGTGACGGATGATAATTAGTTATGAGTATTACATTGTGTATGGTGGGTCCTATACTTGGTTTAGATCGTCTTTTCTTTAAATATAAGCTTTTCTCAATAATAAACAATTTGTATTAATTTCTATTGTTTTAGAAATGATTATGAAATATAGAGATGGTGTATAAAGGTTGATATTTTGATACGGTCCTGCTTTTAGAGGAAATTCTATCAATTTTTTTTTAGAAAATTATGGGCTAAGTTGGATTTCAAATTGTTTAATTGAGTAAAAAGGAGGAAAAATAAATTTTTATAAATTAAGTAACAATGAAACATAAATTTTGCTCAATTTTTTTTGTATTACATAGGGCTTTTAGATACATGTCATTAATCTTTTTTTGTTAGTGTTGAATATTGGTTCTCTCACTTATAAGTCACAAATTAGTTGGCTCCACTCATTCGATTGATTTTTGAGCTGGTTTTTTTTTTTGAAAAGTATTTTTGAGCAAGTTAATGATCACTTGAGATGTGTTGAGAAGGGAATTTAGGAATAGGATTTTGAATAAGCACTCGAGGTTAGGGTTGATTGTGGTTGTATCGAAATTGAAGACCCGGGACAGTAATTATCTCAGAGTTTTGCATATTGTATATTGATTGTAGTGGGTTACTTGAAATTTTGATTTATAAGAATATTTTATATTGATTTGGGAGGGTGATTGTGTACAGGTTGCATTGAGATTGTAGCTTTGGTGAGGTAGTGTGGCAACATTGTGGTCTATGTGCATGGTGTATGCAGAGACAAAATAGGAGGCGGGAGAGTGAAGGACATTAGTCCTTTGATCCTAATCGTTGAGCGTCGCCTATCTACATTAGTCCAATAACCACATGAGGGCTAATGTATACATCTCTAAACGTTAGGGGGAAGTTGCAAATCAAGTGATGATAAAATTATCTTAGTTCTAAAAATTTAATCCCACATTAAAATGTACAAGTGATCTCCAAAACATTTATATCAACAGAAGGGGTGTATGTAGTTCTGTTTTCTAAATCATAAGCTGGTAATTCTTTTGGTCACAAACGATAATTGCCCACTTAGTCATTTCATTACTAATTTCAATATAGTTATATCTTTATCTCATTTTATAGTTTTTTGCCAAGAACTGGTAATTTTCAATTAGCGTTTTTCATTCTTAGATTCATTAAAAAACATGGTTGTTTTTACATATTATAGCTATAATCGGTTTGAGAGTTTTAGGTTGGAAATCTCTTAAATTTTTTTTTTCTGCTGCAAAATATTCACATACTGATCGTGTACATGTCCTTCTCCCTGAAAATGGGTCAAATTGCACAAAAAACATTGTGTACCCTGAGGTTTTGTTGTAACATGTAGTATTCTACGATAAATAAATGGTATAATTTCTTTGCAAGTTTAATTCTACTAATGACAATTATTTTAATAATGTTATTTTATCTTTATAATTGAATTTAATCTTTGTAGAATTGGAATGAAGAAGTGCGCGAGTTAAATATATAATAAATACAACCACGCTTTCCCGATGGGGATGTGCGAATAAGGTAACTAATTTTATTGTTTGTTGTTTATTATTTTCTTTTCTAAGTTTGTTGTTTTTTAAATTATGTTGTGTATTGATTTTATTGTTTTTGTAAACAATATGTTGTCATACATTCTCCCAACTGGTGGATGTGGATATGTGTTGATACAAGGACTTTGAGGATGATAATAAAGAGAAAGTTTGATAATATTAATGATGGATGATCAATTTCGGTAAATTAGATTAAAGATTGACCCATTTTACAAGTTTACAGTGTAATTACGTTTGGTGATTATTCTTTCATCTTATGGTTAATGTTGTTGTGGTAGTTGGTAAAAATAGTTGTGTTTATAGAGGATTGTGGTTAATATTTTTGGGAGATGTTCTACTTAAATTTTTTATTTCTCTTATTTTGCAAGTGTACAATATATATTTTGATTTAAATATATAATCCAAAGTGGAATATTTTGAATTAGTCAAACCTGATTTTTGTTGATTTATTGAGGTAGAATTGGTTTAGAAGTAATTTATGTTATTTTGTTGTGTGATAGAAGTTGCTTGAGACTAAGAAATTTAATGGATTGTTTATAAATTTTTGAAAAAATGGTTGTACTACACTCATTTATGTTTGGATCGTCACATTTTCGTGTATTGCTATGGTGCAGTTGGTGTTTTTAGTATGCTTTTGAGCCGCTTTGGATACATAAAAGGCAACATAGATTGTTGAGTCTTGATTTAGTATAGACAACACAATTTGGTTGAATTGGTGCAATATAATATTGGGAGTTTATAGTTTATTTGTTTAATTAAAATTTTATAGAGAGTGGATTGTGTAATTAGCGTTTTACAAATTGTCTAATATAGATTGATAGTTTTTTGCAGTTCGATTTGTAGGAAAAATTGTCCAAATTTTTTAAATGAACACAGAAAAATAGTTGATTAAATATTGATGATTTTTGTTTAGCATAATATAGTGCTTTGAGGCACATACATTTTTTCTAATTGTATTTTTTATGATAAATGAAAAGAAAGCATTTTGACTTACTTTAGTTCTCCAAAGTCATAACATTAAGTTAGATAAGTGAATGTCGGTTCTTAAACCGATCATCACTTATTAAGCGCTACTGTTAATTCTAATTAGATATATAATTTCAAGAATATGAATTTCATGCTTTTTTAGTTTAAGTTTATGAGACTTTTATCATTAAAGTTGAGTTTTCTCCATCTTCATATAGGTCATATGTTGTTGATCACTAATTCAAAGTGCACGTGCGTTAAGGATACAGTTGTATCTTCCAGCTTAATATGTGTGTTTATGTTCAGTACTTTATTTTTTTGTGTTCACAATCAATGTTCGGTTTTTCTGAATTGTACAGGCACGGGTTATCGCTAGTGTAATAATGTAATGGGCTATATGTAACTTTGTATTGTTTAAGGGGCTGTTCTCGAATTACTAATAAGTTCTTGGTCATATCACACATAGTTTTACCCATACCCCATGATCCTTCTCTTCTCTCTAGTCTAGTCCGAATCCCTTCCCCTCTCTCCCTATTTCTCTCTCCTCTGTGCTCCACCTTGCCGGCATCTATCCGTTTCAGATCTGACCTGTCCGAAACCCATCTGCTTTTGGTCTGACCTGACTAGAATTGTCTTTCGGATCCTCTGTGATTGTGGGGCCCTTGGCTCTGTCTGCTTCTCCTCTCAGGTAAGATCTGATTTGTAAGTTTATGATTTATTTTACTGAAATGTTTGAATTATGTAATGAAATTGAGCGAAACTTGTTGGATTCTTTGGTGAAATTGAGCTTAAAATGTTGGAGTAGTTGCTGAAATTGTTGATTATTTGGTGAAACCAATGAAAACCAGCTGTAATTGGGTGATTTTTTGATAAAATTAAAGCTAAGATTGAGTGATTATTCATCTGAGTGCTTTGTTTTGGGGTAAGTAGATAATTTGTATCATCCGTCATGTGTTTGATTTGAAATGATCTGATACTGGATAGTTCAATAACCCAAGTATTTTATCAACGGAGTTGGCAATGAGAGGAGGATGATGTATTGTCGACTATTCTTATCAATTGGTGTTTCATTTGTTCGGGAGCCTGATCATATTTGTTCCACCACTAGAAGGTTGTAGAAAAAGTGTAATTTTTGCTGTGGTTACAGCTGGGAAAATGATAGTAGAAGTCCTTTTATTTTGCAATATCGACTTTTATTCCATTTTGTTTTGCCTCTATACCAGTTGCAGGTGTGTTTGATAGGTAATAAGACAAGTGGATTGACCACAAGGGGATAGTGGTTCCACCATCTTCTTCTGATATGCGATGTATGGATGGAAAGGGTTTGCATGATAGAGATTCTATTTCTCAATATTGTGTAGGAATTCTTGAGCTCCTTGTTTAGTTGTTTGAAAGGGAGCTGAAACAACTCTTTAGATTGTTCAATAGAACTTGCAGATGATATTAGTTTCCATGCAGGCAATTTAAAATCATTTTTACACTCGTTTCTCCTCTATTTTGCTCTTGCCTGGTACGTGTGTTGCACTTTAATGTTTTCCAAATATTTGTCCTCGAGCATCAATCTTGCTTAGTGAAAAATATAATGGTTGCGTGTTTCTGTTTATCTATCACTATTGGTCTCCATCCGTACATTATTTTATGTTCTTTCATATGTCAATTGATGCATGGCACGTTATTTAACATGTGTGCATATGAGCTTGAAAAATCTTATAAAACTTATTATCACATGAACCAGATATACTTCTTTTTATAATTGGCCTTTCTCCTTTTTCTATTGTACATATTATGTTTTGATGTATTCTATGAAAGTACGAAGTATACTTTACCAACTTGTTAATAACGACATATCAATGATAGATCTGAGTTACATTTGCTTGTATGGCAGAGTTTGAGCACTGGAATGGTAAACTAAAAGGAAGCGTGTATCCTTTGCGGCATTGGTTGTTAAGGTGTATGCATGCAAAGTTGAGATAATGGATGAAATGACATCAGCTGTCATTAATTTAATGAAAACTACATCTGATTGGGTGACTATTGCATTTGAAGCTCCTTTCGCTCGGGCTGTTGTTTTTGGAGTGCATATTGGAGGTAACTTCTAAAATCTCAAAGAATCCAACAAAATATTGTTGTCCTCTTCATTCTTGATAATTTTATCTAGAAGTTAACATTTTTTTCCTTTACCTGTAGGACATCTATTTGTTGAGGGTCTTCTCGTAGTGGTTATCCTCTTCCTACTTTCACAAAAAAGTTACAAGCCACCTAAAAGACCACTAACGAAGAAGGTGTGTGTGGCAGAAACCATGTTTATGCATTACAAACTGCTATATTGTTTTGAAAGTTATTATGGTCTTCATCACTTGATCGGCTGATCTAGAATTTGTTTTATATAAATGCTTTAAAGTATCGATTCTTGACTAGCTATTTCTTAACTTCAATGCAAATTATTATTGTAACAATAAATCTTGGCCATTGAGTTAAAAAATAACATTGTCCATCAACCAGAGCTTAATTTTGGAAAATCAAAGAAAATTAACCTAAAAACCATTTCTAGTTCATTACATAGTTTATAGTGGAACCTTGAACTAGTCCTACCCTTTGCTCATGTTAATGATACTCAGTACAGTAGCTGCTTGTCATCTCCCCAATTTTAACACAAAAACCATGTGTGATCATATATAAGCACAAAAACAAAGCAACTCATTTACCCAAACAACTGTTACGGACACTTTTCTTGGACCAAAAAACTCTTAAGTTGCCATTAGCATGCAATATGTTCTGGGCTTCCAAAGACGATATGTTCTCTCTTGTTGGGCTATAGATACTACAGCCTTGGAATTAAATCATCTGTTATTATGTTCAAGGGTCATATGCTCATCGTCAGATTATTCATGTTGGTAATGCTGCGTATATTCTCAAACTTTGTTAAAGTTTCTGCTTTCTTTTTCCATACTGAGTGCTTTATACGGGTGTAAACTTTGAATGGAACAATTATATCAAATTTATTAATTGTGCTTGTTAGTTTTCACACTAGTGCAACTACAAAGTTTATGTATCCTATTTTCAGTTTCTTAGTTTTTGCGACATTCATTTTGATAAATGTGTTTGTTTGATTTCGCGTAGGAAATAGATGAGCTCTGTGATGAATGGGTTCCAGAATCCCTTATTCCTCCTATTACAGAAGAGATGAAGTATGAACCTCCCGTATTGGAAAGGTAAATACTCTGTCTTTTAATTCAATTTCTTATAGTGGTATATTCTTTCGTAGAGTTGTGAGGCTCATGGTTATTTGTTCAATTTTATTCATATGGTTACATTTTATTTCCTTCACCACACCTTCCCCCATCTTTTTTTTTGGGTGGATGGGGGTGGGGGGAAGAAGGTTGTGTTTTCCACATCAAAGTTTGACTTTAGAAAGTTGTTAGTTCTCTTAAGTCTATTATTTAAGTTGTTAATTCTCCGAAGTCTGTTATTTAAGTACTTGAGTATGTATGTTCGAAAAAGATTTTTCATTTTACCATAAGCATTCCTGCTTATGAATTGGATTTTATGCAGTGCTGCAGGGCCGCATACAGTAATCAATGGCAAAGAAGTTGTCAACTTTGCTTCAGCAAATTACCTTGGGTTAGTTGGGCATGAGAAGCTACTTGTAAGGAAAACCTACCCCTTTGATTCATAGTTTGTCTTTTAATAGCGGTGCTTTGACCTAGGGTGACCATTCACTGCAATGTTGTATGATAGGAGTCATGCACATCAGCATTGGAGAAATACGGTGTCGGTTCTTGTGGTCCTCGTGGGTTTTATGGAACAATTGGTATAATTTAAGGCTAACTACTATTGCTGCAGTTTATGTCTTCCACATGAAAAAAAAAAGCTTCTAAGAATTTTCTTTTATATAGATGTTCACCTTGACTGTGAGGCCAAAATAGCGAAGTTTTTGGGAACTCCAGATTCCATACTCTATTCTTATGGACTCTCCACTATGTTCAGTGCAATTCCAGCTTTCTGCAAGAAAGGAGATATTATTGTTGTGTGAGTATATCTGATCATCTCTAATTATCTGGTGTCCAATTTGATATGACATAGAATTGGGCTGGGAGTTGTTTTCCAAATGAATGAAGATGGAGATTACTAGATGTATATTCTTATCTGGAGATTCAGCGCATATGTTGAAGACATGATGAAACTCTATTTTAGTTTTATTTTTTTTACTGGGGTCATTTTAGCTAATGTAATTTGATGACATAAACATGAACTTTGAAAGGACAGCATCAGTCCCTTCAGAAGTGTATCTTGTTCGATTTGGCATATGTATTTTATTGCATTGAATCCTAGATACTCTTTTTCTAATATCGTTTTTGATCTTCCAGGGATGAGGGTGTACATTGGGGAATACAAAATGGACTTTACCTCTCTAGAAGTACAATTGTCTACTTCAAGCACAATAACATGGAATCTTTGAGGAATACTTTGGAGAAATTTACAGAAGAAAATAAACGAGCTAAGAAGCTAAGGCGCTACATTGTGGTTGAAGCTGTGTATCAGGTATCTTTGTCATCCATGCTTGAATTTGGCACAGCTTGTAAGTCTAAGCTTAAAGAATATACACATCCATGTGCGCTGTTCAACACTTTATGAACGTTGTTGTCCGTCATCGCTCTAGCTTCATAACAATTCAAAATCGTGGAATTCCTTATAAAAATATATGCATAGGCTTTGGACAACAATGATTATATCTGTCAAAAAATTATCCAAGTAAATTACTGATGCCAACCATGTGCTAAAGAAATTGACTATATGTGCATTGAGTTGCGTCAATAGGTCTTGTATCAATTTGCTTGCTATGCATTACATATCCTTATCTCTCTTTTGTTCTCTCCTAAGAAGCATAGACACAGATAAGAACACAAACACAAACACAAACACGGATATAACACGACACAATACAGATACGTAGATACGACATTTTTTAAAAAAAGTAAGACACAGACACGTTAGAAATATGCTATAAATAATTGTGTTTTATATATAAAGTTATATAATTTATCACAAAAATACGGTGATAATGAATAATATATCATAAAAAATTCAGTACTTTGTACTAAGTAATTTTTATATCTAGTCATGTGGTGTGAATTTTTAGACTAAACCATCATAATAGTCAAGAATCATCAATTATTTGTGGACTTGTACCTAATATATATAATTTAAATGATTGTTATTGTTTTTCCTTTTTTTTTTTGAACTTTTATGTATTTTTTACTTTTATTATTAGTTTTTGAGGACAACTTTTACATGTTATGTCTTGGTAATTATATATTCTGTCATAATATAAGATACTTATAGTCAAAATTTTAAGCTTTGTTATTCACTTGTCAATACATGTTTATTGTTTAGTAATAGGTATGGTTTAAAGAAGTGCTGAACACATCACCAAAGATGTGTCGGACACGTGTACGAGAGTGCCGGAAGAGTGTTGGTGTCCGACATGGATTCGTTTCCTTCTTGAGAGTGTCCGTGCTTTATAGGTTCTCTCTTTATGTTCTTCTAACTTTTAACTTTTGGTTGATTTGTCCATTTTTTAGAATTCCGGGCAAATTGCTCCATTGGATGAGATCATCAAACTGAAGGAGAAACATCGCTTCCGAGTTCTATTGGATGAGAGCAACTCATTTGGTGTGCTTGGCAATTCCGGAAGAGGTCTAACCGAGCACCATAGGGTTCCGGTATGTTTTCAATACATTTTGGGCTTATGAGTGATTGAACTTCCATATGTGGTTTTATGGTGGTGTGATTTGTAGATTGAGAAGATAGATATCGTAACTGCTGCCATGGGACATGCTTTGGCCACAGAAGGTGGATTCTGCACTGGAAGTGCCCGAGTCATTGACCACCAAGTATGCAAGAAGTATTTAGATTACAACTACATGAGAAATTGAAAATAGAGTTTAGAGATAATTTTTGATGTAATCAAATTACTCATTTGTGTCGAGTTATTGATTTTAATGCATCAACTTTTCTTTTCACCTGTGTGCTTATTATTCATGATGTGATACATATTTGCAGCGTCTCAGCAGCTCTGGCTATGTCTTCTCTGCCTCCTTGCCCCCATACCTAGCAAGTGCTGCAATTACTGCTATTGATGTCTTGGAGCAAAATCCTGATTTGATTACAAAGCTAAGGAAGAATATCACCATACTATGTAGAGGTGTTTACTTTTACCATTGTTTGCTCTTTTAGACTATATAAAGGTAGACTATATAAAGGTATGCCCATGACCAGTTTGTACCTGTTTGTTATGGTTTGCCTATTAGGATCCGTATCAGGGCTGTGAAGAAGTTTTATTTTATTTTTTACTGGTCTTAGCTTTTGTTTTGGCCCTAATATATTGATAAATTACAGGATTGTCAGATATACGAGGCCTTGAGATTGTGAGTGATCCACAATCCCCTATTGTTTTTCTCAGATTAAAGAAATCCACAGGTTCCTCGAATGATTTATCATTGCTTGAAGATATTGCTCACCGTGTAAGCTTCATGCAATCCTGATTTTAATATGTTGACATAAATACTTTTCAAGCACTAATGCACTTTGCATTTGCAGGTGTTGAAGGAAGACTCTATTTTTGTGGTGACTTCCAAGAGATCCATGCTTGATAAATGCAGTCTGTCTATCGGAATTAAGTTGTTTGTCTCGGCCGCTCATACAGAATTAGATTTGACGAAAGCTTGTGAATCACTGAAAAGAGTTACATCATTGGTCTTGATAGCTCGTGAGTAAATGTCACAGTTTAGATCTCACTTTTTGGGGGCATTCATAATCGAACCGTTTCTGTGATGCAAGCCAACCACAGTAAGATAGGATAATATTGTTTCACGCTTTCTATTAAGCTTGGGTTAGTGAATTTTAGTTTTGAATTACATTGCTTGTGATTTCTATCATATGCAACTTGCAATAGAGTGATTACAATGTAATATTTTCTCGAGATAACTAGGTTTTAAAGGTTGATTATCCATCAATGCTCTTCTTTTTCTCTTGTACTTTTTACTTTTTTGACTAATAGAAAGTAAAATTATTGAGTGTTCTATTTTATTCAGACATTATAATGTGTTCAAGTACATTTTTCTTTCATTCTCAATTATGGAATTCACTATATATAAGGGGATGCATATCAATACATGGTGGGTGCCTACTTTTGAGGAAAAATGTCATATTTAACTCTCGAATATGCTCAGAAAATGTTCTTCCAAAAACTCCAATTCTCGACATTCCATTACCCTTGGAGACTGGTTTGTCGTGTTAGGTCACCATTTTCCCTTTGTCCATAATTCTAGTACATGAACCTGCCAATTGAGGGTTGAGCAGGATCTTGTTACATGTATCTATTCCAACATTGATGTCAATGCATAAACAAGGTTTGAAGAAATTTTTTACAGGATACCAGAAGTTGAATTTTGGGTTACCTCCATAAATTCAAAAGCTACCATAAATAAGAAGGTTAACATACACAAACGGGTACAATCTTACCTCTGTATATCTGTGTTTAGTTTTATGAGTGCATGTACTTGGAGGTTTTCCCATTTATATTAACCAAGGAGGGAGAGTGAAAGAGAGAAAAAAGAGGGGGGGGGGAAGGGGGAGGTATGAAACTAGTAAAGATGTATCGGCAAGTCATATTAGACCTACGTCTCATGGGGCTTTAGACTTGAGCTTCAATTTCACAGTCAATAAATAAAATAGTTCTCATAATATATTTCACAATAAATGAAAGAAGAGAAATAAAGTAACGAAAAGAAACTAAAGACGAATTTCTTAAACTAGTCTTGACCTAAAGACAAGTTGGGGATAATTTCACTTTTGAAGGTAAGCAACTAAAATATTTAAAATGGTATTGAGCAAGAGAAATTGGAAACTAATTTAACACTAAAATTTTTTCTTGTTAATAACAAATTAGATACAGACAATATCAATTGCCACACATTTTATAATTGACCAAATGAGGAGGCCATACCCTATTTTTTCTTTCTTGTAACTTTATATTTATTAGAACTACAATTTTTTTTCAGTAACAATATTATATGATAACTAGAATAACCTGAATCAAAACCCCTTCATACACATTAAAAAAAAATCATATTATTTTATATATTGTAACGTGAACAACTTAGATTGGAGTCTCTTCTCACTCTTCGCTACACACAAACAAATTGATGATTTACAATTTACGCCCAAAAAGTATACACATAATTTCTATTTAATACTTGAAGTTTTAATTGATACAATTATATCTTTAAAGTTTTTACTGAGTTTCAATTCAATCTTAGATTTATTAATTTATTCTAATAAGAAAGACGTCGGAGAACTTATCCATAAGGTATATCCGTCCCCCAAAAAATGTCTCCCTCAAAAAAATTACTATTTTTCTTTTATGTTCACAATATCACTCCCTTTTATTCGGGATTGTTATACACATTTTTTTTACTTCTCAAAATTAAATGAAATAAAATAATATTTTCTAATCTACACGGAATAGATTTTTAGCAGACAATTATATTTTTTTACCCAAGTCATGTGTTGGTCACAAAAGAACATTCCATCATAATAAATTGATGAATTTTGATGTAAAGATTAAATTGAAACTCAATAATAAGGATTTGGTTGTTGCAATTGAAATTGTAAGGGCCAAATAAAAATTATGCTCATATTTTAAGGGTGTAAATTATAAGTTCCCCAAACAGAAATTGTACTTTTGCACCTTATACTTCTTAGCAAGTCACTAATATTCCTATAAATATTTGATGACTTGCCCAAGGCTCTTGTGATGACTCTGAATCACTTTGGGACAATTTGTCTATGTAACGGCGTCGTTTTCCTCCTCCAAACGCCGACTCCCGCGAAGCAAATTTTCCTCTCCTAACCATTTTAAAATCCCACCCATTTTCCCAACAACCAAACACATTCGAATTCAACTCACAGAAAACGGAGACGAAATGTTCACCCTCCAAATGCACACCGTCGACACCCCCAAGCCCCTCTTCACCACCACCTCCTCCGCCACCATACACGGCCCTAACCCTAATAATGACAATAATAGTAGCAGTTCAAACCCAACCGAGCTCCGAGGCGTAGCCCATCTCTTCCGCCACCTCCCACCCACCACAACCACAGCCACGGCCACCCCTTCCTCCAACACCACCGCCCGGACCACTCTCCTCTTTGTCGTTGCCGTGCCCAACTACCTTTCCACCAATGAATTCCTCCTCTTCTGTGGGTCCCATCTTGATCACTGCTGCGAACTCATTTTTCTCAGGTAACATAAAACCTCCTCTCTTTTGGAGTTCTTGTTCAAATTTTTGTGTGCGCGAGCGTGTACTATAAGAGATTTTCATTCTGATTTCTTTTTGAAATTTTAACAGTGGTTTTCTTTGTGTGTGGTTTTATACATGCGCATAGTTGAGTCCAAGTGGGTTACGTTTTCACATATGTTCATCTATTTGGTTTTTCGATTTTGATTTTTATCTTAAACGCAAATGCTTAGGTTATGTGTTAGTGTTTATGCGTGTATTGTAATGGGATTATGTATTTGGTATTGCAGGAATGATGCAATGGAGGATAGGTATAGTGTGTTAATTAGGCTTGAGAATCAGTTGACAGCAGATGGGTTCTACCATACTTTTGATGGGAGACGGTTTAAGCCCTTTGAGGTATTTGATCTTGCTTATATATATGTGTATGTGTGTGTGTGTGTGAATTTTAAAGATCTGAAAATTTATGTGTTATTTTACTTGCACTTTTTGTTGGTTTCTTAGGCTGAGGTCTGCCATATATACTTTACTCAGTCAGTGGAGTACACAGACTCAGCGGAGATTGCGGGCACACCTCCACCAGGTTTTACTGAATTGCCAACTTGTCCGGTTTGTCTAGGTCAGTTTCTGACTAATTTGCTACTTGCTAGTGCATGTATGTTCTTATGTACATTGTATATGCATGTGAAGAAGGAGTTTGATGATGCATTTAAAGCTATTTTTTATTTGTGAAGAGAAAAATCTTGTGACTTGGAAGTTTGTGGTAATTTGATTTGACTAGAGAGATTGGACCAAGACACCAGTGGGATACGGAGTACACTATGCGATCATTCATTTCATTGTGCTTGCATTTCAAAATGGACCTATTTATCTTGCCAGGTTAGTTTGTCCTCTTTTATCTATAATTGGGTCAGTAGAATTTTTGTGGCATTATGTAGAGGGCCTTCTTATTCTGGTGCTTAGCTAGTTTGCAGTCCTTAAACCTAGATCCCTAACTTTAGAGTCTTTATATTCTAGTTTTGTGGAATTGGAATTTTCTTGGTAAGAAGGCGGAGTCAATATATTACCTCCTACCAGTTGAAATCTATTATCATCTATATTTTAGTGTCTACTCTTGTAAGTGTAGTGAAGCTCTTATATTAACTTCTTTTACCTGTTGAAAAAGTTGTCACTTTGATTTGTGTTATCCTAGTTGGTCAATTTAATTTTAAATCAATGCTGATTCAGAGTACTGTATTTAAATGAACAGCTCACATGATAAATGCCTGTATAGAAAGGACCATTTTTGAGAGAGCATTAAAACTTGTTGCAGGATTAAAGTATAATGGTACTGCTTTAAAATGATGTGTGGATGTTCAATCATCACTTAAAAACCTCACCTTGCAAGAACCTGGTGGTTCTTTATGATGTGCAGATTGTAGATGTTCAAGTATCACTTAAACTGTTATTTACTATTGATGTTGTATTGGTGTCTTTTTCATAAAAAATGTTATATTGGTGATCTAGTTCAATACCATGCCAGCTGGTTCAGTGATTTTCATTGCTCATTTGGATTCCTGTTTTAAATAAAATTTCTTTTACTGATGTTCTTTTTTATGCCCACTTATAGTGATATATAATACAATTGATCTGTTAATTAAGAGTATATAGATACATAAACATTGAGGAGGCTAGAGATCAAGGTGATAATACCATTTTTTCTATAGACTTCTTCTATAAGCAAAATATACATGATGTCTTTTATAACACATTGTCATGCAGTATGATTGAGTAAAGGACCCAAGGAAGGGATGTTTCTGGAATTTATGCTATGTAGAAGAGAACGTTCCATTTGAACAATTATTTATTTTGGGGTACCTCGTCTCTTTTTTTTTCAAAAAAATTGGGGGGGGGAGTGTGGGGAGAAATGACAAGAAGATATTGGAACATCAATTTGAAAGAGGTGATGGAGGCAGGAGTTGTAGCTCTAGGAGAAAAGGAGAATAAAAAAGGAAATAAAGAGTGTCACACCAAAATCTTGAGTTTTAGACTGTATCTATTCTCATGCAAAGCAGTATAATAGAAGATTAGCTACATTGGATAAATGCAGTGTGCCTCCAGTTTGCACAGTATAAATTATTATTTTGCCATGCTTTGATCTTTTTTGTCCTTGATGAACTAATATCTATGCATTGCCAACTTATATGCATAAATCTATTGACCGATTTAAATACTGTGCATAACATCTCTTATTACCTTATATTTGTTCATATTGAAAACTTTATAGAACTTCGGTTACTACTACCTTATATCAAATCCAATATGTGTAACTAATCTTAGATATGGATGCCAACTTAATGTTACTTGAGTAATGTGTTGGAGGGATAGGAACGACTTTATGGAAGGATGTGCGATAATAGTTTTTTATTTGTTGGCAGGTCTGTCGACTTTGCCAGCGGCATGATGAGAAACCGGCCTGTGCCGTTTGTGGATCATTAAAAAACCCCTGGGTTTGCCTGATATGTGGTTTTGTGGGATGTGGAAGGTATAATAGTAATTTAATCTTCTTCACAATATAATACTCGGTTTACCGTGCATTTGATTAGTAATAGTTTCCTTTATTTTTACTTATGTTAAAGACAATGTCTACTGAATGTAGGTACGAAGAAGGGCATGCCAAAAACCATTGGAGTGGTACGCAGCATTGTTATTCTCTTGAATTGGAGACACAGCAGATTTGGGATTATGTTGGAGACAACTATGTTCAAAGATTGAATCAGTCAAAAGCTGATGGCAAGTCAGTCATGACGAATGCTCACTGTGTGTCGCTTGATGGAGAATGTGGCACTTGTGCGAATAATGAGGATTCTGGAATTGGTGATGCACTTTTGAGCAGCAAAGTTGAAGCGGTACTTTTTCTTTATCGTCTTATGATAATAGGAAACTATCTGTCAGGAAAAATACTAATAGCTATAACATGAAGATGCTCTTCAGGTCCGCTTACTGAAATCCCATAGAAAGATTGTCATACTGACTTCAACCCATAAGTTTGTGACTTTGTGCTTCTCTGATTCTTTTTCGACCTGCACATTTATCCTACGGCCAGGCCTTTTTTTTTTCTTTTTTGGAAGATGGGGGTGTTGAAACCTCCAAGGCAAAGTTAAACTTATATTCTTGTCTGTGTTAAAGAATTATTGCATCTTCAATTATGTCGTAGGTTATTGCTTGTTTTCTAATGTAGATGTCATATTAATTGATTTATATACTTGTGATAGATTGTGGATGAATACATTCATCTTCTTGCAACTCAGCTGGAGACTCAAAGACAAGTAAGTAACAGATCTTGTACCCTGATCTGCACTCTCCGTTAGTCGATATGTTGTTTGATCTTCACTTGTATATTTCTTTGATCGGAAATTAAAAGAACTTAATGCATTAGAAGGGCTCTGTTTTATATAATTAAATGCTAGGAAAATATATGTTTACGTATTTGTCACTAGATGTTTAAGGCAGTGAATGAGCACTCTTGAAGGCCCGATTTAAACAATGTAGTGTGATGAAACCTTAAATAAAAATGTGTTTTCTTTCAGCATTACGAATCTCTACTCGCTGAGGCAAAGACTAGTAAGGAAAGCTCCATATCCAATGCAGTGGATAAGGCTGTATTTTCAAGGATGCAGGATATGCAATATAAATTGGAAAAATATCCCGAGGAAAAGAAGGCTGTTGCCAATGTGAGTTTCTTTTTTATCATAGTTAAGCTCTTGGAATCTGTATAATTCATGGTGGAAAGAATATATGGCTGACACTGTCATTGTGAATCTTTCTAATGATTATCTTTAGCAGTTTTTAACCCTGATAAAATCTTTTCTTTTTGTAATTAGAGGAATCGCGATCTTATGAAAAATGATGAAGCCCTGCAAAAAAAGTTAAAGGAAATTCAAGAGAGGTACTGTCATCTTCTCCATTGACATGCATGTTAAGTTTGCGCGTCTTGTTCATCTGTATTGGTTGATGGGACAGTAATACTACTTTTGCTTTCTAAACAACATCGTGATACTTTCTTATGATTTAGTTTACTGTGGGTACGGGAAACTCTATGTAGTCTTTAGTTGTACTTGTGAAACGACTTCTTCCTTTTTTCTGATTTCTGGTTAATTTTTTTTTTTGGGAAGGGAAAGGGGGAAGGGAACATGAACCCTTAACCAAGAAAATGCCTTTACAAATCAAAGAGTACCATTGGACCAACGGCCCATTGGTTTCTGATTAATTAACCAGTACAGTTGGATATGAAATGAATACTAATATCTAGCATTAAAATGCTTCCTATGCCAATTCCAGACCAAGTAATTTTAATTCTCCATATTATTTCAGTGAAAGTTCATCACTGAGGTCAAGAGACCAAAAGATACTGGATTTGGAAGAACAGGTATTTGTGTGTGTTACCATCTGTATGCGCTTCTATTTAACCATCACAATTTACAAGCCTTGGTTTCATTAAATTTTACATGTTGGTCACAGATTAGAGACATGAAGATTTATGTCGAAGCCCATAGAATGCTTGCTAACTCAACCGATTCAGATGGCATCAAAGGTGGGACACTTTTGCCAGTACAAGCAAACCAGTCATCTCCAGGCAATACCAAAAGGCGGACGAAGCCAGGTCGAAGACGGAATTGATAATCAGAGTCTCTCTTCAAATCCCATTCCAGTGTGTGCATGTTGTGTGTTTTTTCTGCAGTTTTACCATATTTCATCTTTCATACCTTAGATGCCGAGAAAACTCAGTTTCTTTTATCCGACACAAATACTGAAATCGAGAGCAAAAGGTGGTTCTATTACTTCCTTAAATGTAAATGTGAATGAACAGCTGTTGTTGTAAATGCAGAAATGCTACTAAAAAATTCTTTAGGCTGTTACAAGAGTTTTTGGTTAAGGAAGTTGTCCTTATTCTAGTCTCCTCAATAGTCTGTGAATTCTCAGAAATGAGAGAAATCTTTATTCTTGCTACTTTTTGATTTTGACTAGATATCATACCTCCCAAATTTGGTACATGGATTTATAAATTTCTGCTAAATTTTCTTAAAAATGAAGCAGCTTTCCAGTTTTATATATATCTATATAATAAAGTAACTTATAATTCAAATCTCAAAAGATAAACAAAATGATTTTTGTTATTCGCAGTGGAGATTGCTGTAAATTTTACTTTAAAGTTAATCTAACGGTTAATATTAACGTCCTAAATTTAATAAAAAAATAGGCTTTAAGGGTGTGTTTGGATTGACTTTTTAAAAGTACTTTTAGAAATTATTTTCATAAATATTTAAAAAAAAAAAATTGTGTTAAAATCATCCTACTACCACCACCATCGCTGTTGTTGCTGTCATCATCACCACCACCACCTTCACCAACATCGTCGTCGCCACCGCCACCACGGTCATTGTCACCCATCATAACTATCGCCGTCTCCTACCACCACCATTGCCGTCCATCACCTCTCACCCCTACTACAAATCGATGCTTAAATCCCTTTATCTCTTCTTTATGTTTGTGATTTAATTTTGGATACCGATTACACCAAGTATGTATATATTGTAAGTTTACAGTGAGATAAATGGTGAATAATCGTGCTCTTATTGGTGGATATCCGTTGGGCACGAAAGTTGGTTATACACGGTGGACAAAGGTATGGGAGATATGTAGACAGTCTCACTCCTGCTGGTGGCTCCACTTTGGGCACAAAAATAGCTTGAAGTTGGAATTTATGCACACCAGTACTCGTTCATCTACTTCTATGCAAGTATTTTTATTTTTTATTTTTTTTTGTGGGCGTGTGGTTAAAAAATTGCTACATAAATAAATAAGCGTGAATTAAGACCCTTGTATATCTAATGACTATCTCCAACATGATATAAAACTCGCGATTTTGTTTAAATAATAATTTTAAAAATTATATATAAAACTTACATGTTCAATAGCATTGAATAGTCCAGGTTATTACTCGTGTATGCAATGGTTGTATACTAGTTGTCTTTTCTTGATGGAGTCAATGTCTTTTTAATACTCCCACCAGGCAAGTGCTTGGCCTAACTTTCAAACCCCACATGCAGAGCTTCATTATGAAACAGTCACCTTCCAAAAAAGGGAACAGAAGAGACAATTGCTTGGAGGGTTCAGATCATAACTGCCCAGAAAGATTCTAGCTTACTCTTAACTATTAAAACTGTATCACGTTGGGGCTCGTACTTGTACAACGGGAGTAATCAAACATTAACGCCCCTAATCCTTTCCATTTAATAAACTGACCCATCGACCACCCGAGGTAAGGGTGTCCATGGATCGAGTTATCAACAAGTCCCGTTATCCGGTATGAAAAAATAGGCCTAAAACCTGATAATTGGCCTGCCTGATTCCAAGCCCATTATCTTTAAAAAGAGGGTTTGAGTTTATCCTCAAATACATTATAACATGCCCGAAGCCCATCTGTCAAGTCCGGCCACCATTCCTTTGAAATAAAATTACACTTTTAGACCATTAAATTTAAAATTTTAAAATAAATCTCAATTTTGAAATTTGAAATTTTAAAAACTTAGTTACTATAAATAATGTATTATTTTCTTTAATACATTAAACATACATGTTTTAAAAGGTAGAGCAATACAATAATAAATGAGTAGATTTCTACCTAATTATGATGTATTCATTATATTAAAAAAAATTCACCCCCTAATCAAAAATAAAATTTATTATTATTTTATTTTTATTTATTTTGATTCTACTTTTGATTCAAAAATATAATTTACACAAATATAAAGTTATAAAAATATTTATTATTTTTAAATAAAATTTTATATAAAAAAAACCCGCGAACAAACCCACCCACAAGTCCACCCAATAGACTTGCGGGTTAGACTACATGTAACCTACTCCTATTTGAAGTCTGGCCCGACTCACATGATAACTTACTTGAGTAAAAATTTGGGCTTACACTACCCAAACCCGGCCTTAAAATAATTTCACGGGCCTAACCTGGCCCAGCTCATGGACATCCCTAACCGAGTAATTGTTGATCGTAAATGTATTCTCGTCACCCAGATCTTTTTTTTGGAGTACCAAAACAAAAATAACATGAGCGAGAGAGAGGAGCACAAGTCTAGATACCAGCCACCAATAGTGAGCCTATAACAGATCAAACTACATAGCATTGTACATGAACGAAAAACAATAATTCTTGAAAGAACAAATTAATTGACATAACTTCTAACAGAACTTACCGAAAAAAAAACTTATAACAGAACCTTTGAAGCAACTAAAGTTATTTCTATGATAAAAATCACCAGGCTAATTCATCACTCTGCTGAATTCCTCCAACAAGTTGAAAGAACACCACATTCCCTCTTTGCTAGTGTCATCTTATGCATTCACACCATGAACCCAAACTTTGCTCAACATCCCACAGGACAAAATGGCGGCATGTCTCAGTTTTGAATTGATCTGATGCTACCCTCTAAACTGGCTCGACAAACTGAGTTCAAGTATCCTACAGTTATACTACCCAAATCTTGCATCTTCCCTTGAAAATAAAACTGATGGGAAACCGTGCAAAACCACATGAAAGCAGTGGATACGATACACTCATGGTTCAAGGTAAACAACATGCATGCACAAGAGACTTGTCACCTTTGGTGTTGATCTGCACTGGCTGCACCAGAAGTGGTGCTAGGCCCAGCACCGTTTTCAAGAGGAGGTGAGGTACCCCATTTGCCTTCTGATTCTAGTGGCTCGAGTATACAGACTGCACCATCAGTAAGTCCTAATGCAAACTGATTAGGTTCGGATGGATGCGCAGCAATGACAAGCGGATGGGCCCTTGAACTGCAGAATTACAATTATTAAAAATTTAGAAGAAAATTTGAAAGAGAAATGCAACAAAATCACCTTTATAGGTAGTCAAAAAGTATTTACCTCGGATTGTTAGGTAGATAGGAAGCAGGATTAATTCGACATCTTAATCTAAGTGTTGAAGCAGTGAGAATGCCTACACTTCCATCTTCAAAACTGACATATATTGATTGGCTATCACAGGAATACGTAGCATGTGTAATTGGCCCACTTGCTTCTCGAGGAACCCACTATTACAGAAAGATCAATTGTTAATAAAAAAACATTATAATTTATGGTGAAAACTATATCCTTGTGAAACATGATTCATGTAGCAGAACCCAAAAATGTTAGGAGAAGGTCTGTTAAGTTGTACTCGTACACAATACACATGCTGATAAAGTATAAAACAAGATCCATGCAATGGCATCAATTATAGGCTTATCAAATAGCTCACCACGAAATTAGGGACAAAACCAGTGCTGGTAATAAAAATAAAATACTTGACACAATTTGAAAGTGAAGAGTTTAATATAAATGTTTAATATAAATAACCTAATTAAGAACATACACACCTGCTTAAGACATTCCATTTTAGGTGCTTCATATATGGCTATCTGAGTTTCATGTACAGCTAGTAAATGTGTCTGATCTTGGTGAAATTGTACACGGGTATCTGCAATAGGAGCAGCTGCACGCCCAGCTGGAATCTGCAAGTATTTACTTGTTTGCTTCTCCCATCCATCTGTGTTCCAAACACACAACTGTAGAAACAAAATGGCATCACGGGATAAATAATTCCAATACGCAAATTATTGCCAATTTATGAACTTTTCATGAAATGAAGAGCATGGACTACAAGGAACAAAGTAAACATGAAATACACTAAATAAGGTGCTTGTCAGAGACAAATCTGAAATACAAAAAAGCCCTGAAACAGTCTAAGACGAAATATGTATTTTACTTAATATAATAGTAATTTAATTTCACCCTCCAATCAAGTCTACAATACGTGTGGAGAGCTCCAAAGAAAGCTATGTGTGAACAAAATTTATGGTTTTTTGGCTTTCATAATTGTAGATTACTCTGCTTTTCAAGTGGAAAAACATCCAAAAGCTACACAAGGCCTCCAAACTCTTACCTGTGAATCAGCTCCAGAAGATATAAGCACATTAAGAGAATTAGAAAAGGCAAGGCCTGTTATTCGTTTTTGATGACCTTTGAGCTTGGTTTTAACCTGTGCAAATGCAATATCAGAATTTAACATGCTTATCTATCAAGAAATTTGACTCTCAAACTTTATGCTTCAATCTAAATTGGGGACAACCTCATCAACCCGGACATTATATATTTGGATAGAAGAGTCCTCCATGCCAATGGCGATAATATTATTGTCTTCCGGATGAAATGCCAGAAATGTCGCTGCTGGTGGAGGGGGCATGAATGTTGTCATTGTCTGCATTGGTGACAGCAAAACAGTAAATGTACCATCGGAAAAAATGAGTTAATGTACAAATAATGAAGATGAGCTACAGAAAATTTCCGCCCATACAAAAACATCCCACCAAAATTTTTTCCAAGTTCAGTCATTTAGCCTAGAATTGTCATCTATATTATCTTCATCCACCATATATCATTTTGAAAAAATAACTTCCATTACGCCCAGAATAAGGAAGAGAAGGGAGGAGGGGGGGCACCCTTCCAAGAAAAATTAAGCATGGCCAAACTCCATAGATTGAGCAATTATTCTGCCACTAATTTGCATGAGTATTAAACATCCCAAATTGTCAATTAGGACCTGGAGGATAAAGCCTTGCATAGAAGTAAAGAGCTTAGGAAAACTGTCATTATTCATCACAAGTTCCCACATCATAATTTCCTTTTTTTTTGCCAATAGATCCCTCCATCATGACTGCTAAGCAGCAGAGCTGCAGAAGTAAGATATAAGCCAAGTAAAGTGTAGGAGCAAAGAACAGAAAATGAGGAGCAAAGCAACTTACCTTAAACGTCATCATATTAAATAAAGAGATTTTTCCTCCCGAAGCAGACATAACATAAGAATCATTCTTTGACAGTGCAAAGCATGGAACAGCATCTTCAGGATTTGTATCACTAGTATCATTTGTCATCAATATTCCACTTGAAGGTTGCCATAGTTGTGGTGCAACACTCGCAGTTGCCTACAAAAGGCAAATTGAGTAAAGGCACAAGCTATAGACTTTAACATACGAATTCAACAAGGCAAATTTTTTAGTGCAGTTAGAATACCTTCCCAGATGGGTTTCGGTCATTCTTCTGCCATTTCCAGAGCTTGTGCACAGCATTGGCTGCTAGCGCTAGTATGGCAAGTCCTGAATTTGTATACATCAACCTGGAAACCTGAATTAATAGCAAGGACACAGAAAAGGAGATAAAATGAGTTCAGAAAGAAAAGCAAAGCCCAATAAGTTTCTAAATTTTTGACTCCCAGATAAATCTAATGCAAGACAGGCTAAGCGTAGAAATTAAATTGCAACTGATGTTGTGAAGGGGTCAAAGAATGCAAACGGAAGAATGCTAGTTTGAATTTATGAACCTCTCCTTTTCTCTAGATCATTAAGACAAAACTGAATAATGGCGTGCTTGTGCAGTCGTGTCAAATGCAACTTGATCAATGGAATTCCCCTGTTTCATTTAGTTAATATGATCATGATCGGTCAAAAAAATGAATTATCAGCTGTATGAAACAAGTTAAAATTTAGTGAACTGCATCCATAAAATATTTTTATTGACTAAATTAAATTTAGAATGCAATTTTTTCTTTTTCCTTTCCATGTGTGTGGTATGCCTGTGCATGAGAGAGAGAGAGAGAAGAAAATGGAGCAGGAAGTAGAAGTCAAAAATAAAATAAATTAGACAGCATTCCACCAGTAATACAACAAATCAGACATGAGATTAAGAGTTTGATCACATATCAGACAGTTATTTTTTTTAATTACAAATAGTGGACACTTAAGTTTTAAGGGTTAAAAAATTCATTAAGAAGCTATTCTTTTATAGGCTTGAACTGATATAACCCATACCCTCATTGTTGAGAAATTATCTGGTAGCCTCAAAGAGTGGCACTGCGATGACTCATTAATCTCCGTCAGTTTCCAGATTCTAGATTTGTCTGCTGACTCATCTGCAATTCTGGGCTTTATATCCACCAACATTCGATTATCGCCATTCTACAAGAACTCAAAATAAAAACGGTGATTACTTCATGCGCCATGACTTCAGTGAATGTACGTCCAATCAAGTATGTGGTGCAATCTATGGAAAAAGTTGGCTTCCTCTCAAATAAGAAAGCAACACTCACCAGGGCCACCATGGATGCCATCGGAGTAGCTCGATCTACAATGCCGGATCCACCAGTTGCATTAGGAGCACCAAATGTGCCCATACTCATAATGGGGGCCTGTATATAAATGATGCATTTCAATAACATTCTTACACAAAAGCTATCAATCTTAAAGACCCATTTACCTTCACTACAGCCGCAGAGGCAACTCTAGAAGTGTCAAATGAACGATTCTCCACAGTTCGCAGTAGCCTAAACCCATCTGTATTTGCTAGAATTTTAATGCCATTCTCATTTGTTGAAACGGCCAACAATATCCCTTCCTTGTTGAATCGGATACAAGGAGAAGCCTAGAGATTCATCAACAACAGGATGGTTGGTTAGGTTAGCAGGTAAAGTGTCAGAAATATTTTCATCGACTGAAACATCTGACTATTACCGGTAATCCACCCTCTGCATCAGTGGTTGTCAATAGATTAAGATTGTCCATGTCCCAATATTTGACCATGAACTCATCACCAGCAGCCAGAAATCGATTCTTAGTGGTATCAAATTGCACAACACCTAAGGATCGCTTACCAAGACCAATGTATGTACGCTTCACAGCTCCTTCACTTTCATTCCATTCGACAATATATGATTCTCCTTCTTTGTTGGTCCCACATGAGAACAACCTATGAGTTACCCAATATAGGATCAAACAGAGATATCATTAAAAGATATGCAGCAACAGTCAACTCATTAATAACAAGAAATGGAAATCAGAATAGTGTAAGATATAAATCATTTATGAACCTTGTTCCATCAGCACTGTATGCCATGGTGGTAGATGAATGACCTGGTGCATCATAGTCAACCCTTGAACCCATGTTGTCATACAACCATGCCTTTATTTTCCCATCAATTGCCGTTGAGAAGATAAACTGAGGTGAGAAGGGAAAGAAAATACAAACAAATCAAATACAACAGATATATAAAAGATCAATTGTAAGATAAATGCATTAAAATAACACAAGGAAAGTTCCCTTCAAATGAGTGCGAGAGACATCTAAGTTCACAAGGAGGCAGGGAGGACACTTCAAAAAAAATGCTTGGTCATGTTCTACAAACACACCTGTTCGAGAATCATGAGCAATGACAAATCACGTTCCAAAAAATTCCAATGACTTACAGTCCTATACGCTTTTTATATGCCGAGCCCCTGGCTAGCAATGTTCCTGTTCTAATCACTTCTACTCACAACTAATTTTGAACGCCAGATCACATAAAAAACTATTAATTCCCAGTCCTGAGGTATTACACCTGTTATCATTTACATGTCAATTGAAATAATAAAACGTAATGTTCAAGGCTTTGATGCATACAAATGTGATTGAGACCTCAAAAGCTGATTAATGCAACTTGGCGCAGATCCACTGGGGCACACATACAAGCCATTGGCATGCAGTCCAACTAATTCCAGCAAGAATTTAAAAAGAAAGAAAGAGAGAAGGAATATCTAATAAGTCTCTAAAGGATATAACTAAAAACAAAAAGGTGATCACATAACAGACAGACCAGCAAATCATCAGTCTTATCAAAGTTTCATCACAAGAAGACCCTAAATAAAAAAGTTTCTGCATACAATTCCTCATATTTGCTCATAAAATTTCAGAAAAAGATGTAATTTGATTAGGTGGTGAAGCTAGCAGAACTACAGCTTGCAGGCTTCCATTAAAACATACACAAAATTAATCACACCTGAATATTTTCTTTGTGATGTGGGCATACAGAATATACAGGTGCTTCATGACCTTCAAACGAATACCTCTTGATCCCTGTTACTGCATCCCATACCTGTAGAACGTAGAAACTCAACTGCCTGAAATCCAACTCTTCCCATATTACAGAAACCAATGATAAGAAAGTAAACAAACCTTAATGAGCCTGTCCTCCCCACATGTGACGATGCTAAGTTGTTTATTTGGATAAGAAAAAGCAAGATCATTGACACTACCAACATGCGCCTCAATCTGGATAACCAATTTGATCAAGATCGTGTTAGTATTAGTTATGTACATTCGACTTATAACAAACAACAGAGGGAGAGGCCTAAACAATAAAGACATATAGTTTATTAAGTCCAAAAAAACTATCAAAAAGAGAGAGAGAAGAACTCCCAAGAAGATGAGAACAAGCACATACCTCTAGGTGGTTTCTTATTAGATCATCACCACCTTGGTAGGAGTATATGTGCACAATGTGCTTGGAGTATGCAACACCTGAAGTGGGTTCAAGAAATATCAAAACAATGCCCATCGTCACCCTCAAAAAAAAAAAAAATTCCTGGTGAGAAGTAGCGTGTTTTCTAGGATGCATGTAAGCATGAAGGCAGATAAATACTACAATGTACACAGATCCCCTACTCATATACATACCAATTAAGGTGCCATCAGGACTCCAAATCACACGGTTAATTGATGCAGTATAGTCATTAGCAAGAGATGCCTAATATAAAATTCAAAAATCAGTCAAAGTGACTCTTAAGAACATAAAAAATACTCAAAAGTTGGAAAACATAGATGAATCAATCATAATTATATTCACTGAAGTTTGGTTTGATTTGGAAGCCAAACCTGCAGAGCCATTGACCATGCTCCGCTATTCCAAACCTTGAAACTTCTATGAGCAAGTCTGTCACGACTAACTAGATCCCACACCATGATCTCTCCCGTGTTTGTTCCAACTAAAGATTAACACACATCAGCAAGTACATCTGATATCTAGCTTCTATAAGTCTACAGAACCAAAACTGAAAAATGAAGCTAGAATATAAATTCTATTCTTTATGGCCGGTGGGAGCTCACCAAGAAGTAAGATTGGCTCTACAGGATGAAAATCCATACTCTTGACGGGTGAACCCTGATTCAGAGTCATCACAAGAGCCTTGGGCAAGTCATCGGACGAGTATGAACTCTGACCATGACTCTGACTGGGGTATCCAACAGGTAAAATATTGATAGGAATATTAGTGACCTGCTAAGAATTATAAGGTGCAAAAGTACAATTGGTCAATCTCAACAAACATCGTCAATTGGTGCGAAGGCAAGACCCTTTACGAAATAAACTTCAGGCATTCAATGTCAAACAAATAACATGCACAAAAATTGTAAGGTAGATAAGACAACGTTACACATCAGATGTGTATTTGTGCGAATGCACAAAAACACAATAAATGGAACCTCAAAAGAAAGAGCATATATGGAGAACTGTATGAGATGACACCAGAACCAAAAGTTCTTCCTTTCGTTTCTCTATTCTTTGCTTCAATCTAAAGCAATCAATGCTCCAAGTCAAGCCATTTTAACCATCTTGCATAATTGTTATAATCTTGCTTGTATACTTACATAACCTACTTTTCAGTCTAAAATTAGATGCTACTGCAACCTTAAATAAACAGGGAACAAAAAGCAGATGCCTATCAACAATTTGATTCAATTAATTCCTAATACTAGCATGAGATAATTCACTGTCGTCCTCATTACACCAAATACTATCCTGCCATCAAATATGCTGCTTCCATTTCAACAAGAAAAATGCCTCGGTAACACTAAAATATAAACCACCTTTCCGGACAGTAAAGCAGAAACCTAAATCACTCACATCATGCAGATGATATACTGAATGCTTATTTTGGCTAGAGTTCAGGTTTTTTAAATCAGGAGGATAGTTTTTTTTTAATGTTTTTTTAGGAGGAGACACCCTCCTTCACTTGTGTACTGATTTTTCTCCAATTACAATATTGTTACCAAAATAATAAATTGCTTACACAATTGAACTAACCACAAAACCTGTCGTTTAACAGTAAGGGAGCAGTCTACAATCGAAGTTAAAATGAATCTAAACTACTCCCTAAGTAATGAAAGCCAGAACATGGCACATTTACATAAATAAAGGACTAATGTAAATTACTACACACACTGAATGAAGAAAAAAAAATCAAATCCCAATTCTGACAAACTAAACACAATTTTTCAGCAGTTGAATAAATCACACATCTAAGACCCGCAATCATGAATTCATATGCATCTTCAAGGCTCGAGTTATGCAAAGGGATATTTTATAAAACTAGCAATGCACTACGTGCGTTACACGTAAATTTTTTTATTGAAATATTTGATAAAACGCACAAAAAAAATCTAATAATATAGTAAAATTAGATATTATCTTATATTTATCATACTTAAATTATTTATATTCTCTTCATAACTATTAAAATCCAATTGACTCATTTTCTGTAATTCTTTCATTCGAGTTATCAAATAGTAAGGGTTATAGATTTTTTTTTTCGATTTTTTTTGTTTTTACTGTGTGCCTCAATAGTTTTTTACTAAATTATTTTGATTATGAATGAAGAAAAAAATTATATATATATATCCATTTTTTGGCATTAGAGATTTTTCAATAGTTTTTTACTAAATTATTTTGATTGTGAATAAAGAAAAAAGTTATATATATTCATTTTTAGGCATTAGAAATGATATTGTATCAATAGAGTTATGGACATGTATTAATATTTGGATTTTGAAAAAAAAAAAGAATAATACTTTTTATATATATCATGTTAAACATGACCATTCAAAAGTTTTACAAAGATAAAGAGATTTACATGATTTGTTAGAGATTAATTTCCTATTTAAATACATAGGGATATAATAATAATTTATATATTTAAATACAAAATGACATGTTAGCCTTTATAGCTTTTTATAAGGGTAAAATAGTGAATCAAAAGTTTTCCATGTTAAGGTACTTTTAATAGTAGTATAGATTAATACGAAAAAACTCTGAATTTTAGTAATAGAGCTTGTACTCCCAATGAAGTCCACAACAAATAAATAAATTAGGATGGTCATGCCATACTTCATCAGATATTCCAAAAGGTCTTGATCTTTTCAAGACATGTTCAGAATCAGCTGTTTGATAGTCCACGGCTGGGTTGTTTGCAGGAGGAGTCCTAGGGCGCTTTAATATAGCTGCTACAAGAACAGAGAATACACAGAAGCAAAAGGCATCAGTTTTGAGAAAAAGCAAGTCAAGTCAGGTGGGATATAGATTGAAAATTAGTGTCATTTCATAAACATCCTTCCCAGCAAAAACTCAGTTACGCCACATCTCAAAATACAAAAAACAAAGCTACTCCACGTACAGATATATGCCATAAGTACCTGCATTATTAGGTGCAATGAAACCAATGGGCCCAGCGGAAGCTGAAGGATGAGGCACCTGAGATGGATTAGCCATCCATCCTGCAAGAGATGTTGGCAGTGGAGCCGGAGCTGGCTGAAATGGCTAAAGAGACAAAAATTAAGTCAAGCTTTTGAAGATTGGAAAGTACAAATAACTTAATTCCAATGGAGTAAATCTTTCTTAGTTTCACTCACCCCATGAGCACCCAGAGGTGGAAACCCCCCCGCCTTGGGAACAGCACCCATTAGAGGATTAGTTACGGGGGAGGGGGCCCGAGCACCATTTGGCTGTGATTGTCCACAAGAATGGTCTACAAACAGGGTTTTTATGTCAGGATTAGGCTTTGGAGTTTTACAAAGCTGATGCTGCCAATTCAAACTGCAACACAAGAGAGATGAATGTCAAGACAAAACAAATATCTTCACTCATAAACTGAAGAAATAACCCCTACACCACAAAACAGTAACCTTTGATTAATCAGGGTCCGCAGTCTGGAGTTCTTCAAGATAGGAAAGTTTAACTTGTCACGAAAAAGGGGGTTTGCTTCAATCAACTTCTTGAGTTCAGCAAGCATTATACCCCTGGCTGACTTGGTGTCTCCATACTTTGATAATTGCTCATTATCTCTGCAATTTATTACATAATCAAATTAAAACCATGAAAATATACAGAAACACTTTGATAAACAAGGTTGGTAATAATAAATCACTGATAAAACAACACTCAAAGATAAGTTCTTCCACACCTAAAGTTCTCCAAAGTCAAAAGCTGTGTTATTTCTTTAAACAGCTCTTCATTAAAAGCCGAAAACACTTTCAAGTCCTTAACTAAAACATCAACAGCTTTAGCACGATCCTTCCTATAATTAAGAACAAAAAGACATGTAAAATCAGTTTATATAAGCCACAAGAGACCAAAGTGAATGCTGAGGCAATGAGACATGTAATGCACATTCCAACTACACCGTCATGGCTTACTTGTCTAGGGATTCTAGGTATTTCTGCTTTCGGATCTCAAAGAAAATTTTCATTGAGTATCTATTGTCATCAACCTTAGTAAACCCAGACAAATACTTTTCCACCTCATCCCAATCACCATTCGTCACCATTTCCTCGAAATGTCTCATGTTGAAGAAAAACCCAGACTCATGCTCCAACCTACAGCACATAAATACAGAACATATGAGTAATTAGATTCAAACAACGGCACCAGATAACGCATAATATTACCGTATTACAAAAACTACTTAAATGCTCAAAAATGAACCACTAAAACGAAATCAATTTTGGAATTACCCGATTATGATGTTTCTCAGCTCAGTAGTAATTTTAAATTCAGTTAAGCTCTTTGAATCCAAATTAATATAACTTCCAAACTTTAATCTCTTACCTTTACCTTCATTTTCTCAGCAATCAAACACAAACATAAAGATCGAAAATACACATATATTTGCATATTATGCACTGGGAAAAAAATTTAAAATTAAACCCTACCTGTGAACTGTCTCTTTGAATTTCTCTTCATCCAGAAACTGAAGTATAAGAAATACAAGTTCTCTGCTGAGCGACGACATCTGCCCGAATAACATAATGAAGTAATTGCTTAGTTAACCAAATAAAACATTCAATATAAAAAAAAATACCGAAATTTCAATAAAAATCCCCAAAAAATACAGTCCTCGCTCCCAATTCTTCACTTCGCAAAAACATACCAACTAATTATACATCACACATATACATGTGCATCATATTTGGATGGCTACACGTATATATATATTTATATATAGGTCTAAGAATTTTGCTCCTTACCTTGAATGAATGAGAGAGAAAAAAGCAGATCGGAGGGTTTTGCAGAGACAGAGACTTTTGCTACTTTGTTTCTCTCTCTAGAAAAGCTTTCTCTTTCTAGCTAGGGATTTGAAGAAGAGAGGAGAGAGAGAGAGAGAGAGAGATGTGAAGCGAAGAACCAAGAACCCCCTATCAGACAAAATAAATAGTGCGAGACGATATGGGTCTACGATATGGCGAAGAGGCATAGATAAGTAGTAGTACTTATAGTCTGATAAGTCCAATGGCATATTACATTTTTGTCTGATAAGTAGAATCACTTTTCGGCGTCTTTAGCACGTCTAATGTGGATTTATATTCGGCTGGATTTGCGGGGTTTTCGAAGAGAAGTTACCGTCTTTGAGTTGGGCAGATGATAGGGTGGGAACGCCCTCATGTGGTTTCCGTGGATTCTCATATCTATTAAGTTGGATCATGGATGATGTACCTACATTATCACTTCAGCATAAAAAGAAAGTACACTAGCAATTGAGTCAGAATCATATCATTATGAATTTAAGTCAACTTTAGCAATTATATTGAATAATTTAATCAAAATTTTATTTTTTTACCAGCTACGTCGAATTCAGAATAATAAGTAAGTTTGTCAACGGATCAGTTTCAAATCAAATCTCAATCAGTGCAAATTCAAATTTGTTTTAAAAAATTGAATCTCAATTCGATCTGATAATACGAAGGATATCAATATCATAATTCAAATTCGAACCTATTAATAATTGAACATTCGATCTGATAATCCGATCCAATCTGAATAAATTGAATTTCTACAAAATTACTCAAATAATAAAATATTTCATCAAATTATTGCTAAATTTTAGTTTAGTTTTCATCAATAAATCACCTAATTCCAACATTTTTAATTTAATTTCATCATCTATTCACCTAATTCAATAACAAAAAGTGAAAATAAAGGGAAAAAGAACAGCCGTAGGGAGGGGAATTCTTACTAGATTTAATTAATATATATCCAAATTCAAATTCGTTTAATAAAAATTAAACGGATTCGGATCAGATCGAATTAATGAATTAAACTTTTAATTGATATCCGGATAAAACAAATTCGTATATGGTTCAGACTAAGATCCAGGCAAACAAACCATTCACAAAACGTGTCATAAACTAATAGTCTTCTTGAACTATATTTTTAAAAAATAAAAAATAAAAAATTCTACAACTACCATATCGTATCAAAAAACAAAAAAAACAAAAAGATGGGTGAGGGTTGCATGATAACTATTATGAGGGTACTGCCATTGTAGCTGAACTCAGTTGATGGTCAATTCGAAGGGCTAAAGCGCGTGAGTTCACTCGGTAGAAGATAAGGTTGGACAACTGCCAAAGAGAGACAAGTAAATAAGACTTGTCGTCTGAAATGGATGGTGACAAATGCTTCATTCCAAAGCCTTTTGAGTCATTTCGCAAGTGAATTTCCACATTGCTTTCCTTTATGATTCTGACTTGTTTTAACAATTATAATTCGTTCGATGACTGGGTCGTGCCTTTCACGCGCACAACAGCGCATTCATTAATCTCCTCTTTGTCTTAATAATAACGTGGTGAGGATTAAAATAAAATATATACATATTTAAATTTAATTTATTGATATAATTATTGAATTGACAATAAATTTTAGTATTTATTGAGATTATAAATTAATTTAATAAATATGATAAATTAGATTAATAAATTAAATTTAAATAATATTATTAACCAAAAATTATTTAATATTACTAGCCAAAAATTATTTAATATTACACCCTAATTCATAAGTTTCATGATTAAATTTTTAAATTTTGGAGTTACTTAGAGTATGATTGATCTTAAGTACCTCTAAAAGTCATAAAAAAATGCCTCAAAAGTTGAAAGATGACTCATAAAATTTATAACATGACTTAAAAAATTATAATTTTTATTTTTTGTAAATAAATTTAAAAATTAGAGTCTAACTCTTCATACCATACATTTATTTTTTATCGAATAAGAACTTGAAACGTTTGAATTTTTTTACTTAATAGATTCAAATTATTCAAACTAAAATTAATAACTATAAATTATTTTCAATACGTTTGTACCGAAGTCTTATTCACAAAAATGGAATATATAATTGTTTTAATGATTATTGAGTACAAATATTTTGAATGAAAATTCATAACTCAAAATAAGTTTTTTTAATATAATATAAAAAACATTAATTTTTTATACGACCATGGAACATATTTGGTGAGTGTCCTTTATCTTGCACTTGCCACTTACCAATCACTATTATGCTAATGCGGTTTAGCTTTAGAATTGATAAGGAATTTTGGTCCAAAAACTCAATGGGAATGCATTAAATAGTTGCTAGCTTTTCTAGGTAAAGTAGCTTTGCATTTTTTGTCACTTACACCAAACCCAAAATGGTTCAAATAATAGGTACCAAGTTCTTCGATACCTTTCTTCACATGCGACCATTACTCACAAGAGTGCATACAATTAAGGAGTTGTCTATGGTACAAAAAAAAAAAAAATTATTGTTGTATCGATATTTTATCATATTTATGAGTATTTTTATTATTATTATGATATTGAAGAAAAATTATATAATAGTGATAAAAATATCCACAAAGATAGTAAATCGTCTACAAAAGTAATAATTTTTTTTTTTGTATCAAAGAGAAGTGGTAAAAACATTACAGTAGTCGAAAAAACACCCACAAAATGATAAATTTTTTGGTTATAAAATAAGTTACAAAAATTATAAAAACATTTATTAAAATAATAATATTTAAAGATACGGTACCAATTTTTTTTTTTTTGTCAATAGTATAGTCAAGTCCTACTCCCGGAACTAGAAGACTAATTATTTGAATGGTTAATCAATCACATCATGTTACATGTTTAAATTATATCTTGTCAAAAAATTATTCAACTTATACATGACTTATATATAATCGTGTATACTCAGATTCGTATTCATCCATCGATCATGGATGTCTTATAAATGGATTGAGACTCTCTCCCCGTTACTTTTTTCACACAAATTTACTCACCAATAAATCTCCCACCATGTAAACTAATGTGGGACCCATTATGTACATATGGACCCTTCATTCATACATGGTAAAATAAAATTGAGTGAAAAATATAATAGAAAATTTGAAGGGAGATGGTGGAAGTCAAAATCTATGTAGATACAAGTCATTTTTACATCCGAGGTTCAAAGTCCTCCATGGTCTAATTAAGAGGAGAAAATAGGTGGAAGATGTTGAAAGTTTTGTATGCATTGTGGGACCATTTTTCCATAGTCTTAAGTTTGTTTTTAGAATAATTGCTAGTCTTATATATTATAGTATTAGAACTTGGATCCTTTGAGAGTGTCGGTTCAAATCTCACAATTGCCTTGGTTCAACGGTTTGACATTATAGATGATTTTGAAGTCTTGGGTCGTGTCTCTTTCTTACTTAAAATATATATATATATATTTGGGTCATATTATAATTTTTAAAGTTTCAGTTATAATATTTTTTTTAAGTTATATACAATTTCTAAAAATACTTGAGATCGGTCATAAAATTATTAGGTTATAACTTTTGGGGTACTTCAAATCAATTCTAGCAATTTTATAATTGATTCTAAGTACACTTAAAAATTATAAATAACCTTTAAAATTTATAAAAAAAAATTATAAAATTTATACATGACGGTACAATACCCATTTTTTTTTGTATCGTAGTCTTCTACTTCATTGAAATTTGCGTGAAAAAAACATATAAGAATTGAAAATAATACAATTTTTCAAAAAGTTAAAAACCCACTACATTTTCGAAGTCATTTTTGTTACAAACAATATTATATTTATTAAATATTTTATTCAATTTTAGATCCCAAATTAATATAAATTATAGGATTAATAATAAGTCCCAAAATTATATTTCTTTCTTTTTTTTTTAATGAACAATGTTTTAAAAGTATCGTGTCGTTTGAATATATCGTGAGTTAGGGAACCACATGTCAAGTCGGTGTGGCGCAGGACACGTTCAAAGTTTCAACAACTATGTGTGACTTTTCTGTACTATTGTAAGGAGTGATAAGAAGTATTAGACGAGTAGGTTTGTCCGTGGCGACCCTACTACTGAAAAATATTATCAATAACTTTCGGCGAAGAGACACCAAGTATTATATCACATCAATATTTTTTTTTTTGTCCTTCAAAAAAAGGTGGAAATAAGAAAGTGTATCCGACGATTATTCTGATAGATTTTTACTGGTGGGATCATAAAATTCTTGATCACTCCTGAAATAGAGGAATAGATCTAACTAGACTAGTATAACGGTCAACCATCAAGCCCCCAATGGAGAATTCAAGATTCAAACTTCCAATTTTAAGATGGGAAGTAAGACTCATGTCCCATTAGACCATCCTACTTGATGGTCACATCAATATTTTTAAATATTAAAACATCAAGTTTGTTTATTAAATGGTTATGTCACATTAATATTGTTAAATATGATATAATCATTATTTTCAATATTTATGAGTATTAATAGTGTAATATTTATATTTTAAATAATAATTTATTTTTTTCTTTTTTTAATCATGCAATTTAAATCAAAATAAAAAGAGAGAGATCAAAAGAGATAAGAGAGAGGTAAGTTGTAATTTGTTAGTTGTTTGACATTGAGTAGTGTATTGGATTAAATTTGTATTATTGGATCAAAATAGATCAAGTTTAATGTTTTTATGTATTTATAAATTAAGAATTTAATTTCTTAGCTTTAATATGATATATATTGATCTTTGAAGTCAAACCATGAATGATTTATTCCTCATGAATTCTTTTGTCTTAACACAGATGGTTTGACTTTGACGAAATCGAGGAAGAGATAAGTCGAAACGCACATAAATTAACTTATATTCCTTGACCATAAAAAAAAAAAAAAAAACCATTGATCCACTTATATGGTATTGTGTTCGAGTTATATTATCTTGAATTTGTCAAGGTATTAATTAATTATAAATTAATTCATATAATCAATTGTGTCATACATATTAACTCAAACTAAATTTATTTTAATAAGTAAGTTTATTTATTAATTATATCATGTTTAGGTCAACATAAATAACGTTTAATCAAAAAGTCAATATTAAACCAACCCCATTCTCTTTCCACTAGACCCACCGCCATCCATAGTTCTATAGACAGAAAATTCACTCAACCTAGATGATAGCAATATGACATAAAAAATTATCAAATCATATAAGGATAATGAAATAATTTCTTCATATTAAACTTAGTTAAACGACTTGTCGTTTTAAAATTATCTTATTAGTATTTAACACTAACTTAACCTATTTTATTTTATCATGTTACTATTCTTAAATCCGTATTGTGAACTCGTTCTTTAACTCCTAATTTCGTGTCGGTATTATCAGGTTTATGCATGCCACACTTTAAAAAGATTAGAACTTTGAAATGTTATTGTCAATGCTGCCACACTTTAAAAAGATAAAAATAAATTTATAACATAAAAAGATTACATCCACACCATGACGTGACATAACTCATACATGCACATTACATGGACCACCTAACTTGAAAAGTAAATTCATATAATAAAATATATAATAGCCAAAAGCGACAATCACCCACCACCGGTCCCTTGATTTAACAATACTATGAAATTATTGCTTATAAATTTCCTCCCTAAAATAAAATATGGACGATACCAAACATGGTATATTATCCATCAATGCAGCCATGGACTTTCTTGCACAAAATTAATATTCTCGTCTTTGTAATACTGTGACTTATTATTATCATCCATGTCAATTCTGCAAATTTTCTATGATGAAAACTCGTCATGATTGGTGTCTTAATCTAGTGACGACAGTGTGGGAATTACAATTGTCTAATAATGTTTTTTTTTTTTTTTAAAATGTCTCTTTGTTTTGTTCTCTATACTATTGCTACCATTAGCTTTGACCATGAGATTGTTGTTTCAATAAAGATTAGTAAATTCAAATGCATGATGTATATAAAACTTCAAATGCTTGATACGTGGGGAACTTGGCTACATTAATTAGATTAATATAGTCATTGTAACCTAACTGGTATAAGACAAGTTTAGTACTACTAGCTTCTCTCATTTTCAAATGCAATGAGATTGTTTCAATATAAAAGAGTTATATTTTGTTCAATTGACCGTCAAGCAATGAATAAGTTAGTGAGAAATTCAATTTACAGAATTGAAAATCTCGAGTTCAAATCTCTTCCTAATACTATATTAAAGGATTTATCTTTTCATAATTCTTCGACGCAGATGAGACAAAGAATTGAATACTTTCAATTATAAATCGGGTGTGAGTCCCGAATATGTTATAATTAAAAAGAATAGTCAATTGGCATAATTTTTTTTAGTAATTCATTTTTTATTAGGGTGATGAAATCAATCCACCTTTGTTGACTCATCAACCAAAAGCTAATACAAACCAAAATAAGAAAAAAAAAAAAAAAAAAAAAAGGGCAAAAAACAAAGGCTCTCTCTCTCTCTCTCTCTCTCTCATGTCAAGATCAGTGTTGGAAGGATATGAGTGGCTAAGTTGTAATAATTGATCACTTTTTCTTTAATTTTCTAAAATTTTTAAATGAAGACAAATAAAGCTACAATTGGTCACTATCTTTTGCCCTTTTCAAAGTGATGTTGCCAAAGATAAATTTTAGCATCCAATGAATGAATTGGCTTTGCACTGAAAAAGGCTTAAGCCAGTGTCACTTTCCATGGAGTTTCCTTAGATGCTCCCAAAGCCTATGTGGCAAAATTCCACCACTAGTGTGTTCCCTCTTTTGGGGGTATTTCTTTATCATCAAGTCTTACTTTTGTGTGTCTCCTATATTCTTATCTCTACTCTTTCCACTTTCACTGGTTTCTTTTTCCAATCAACATTGCTATACTGGTCAGATATTTTTTACCTGAAGTGATGTAGTATAGTTTTTACTATTAAAAAAAATAAATTTTATTAATATTTAATGATAAAAATTGTGTCACATCACTTGAGATAAAAAATTTAATAAAAAACTTGATCAACATAACGTTACTCTTTTCCAACATGGATTATTGGTGTTTTACTAAATAGGACTTTTTTTGGGACTTAATACATTAATTTAATCAATTGTAATTATTAAATTAGTTATGAGTTTTAAAGTTGGTGGATCCCATTTTTAGTGCAATAGCTGTAATTGATCGGATTAGTGAATTATATTCTCCAATTAGGTACAAATTATCTTTTTTTCTTTACTAAAAACGTGTCATATTAAAGAGATCAAAGTTGGACAATGATTGCGTGTGTTCAAAGTTTATATTTTCCACCATGAGTTCAAAGGATGCATGGTTGAAAAGATTCCTTCTTAGAAAACTAACTTGGGTGATGATCTTTTTTAATAGAAAATAAACACACGAATTTACATATTCTTTTACTCACTGATTTAACATTGCTCTTGTACTTACCATATCACATTTCATAGATCTCAGTCCTTAAAAAATTAAAACGTGGTTATTAGTCGCACAAAAATAATATCCAAAGAAGTGAGAGTAAAATCCAAGGATAATTCAAGTGCTAATATAGACGAGTTGATTAAGTCCTTTCCAAACAAAGGATCAACGACGAGACCCGTCTTTGCTTAGGCAAAGTATGACATTACATTGAAATTTGAGCTTTTCGAATTTCTTTTGACTTCATCAAGTGAATAATTAATTACATTTGCATATGTGCACATCTAAAAACTATTTGGATGATCAACTACTGGAGTAGATATGAAAGATTCTTATGAGCCATGGTGCAAATGATTGCTAACTAGGCTGTATTTGCATGGGACTCGGCAAATTCGAACCCAAATCAAGATTCTATTTTTTAGAGTTTATGTTTCAATCTGTTGACAGTTAGAAAGGTCGATTTGATTCAAATAACTCAATTTCGATTGAGTTTAAAAAATTTCATCTAAAATTTGCCCTCAATTATTTCAACAAATAACACTAATATCCCCATAAATTTAATGAGTAGGATTACATTACAATTAGATCGGATTTAAGTATATCCACATTAGAATTTGATAAAAAAAAAAAAGAATAGATTTAGGCTTGAACGTGGATAGCCAGTCAAAAAATCCATTTACATCTAACTAACTCGATTTCCATTGGGAAGAAAATTAGACCCATTGAGAAAAAACAAGCCTAGTTGCAATTGGTTGCGAATAATACAAAAACATTGCTAAACACAAAAACCCATTTGCAAAATCGTTAACCTATAAAGCTGAAAAAGATCAACATTAATAATAAGAAAATTAACTAATCCCAAAATATGCCTTCGCTTAATTGACAAGAATTAGTAAAACAATACATTTTTCGCCCCCTTGGGTTTCAGTTTCTTACTCAAATGATTTATTCCTTCTTTGTTCACACAGATGACTCCAATAGTGCCTTTGGTACGGTGGAAAAATCGGTGGAAAAGAAGTGAGAGAGGAAAAATGGAAGGAAAGGAAAATGTTTCCATTGTTTGGTACCAAAAGAAAGTATGAAGGAGAAGAAAGTGGGAGAAAATCTCTATCCTTCCAGCTCACCAAATATTTTCAGCCCAAATTTGGGTGGTAAGTGAAGGGAAAAAGTGCAGGCAATATAATAATTTTTTTAGTTAACATTTTTACCCTTTACTTATTAGATATATTTCATTCCCAGTTCACACATCTTTTGCCGATCACCAGGAGATAAATTCACTGTTGTATTTCCTCCAAAATTAATTTGTAACAAAAATAAGGGGATTAAATGCTTTTTCAAATTAATTGGATTGATTTGTAATAAAAAATTCACTTAATATATTTAAGGGTAGAATTATAAATTGGACATATATATTTTTCCTTTCCTTTCAATTTTCATCCAATATTAAACGATGAAAAATATATCCCTTTTAGTTTTCATCCCTTCTATCAAACAAAAAAGAAAAAAAAAATAACTTTCTTTCCTTTGTGGATAAAAAACTTATTCCTTTTACGTTTCATTTTTTCCTTCTTTTCATCCTTCGTACCAAAAGAACCACAAGAAAAAAAGAAAGGGGAGAAAGTCACTTCTGGCATCAGAGTCTAGAATGGAATAAAAGTTGCATCTGTTCCTTTTCTTTTCTAGGATATCGTTTTCTCATAAAGATTTTCAGCTTCCTGGATATCATGGGATAAGAGGATGCCTGTTCGTTTTTTTCCCCTCTTTTTGCTGATTAGGAAAGATGTATCCAAATTTTTAGAGCACTCCGACTAATCTTTTCATATATATGTAATCCACTGTCTTAGGTATGTAAAACAACAACTAGACATTTGGTATCACAAATCAATAGTGAAGTTCCATATGAGTTTATCCATCCAACCTTGTTATTGGATGGAAATACCAATGTTATTTGGATCGTAGATTAATTTGACATATGGTACAAGGTTAAGTTGTCAGAATGATCTGCACATGGTTTGATAGGTATAGATTTAATTAGCACACTACTGGGGTGCGATTCACTCCAAAACTCGCATTCAAATCAATTTCAAATTAAAATAATATTATATATAATCATACATGTATGTACACAATCAATTGATATTTATTTTATGTTTGCAATATGAGTTTCAAAATGAACATAATTGGTGATAGGGTGACAGCATGGGGAAGAAAATTGGCCGAGCACCCTCCATTTTGGGGTTGTCAAGAGTTTGACTGATTTCGAGTGAACTCTGGATGGTAGTGGTACCATGTATTACCGATGATATGATAACACCGTACACTGAATATTTACTCAGGTGGGGTTTTGTCCAACTTGCCCCCTACCTCTCCAGGTTTGATGCCACTCTGGATGTGTTTGTCAAATTAAGGTCAAATCTGAATGGACACCCCATCTTTTGAACCCATTCATATCATTAAAGTCAAATTAATGTAAACTTAAGCCTAGGAACTGTCACCTTAGAATTGACTAGTAAGTGCATATGGTCCATGAATGATGGTGGCAGCACAACCACACCATTGAAGTAAAGCATCTAGAGATTCACTGGACTAAGTGGCTCTGGGAAAAGCACACAAGTTCAATTTTCTCACCATAATCTCAACTATTCATTATTATACTTTTGATAATAATGAGCCTTCTCAGTTTTTAAATAAAGACGAGACCAAAGAGGAATACACTAAAGTGCAAGCTAAGAACTTTAAAAAGCAATTGCCAATTCCCTATTGAAACCTTAACACAAAGATGGGAAGCATATATGCAGAAACATGCCCTTAAATGGTGAACCCAACACAAATCCAAAAAGAAAGAACACGTATGCAGTGGAAGAACATCAGTTGTTAAATATTACTGCAGATATCCTGCAGATTACATTAGGGTTTTCATCACGGAGAACACAAGTTGGAAAAATATACAATGCAAGATAATTGGGTTGGAGGGGGGGGGGGGGGGAACAGAAACATGAACATGTGCATTGAACGGATTCATAGACCTCAAATGCTGTAAGTTTACACTGATGTACAAAGAAAACGTGCGAGACTAGCTATATAGGATGGTCAATGTGAACAGTAATTTTTTTTCAAAGATCAGAGTGTCGTTGATATTGCACGAGATGAGGAAAAACAAAAAATTTAACAAACGTGCCTGGAGGGTAGTGTCCACCACAAAGCTGACTAGTACCATGCAATCAAACTGCTGAGATATATGAAGACCACTTGAAGACAGCTTATGCATTTCGTTAAATAACACAATTACTCGGAGTAATACATAGCCAGTGGCTACTCTTGATTGAGACAAAACATGGTCCTTTCTCTGTTCAAGAAGATAACCTAGCAAATCAAAAATTAAATCACAATAATCTAAAAGAAGACTATCATACAGAAAAAAACACAAAATTGAAATTCCTCACATCTTCAGAGAACCACAAGCGTCACTGCACGAAAGGAATGAAAGGACAATAAGAGCAACCTAAAACAGTATTTTTTTAAGTAAATGTAAAACAATTTCGTGAGATACTTTCTATCTAAAGTTCTAAACAACTTCCACTTATCTGATGTGTGGCACAGCTTGTCAAGAAAATTTCATTCTTATGAGCGTACACAACCCCCAGGAAGAAGAAATTGGAACTTCTCTGCATTTTCTATCAAGCAAGCAGGAAGATGAACTGCAGAAGCCGAACGAGTTATTGGTCCCATCTTCTTAATCAATTCCTGGAAAGTATATTCCTCAGGTAGCATATCGAAAAGATCATCTCCACGACAGATGAGTTTCTGAATTCTAGAATACTTCAAAAAATCTTTATGCTTCACACGATCTGCATGACTGTAGGCAGTCATTTTGAATACAAACTCTCGTAGATGCCGAAAGCAAAAGCTACAGTGCCATCCCGCATCAGAAAGTATAAGATCAGTTTGGCGTGAGTGCCGGTATTGAGTCCGCGGGCTGTAAATGTGGACCGTGGCGCGCCAGCTGCTGTAGTCCACAGGGAACTCGAAGGAGTACATATAGTGTCTCAACTCAAGATGCAGCACTTGAGGCACCTCATCACACCACTGAAGTAGTTTCACAGTGTGGGAGCTAGGGATCTCATCGGTGTCTGACATAATGAGGAGGTCGCCACTGGAGATACCTGCACGGCGAATCAATCCGTTCATAGCCCCCCGCTGCTGTGACTCAAGTACAAATGGGTCTTCATGTGAGCCATACGATGCAATCCGGCCAGGAAACACACTGTGAACAATTTTCCCCTCTGCAAAGGAAAATCGATCTCGATTTGCAGCAAAGAATAAAGGCTTTGGAATGCCAGTGAAGGTGGTGTTGGCTTCGAGGATGACAAATTTTGTAACATACGGATGGAGTTCACGCCACCTAATCTCAAGCAGGTCCAGCTCATTGCTGAATATGATGGCATCAAAGACACGACGGGGAACCGAACGTAAGGACCAGCCATGGAGGCGGCAGAGGTGGTCCATAGAAACGTTTTCTGCATAATAATGTGGTAAGTGCTCAAATGGAGATGGGGGATTATCCCAAAGTGGACGGAAGAAATAAGAGATTTTCTGACCGTAGATGAAACTCCCAATTACACAAATTGGCACAAGAATTAAGAGTCCAATAAAAAGAAACTTAGGAGGAGTTCGTCTGGAGGAGAGGCGGAGAGGTCGCAAGGCCATGATATGGAGGAAAATTATTATGAGGATGACCCACCAACATTGCAGTTCCACAGCATAACTCAGCCTCTCATGAGCTGTATAATTTCAAAAGCTAGTGAGCGGCTAGAATAGCGGATGATTCCTCTCTTCAATAAATAGTTCTGCAACTGCCATGATCAATTATCATAGAAACTAAACCATCATCAGAAAGGGTTTCACAATTGTTATTTAATTAGTTTACAAGCAGAGTAGAGAATAACAAAACAATATTTTAGTTACACTGCAACGGTTAAGCAAGAACTGCGAAATGTGGACAATAAGCATCCTGATCTTAAGAACACATCTAAAATTTCAAAACTCCCATAATATCAGCTCTTTAGTCCAGTATTAACTGTGTACCATATTATCAAGACGTATTAGGTTGGACGACTTACAAATAACACTTCTGTTATTAATCAACAAGGCTTTTGACTGATTGCAGACTTACATAGAGAAATGGATTCTTTTTAGTTTGGAAGTGGATCCAGAATCATGACAAATATCAGGAAATTGAACTGACTGGAGTTCAGAGTTGTTCAATAACAAATAGAAAATATATTAGCAGAGAACTTCAATAACAAAAATAGAAAACTCAGTTTCTAACTTGAAAAGCTACTACAAGAATCTACTTAATTTTAGCTGTTTGGGATCCATGGGAAAGCATAGTCAACCAAAAAGTTAGTTTGGAAAAGGAAAAACTTACATATTTTATGCAACTTTCTATTCCGTTCCCACAAGCTCCCCAAAAAATCTGAAGTACCACACGGGTTTGTACATTGTATATTGCAGGTCTATAAACAAAAAAGTGCATATAAACAAATGATTGTGGGGATTTAAAAAAGACATAGGTAGATTGTGGAAGTCTTTAATTGATGCATACAACAATTTCTAGGTTGCTGCAATGTACAAAAATGTAATTTATATAATCCCTTACTTCAAGGAATTGAGTTAAAAAGTTGAAACAGGAGTTGTTCTTGACCCACACAAGATACCATGGACATTATAAATTGATTATTTTGCTTTCAAAGACCAAATAAAGAACTAACATGCACAGCATGGGAGGAGTTTCCGGATGAAGATATTGTCGAAATTCTAATGCACACCAATTCAGGTTTTCTTTTAAATAATGTACTCTAATGAAACTTCCATGAATTGCTCAACCTAAATCTAAAATAATAACCATCTTCAAATATCCAGTTTGCAAGCTACAAAACAAGCTTTGGGATCTTTTTGGTTCTTAGCAATTACAGGCTTGCACTTGTGAAGGGGAACTCCTCTTAAGCATGATCATGAGTGCTCTCCTCCAGGTTATTCTTAGAATCGTGGAACCGATTTCGGTTCACCTAGAGGATAAACCACTAAACACAAAATCAATTTACAAGTACTTGAGTTTTATACCTCAACCAATTCATCATGGTTAGATGCTCATTCCATTGTAAATCTCTCCTCTAGATATCACCCATCGTACGAGTAGCTTCACTTGAACGCACTTACAACAATGACCCGTTTAGACCCCTCGAGTAGTATTCTAGGACACACCTATGATTCTGGATATGCACACTCTCTAATGTGGGTTCTTCTCCAATGTGTGAAATTGAATATGATATAGGGTTGTTCTTGAAGCTCTCTACAAAGATTTTGAGTCTTTTTTAGTTTATAGAGGCTTATCCTAGGCAAAAACTATAACCTCCTATATATAGGTCCCGAAAATAGAGTTTAATTGGAGCCCAAGAAAACTCAAATTCTTGACCGACTGCTCAAGCTATGAGAGGTGGTCAAAGTGTAGTGGTTTCTAGAGTGAAAAATAAGTTATTCTAACCCTCCAGGGACCAAATTGCTCAAGCCGTCTCAAGACCGAACGAGCCGTCTCCATTAGTTCTCTAGTTTAGTCTCCTTAAGCATTCAGAAACTGTTCTAGCCAAAGGTGAGCGAGTCGAAGGAAGTCCCGACTTATTTTTAAGTTAGAACCTAAGCAAAAACTAGATCTATTGAGCACTAAGGATTGTTGTTCAAATAACATCTGATACATGACTCATTCTATTTTTTTTAAAACGAATTTAAGGTTTAGAAAATCTTTTTCACACAAAGCTTAAGAATTATTCACAGATGTTTCTAGTTCTAATTCCATTATCCTAATTAAGCTAAGTCTATAAATAAATCAAGGGTATGTGGGTCATTATCTTTGTCTTAACTAAGCATTGAAGATCTCTTGATTTGATTTTGTAGCTTGAACTCCGTCCTTCGTTGACACTTTCAAAACTTGATCTTTGAAACATCTTGACCATAGAATCAAGTTGAAATTTACATCAAAACTTCACAAAATTAGCCAATTAAAATCAATTGTGTGGGTTTACACTTCTAAAGCATGTGTGTGATACTTTGCATGTTTTACAAGTCACAAAACAGGCTCACGTAAGAAAACTTGTGTATAATGCAATCCCCTGGATGCAAAAGTATTATTTTTCTTCAAAATATATACTCTATGAATGTCAACAATGTTCAATTATATTAATGTGACAGTGACACTGTTTCATCCAAAAAGTCCAAATCACTGAGCTTTCATTTGATCATTCCATGGTCATTGAATGTGAACACACCATAATGGTCTTTGGCTACATTTCACTCTATCCCTCACTGGATAAAGGCATTAATTGCTTTCCTTTTTTAGTTAACGCGCCAGTTCGCTAATACAGAAAGTCTTCAATCAGAGGCAACGCAAAAACAGCAATTAAAATTGATAATTGATCAAAATAATTATATTCATATCGAAATACACATGATTCACAATAAATAACCTAAAAAAATTCCTCGTAACGATTCAAAAAATTAGCTCAAATCACCTCAAAAAATCGCTAAACAACAGAAATATGGAACAAAATCAACATAGGAACTTCAAAAATTCGGAAGTGACAGATAAATGAAATCAATAAAATTAAGAATCAGAAAGAAAAATGAATTATGATGCATTACATACCGCTGGCTAACGTTGCAGAGACTGGCCAATCGAAGGTCAACGCGAAATCATCGCAATTCCTTTCCCCACCTATACATACATAGGGGTGTGTTTTCTTCAGTGGATTGTAGAGAGAGAAAATGGAGAGACAAATGAGACGATTTTGAGAAAACAAGAGAAGGGGAGAGAGAGAGAGAGAGAGAGAGAGAGAGAGCCCTTCCTCAGGACATATCCAAGATGGATTGAACGAGGAGAGTAGTAAGGAAGGAGCTTCGAAATTGGAGGAGGGGATTACGATTATCTACAGTCAAGATCATGTAACTAAAGCTGTTTCACCAACAACAATCAAACACCTATGAAAGAATCATTTACAAAGAAAATAGGATTAGCAAAAATTACACTTGACACCCCTAGTACCTCAATATAATTTAAAATGGAAAATCATTAGAGCTAGCCGAACCTGATTGGTACATGTCTAGCTAGCCCTGTCCACCATTAGTCAAAGAATAGGAAAAATGATGGATTTTGCTAATTCCATTCCAACATTTCTCATAAGTATCAATTTACCCTTAAAGAAAAAATAAAAAATAAAAAACAATCCACCACTAATCCTCCAATTTCCACCCCGAGTTCAATCTCTGATCCTATAACCACCCAACCCAGTACCAATATATCTCCACAATCACCACTTAATTATTGCAATTTCATTAATGGGGTGGGCTAGAAATGACAAAATAAAAAAAAATTAGAAAATTTGGAGGCTGATCCTCTTATATAGACTTATTTTTATTTAAGTCCGCCAAAGAAACTTATTTGTTATGAAGTTTATTTTTTATCAATTTTATCATCCTATCATTCTTTTTAGAAGTGAAGTAAAACTAAAAATTAAAACCTCTTAAATTTTAAAAGTTTGAGTAACATTAATTTCTTTCTTTTTCACCTATCTATCTACATTCATATATAGGTTAGGACTATATATATATATATATATATATATATATATATATATATATATATATATATATATATATATATCTCATGCACACACGCACATAATAACATTAAAAATAAAAAATAGTAACATTCAAATACAAAAAAAAAGTATCATTTAAATACAAAAACTAATACTATTTAAACACAAAAAATAGTAATATTTTTTAAAAAAAAATAGTAACATTCGATATTTATATTTTAAAAAAATAATAATAGTAGCATGTTCAACAAAAATAGTAACATGTTTAATCAAAAGTAGTAACATCTTCAACAAAAAAAAATAGCAATATGGAATATTGAACAAAATTAAAATTAAAAATAGAAGCATTCAGACTCATAACCAAAGGAAGAAGCCTCTAATTTTTCATCCTTAAAAAAAGTAATACTGAAAAAGTAATAACATGCTCAATAAAAAATAGTAACATAAAAAAAATAGTGATATGCATTAATAAATTATGTTTTAAAATTAATGTTACTGAATTGATGTTACTGTGTTAACATCAAGTAGTTGGCATGCAATGTCCATATTACTTATTCAAAATCTTGAGCTCGTACTCCAACTTTAACCTTCATCTCTTTCAAATTAATCTCAAATTTTGAAAGTCGATTATTTAAATATATAATAGACAAAATAATTCCTAAGAATTTGAATTTGAAGTATTATGAAAAACTTATAAATGACAATTATCATCGAAAATCAAGCATTCTCACATTTAATCATTGACCTCCTTATATAGCTCCTTGTAGATAATATTTTCAACTTTCTATAAACGACTAAACTAACACTATTAAAGGTATTTTTGAGATTAAAAAAAAAAATAGACTTAACTCCTTACTAATAAGATTAAAAATAGACTTACCTCTAAATAATTTTTTTTGATGACTCAAGTTATTATTAGTCTATTTAGGAGAAGTCAACCCTAACTTTTACAACAAAATTTGAATACGCATGTGAAACTCATCGACCAAGCCACTAATTTGTTCGAGGCCATGGCCATTGATTTGGCAAATCGAATCTCTAAAGAATGGAAAAAAATCAAATATGTTAATTTGATTAGTCCAGATCCTGCTGGGTCATAAATCAAGTAAGCTCAAATCAGCTAAAAGACAGGTCAAACACAGATTAAAAATTCGACCCAACCCAACTTCAAAGGAGTCAAAGAAGAATTAAAATATGTGGGGAACAATTATCCAAATACTCACTCTCGAATATTAAAACAACCTTTTATGACGCTTACCTTTTGTAATGACCTAGAGAGCCTTCACGTCACCGCCTTAACCAAGGCTTCGTATAAATTGTAAATTCTGTGTACATGAGAGAATACATTGAACTCTACCTCTACACCTCTCTATAGACAGATAAATTTTCTCTCTTAGCTATTGTACCCCCTCGAGTTAATCATTGCTCTCTCTCTCTTGTTTACCTTGCTTCATCAATAGAGATCTCTCGTTCACCATTGCCGTTTTTTGAAGTAGAATAGATCACCCGGACCAAACCACTATATATCTGTGTGTTGATCCGATATTTATATTATTGTCATTAATTGCTCTATTTATTGTCCATTAATTTCATTTTATCCCACACTTGATTGCTGATCTTACATAAACCTATTTTATGTATCATCAGGACCTCTATCAAAAGAAAATCATGATACGAGATGGAGAGGATGAAAAATTGTTCAGGCCAGGGAAGGTCAGACATGAGAGTGGGAATGTTCAGTGTTGGTGGTGCCATGGCCTAATCAATGGCGGGGTGATGGATCGTGGGCGGTGCATGTGATGGTCGGGTACATTTGGTTTTTGACATACGAGGGGAAAATTGTAAATGAATTTGGTGCTAATTTCTTTAGCGTCCATTTTCATCACTTCTTAATTAGAAATGCAAGTACAATTTAAGAGGTCATTAAGGCATATATTAACATTTAAGTAAACTAAAGAGGTGTGATTGTAAATTTTGCACTGATTGTGCGTGCCTATATTGCCAAACAACCCTTTATCCCAAGAATACCGAAGGCAAAAGAAAACATGGTGTTTATGTCTTTAAATTAGAGATCGTAATTTTTAACATAACACGAAAACACAATTTGAAATCAATACACAATTTGTAGGTTATAATTGACATTTTTTCAACACAAACTCACAAATGATACAACCTGTTAAAACAAATAATAAATGGGTATAGTTAGTATTAAATAAGAACAATAGAAAATTGACATGATTAACACGTTATTGTTATTATAAGAATAAAATGTAATTATTTGTTATTGTTTATAAAGTATTTACATAATTATTGTACAAAAAAGATATTTTACTCATTTTTATTGTTATGTTTATTAAATTAATTTTTAATTTATAGAAAAAGTATGAACATGGATTCAATTAAGTGATGATAAAAAACTTAGACTTCAATCTTAACGTTAAATTCTTTATTCACGAGTTTTATAGGTCAATATGAAAACGACATACAAATGAACAGGTCTAGTCGACAAGACACGATTAATTAAATGGACTGAATTAGAATTGAGTAGTGGTCGATACAAACCTATAATAACACGTCATGAATATATCTAACGCAACACGATTGCCGCCCCTGTTTTAAACTAAGCCTTGTGGCACTGCCTGCTATTTTTGGGTGACACGTATGCAAAAATATGGTCATTTGCTGGTTGCAAGTAGGAATAGCAGTGGACCGGGGGAAAATAGGTATTCGTCAAAATCCACTCCGTTTGGACCGGGGATGGACTATACGTATTGGATGATAGACGTATACGAGAATACCTGTATAAACCCATACGGGGATGGACTTACCTTTACCCCCCGCCCCGCCCCCATTACCCGTTATATATATATATATATATATATATATATATATATATATAAATAAAAATACTCTCAAGCCCTAACTAAACATATTTCCTATAACTACATATGATAATCAAACTAACAAGTGACATTGCTATGTAGTAATTTTATCAACTTTTTTCCTTAATTATTCTTTTTTCTATTTGTGCTCTTTGATTGAAACTGTTAGGAGTTTGGATTGACCATGCTCTAAAAACAGATAAGAGAGAGTAAGATAATTTTGCATTTCATCTTGGGTAGAAAATATTGTTAATGGAGGTTGATGAATTTCTCTGCTAGAGTGAACTAAGAAATGAGAAAAATTATTGAATTAACAAAATTTTAATTTTTCATTTTTTAACACTTTATGGTTGTAATATGAATTGTAATAACAAAAATTCTTCTAGAAAACTTCAATTGTAGTGCTATCGTTTTCTTAGTTCAATTTTATGTTCATTTTCTTCCTTTCTCTTTAATTGTTCCGTTTCTCTTTTTGTGGTCCAATGACACTTTAAATAGAATATTATATTATTTTGGCTTTTACATTTTGTAATCTACATTATGTTGTGTTAAATTATTTAGAATGTTGTTGGATTATTTAAAATATTGAATTTATTTAAAATTTTGGATTATATTTCTTCGACTTGGGCTTAGGCTTGGGCGGGTACGGGAGAAGCGGGAACGGGGATTAAAAATTTACCTGCAGACGGAGATGAGGATGAAAACTATAACCGTTAACAGGGGTGGACCGGGAATGGACGAAAATTTTTTAAGCGAGTACGAGAATGAAAACTACACTCTCTGCCCCCGTTTCGATCCACTGACATCCCTAGTTATAAGGATGAGATAGAGATAGAGATAGAGATAGAGATAGAGATAGAGAGAGAGCATGCCTCTTTGAAGTGTGAATATGCGAACGAAACGAAAGGGAGAAAAGATTATTGTAAAGAGAGAAATAACCTTCTATAACATAATTGTAAAATGTGTAAAACCGTTCAATATAAACAAGAAATACTAGTGGTTCTTTGAATTACCTAAAAATTCAAGCTTAGCATGCAAAATTATGATAGTATCTGCAATTATGAAGTAAAATAGAAAACTATATACAAAGTATTAGCCCTAAAAAAGACGGATATGACGTCTAATATCAATTTTGTAGAACTTGTCAAGATCATTATGAAAAAGAACAATATTCTGACATCGTAATTGAAATTTGTCTCGATCTTGGTCCATCATGTAATTTCTCATTATATCAAGAGCACTGCAAAGAGTCATAAAGATTAGACAAGATTTTAGCACCATAGTATGAAATATATCTATTCTTTTGCCATAGCTAAAGACGTTGACACAACATGTACCTGAGACTACAGTTCGAATTGAATTGACTAGTTTCCTCTACCTCTCTGTCTGTGAGCACGCTTCCTTGTCATCCTAATTTTGTGTCCTTCACCTTCAATGAGCCTTACAAACCACTTAGGTTTTCCAGTTGAGAACATAAGGTAACCCAAAAGAAGCCCTACTACGGATCCACACCCATACCCTATGAACACCATTTTCCAATCGAACCCACTTGGAGACTCTAAAGAATCATCTTCTTGTGGTGGTGACTGTGGCGCCTCGGAGTTGCTGCATTTTTTTGGCAATGGTGATCCACACAATCCCGAATTTCCATAATAAGAATCCTCTAGAAATGTGTTGAATTGGTTGCCTCCAGGTATGGGTCCTGTTAGTTGGTTGTGTGAAAGATTAAGTACTGCAAGAGACATCAAAGTTGTCAACCGTTGAGGAATCTCCCCAACAAGTCTATTTGAAGACAGGTCTAACCATTCAAGGATGCTCAAATCCCCAAGCGTTGTTGGGATATTGCCTGTGAGCTTGTTATGAGAAAAGTTGAGGCCACGAAGTGAATTTAGCTCTCCAACAAATTTGGGATCAATCTCTCCCTCAAAGTTGTTCTTCGATAAATCGATAGAAGTGAAGATGGTTAGGACTTTCACCATCTCAACCATTGATCCTTTGATTGTTACAATGAAGGAATCATAGTAATAATAACTATTGAAGCCTGTCCTAATGTATTCTAGCTTGAATTTGCCTTCATCAATGTTCATCATAGCTTTAAAATTTCTGAAGTATCTTGTAGGCAAAGGTCCAAAGAAATCATTGTATGATATATCAAAAACTCGCAAACTTGGGAAGGGAAACTGAGCCATAGAAGTAGCTATGCGCCCATGAAATTGGTTGGATCGTAAGATAAGAATGTGTAGTAAGGGAAGATTTTCCAACCAGTAAGGAAATGTATCACTTACCTTGTTGTTTCCAAGATCCAGAGCTTTCAGCGATGTGCAATTGACCAAAGATTGTGGTAACGGCCCTTTCAAGCCATTATCATTTAAATTAATACTTTCCAAGCGACATCCCTTTGCAAATGTGTTGGGAATGTTGCCATAAAAGTTGTTCTTCCGAAGATTAAGCACCCAGAGAGAGTTGCTTAAGTTTACCAGACAAGGTGGAATAGCACCACTTAAGTTGTTACTAGACAAATCAAGGACTTGAAGAGATTTTGAATCGCAAATCAGTGTTGGGATCTCTCCATTAACCTCATTGTTTGAGATGGAATAATAAATTGTGGAAAGTGGTGGAACAAGGAGTGGCCCTTGAATCAAGTTGGCATGGAGGCTGAGATATTGTAGGTTCTTCCATGAAAGTTTCTCTAAATGTGTCAATGAATTGTAAGATAGATCAAGATATATCAATGTGTACTCCCACATGTCATAGGCCCAAGGAGGGATTCGACCACAAATTTCGTTGTTAGAAAGATCTAACCTCTCCAGATTCTCTTGGGTTTTTAAAAAATCTGGGAATGTGGTTATATTGCAAAAGGACAATAACAATGTCGCAAACTGGGGCAAGGTTGTGTTGACATTGATGTTGGTGTTCACTGACAGATTGTTTTGGGAAAGGTCAAGAAAAGCGAGACTCTTTTGGTTGGAAAACATGTCTAGCTCCACTGTGCCACTCAAGTTATTTGATGAAAGAACAAGACGAGTCAGGTTCACGAGTTTGAAGATTGAACTCGGAAAGTTACCATGCAACTGGTTATTACTCAGATAAACATAGGCCAACAAATTGGGTTGGAATTCACCAATCTGTCCATTGAGTTTGTTGTAACTCAAGTCTAAAGTATTCAATGTTGGTAAGTTAAACACCCAAGATGGAATTGTCCCACTGATAGAGTTTTGGCCTAGATTGAGCAAAACCAGATTTGAAAGCCCATTTACTTGTGAAGGTAGAGTGCCCGATAGTTGATTACTTGACACATCTAGAGCAACGAATGGGGTTGCATTTGTAAATAATGATGAGATTGGGCCAGTGAAATTGTTCTCTCCAAGGTATAATTCCAGAGCTTTCGAGTTGGAAAAAACACCAACAACTGAGCCTTCGAAATGGTTATACGAAAGATCTAAATAAACGAGTCTTTCAAGGTTCGAAAGAGAAAATGGAACCTCACCAATGAAACTGTTAATACCGAGGGACAGTTTAACGATTTGCGTAAGGTTGCCAATCGATGTTGGAATGTGTCCTGAAAATCTGCATTCCCCGGCAGACAAAAAATTTAAGAATTTTAGATCGCCTATTGAGTCGGGTAGCTCTCCAGAAAAATTTGTGCTTTCGACATTCAAGTATTCAAGGGGACTGCTTGAGTTAAATTTTGGAAAATAGCCTCTGAGAGCCTCATTACCTGCTAAATTCAACATCTTCAAATTTGGTAGATGAAATACTTCCTCAGGGAATTTTCCTAGCAATAGACAGTCAAATAGACTAAGATATGTCAAAGAAGTGAGATTGAACATAGCACTTGGTACTTCAGAATTGATGCTTACTCGATCAAGATGAAGTTCTACAAGCTTGGTTAAGTTTTGAACAAGCAATTCTAAACCGGGTTTCTCAAAACTTATATAATTGAACGAGAAATCAAGTGAAACCAGATTCGACATGTTCGAGATTTCTAGTGGAATTTGACCTGAAAATTGAGAAGTAGAGAGGTTGAGATGTGTCAATGTGGTGAATCGACTAAATGACGATGAAACCGGAGAAGAATCAAAGTTGTTGTATGCAAGATTGAGCCTTTGGATGTGTGGAAGAACAAAGAGGGTGTTGTTGGACTGGATGGTGCCATTTAGCCAGCCACAACTGAGGTCAAGGCCAATCACATCACCCGTTTTTCGATCACAGGCCACCCCATCCCATGAGCAACAATCAGTACCTTCCTTCCATGATTTGAGCTTTGGATGAGAGAGAATTCCTCTCATATCACAGAGAGATGAAGCAGATTTATCAATGGAAAACCGTTGCTTGAATTGGAGCAATGCAGAGCTCTGGTCTTGAGGGCACACTTGTGCTTGCAAAGAAATCACTTGGACAAGGGAGAGAACACATAAGAGATGAAAGAGTTGAATGTGGTTGAACCATATTAACAAGCCCATCTTTCTTTCTAAAATGATGGGGAGAGAGAGAGACTATATAGCACAGCAAAGGTATGTTTTCAGAAGGCAGATGGGACAGACTCTAGGTGTGAATATTCTACCCAGAAATTCAACGTTGAAATATCGATTTTCAAAAGGTTAGATATTATAAGAGAATGGGAGAAAAAAAGATCCCAATGGTGTAATGTTCATATAGTGATGGTTTGCCCACATCTGTTTAATCAGAATTTAAATTTCGTTCCATACATCAATGTCAAATCATTTTATTTTATTTTTTAATCTTATTTTTTTGATCAATCTAATGTTACGTATTACGAAAATCATATGAACGAGTCATAAAGATTGGGAACGGGGGTGAGGTGGACCTAAGGGAGATGAAGTTTTTGATAGTTGGGATCCACGAGGACTTCTTGTTTTGATCTCATGGACATCCTTGGTGAAGCAGTGTGAAAGCAATCAAAACTTAAAGCAGTGTGAGAAGATAGGGTTTTTCTCTTAGAGTTCTACAATCAGACTACTTTTATTTGTTGACGCTTTAGTAAGAAAAAAAAGCTATATAATCACGAGGTCAAGATTATTTTGGTTAGCATTCACACTCAAGTTCGTCGATCAGTCACCCTATTTTTTAATTATGTAAACTGTCGTATGTCAAAATTTGTTTAACTCATATTCGATTATTGGTGATTATGTATATTCGATTTTGTGTCGTGTATAAACTGTGTTTAGTTTTGTTTAACTAAATTCATGTAGTGTTTGACCCAGTTAGTTTCGATCCCTTGATTGGTTTGACAAGTTTAATCCTTAACCAACTAAACCCACTAAAACTAAATCTAATTTCACTAATTCTATCTTGTAAATGAAAGATGACAGGAACCACCAAAAAAAAAATATTAAAGAAAATCCAAGAGGAAATGTGAGAAAGCACCTCAAGTTTCAACGGCTATAAGACTTAATTTTTGAGTTGGAAAAATGAAACCCCCCCCCCTCTCTTCCAAAAGCTTGTAGCTTACTTTGCGGGGCAAAGGCTTGGAAAGGTCAAACCTGGTAGGCGCAGCAAAAGGATACATCCAACTCTTGTGGTAGTGACCTCACCTTTGAAGCTAGACTCGGAGGTTCGCACCCGTCACCTGAAAATCTAAAAATCAAGATGCTGCCCATTAGACTAAACGCTAAGTTCCGAGTTATAAGACTTGAATCTCATAAAAGAACATTCATTTAGTTGATGTCCATAATAACACTTCTCGAGTGGGAACATGCTTGTGTGGGCCATTTTATGGCAGCATTGTCAATTATACTCACAATCTTGAACCCAACACAAGTTTGACTTTTTACAAAATTCAAAAATGTCTCGATTAAGTAAAATATTAAATAAATAGGTCAAATTAATGTTAGACGCAAATAACACAGTGAATGAGTGCTGTAAACAAAAAAATTGTATACTAGTACAGTAGATAGAAAATAATTATTTTATAATTATTTTAAATTTTTAAATAATATTATATGAGTGATCATAGAATTAAATTTTTTTTGTCAACATGAATACGATGCATACAGGAAATGAGGTGACGTGAAGGGATAAATTACACTTTGATCCTTTTAATTTTTTTCACATTGTCCCTCATCTATCATATTCGCCATATTGAACTTTCAATTATGTGATTAATTTCATATAGCCCTAGTTATTAACGCTCATTGTAAATTTGACATAAAATTATTTAATTTTACCCCCCCAAATTATATGATTTTTTTTCACTATATATCCCGACATGTTGGTTATATTCGTCCAGAAAGAAAGTAAATGTTTGCATTTGAGGTAATGCACACTACAAGAAATAAACTTATTAGTGGCGAAAGTATTAGTGATGAAACTTATATCGTCACTAAAACTTTATGTTTAGTGGCAAAAATAAATATTGGCCACTAACCAAACAATTTTAGTGGCAAGCTAAAAAAAATTGTCACTTATTTCATAAAATAGGGTGTTACTAGTAACAATATTAACCTTTTCACTAATATTTATCACTAAATCTGAGGTGGGAGATATTTGGCGCCAAAAAAGAGAGAGGAGGGAAGTACATTAGTGGCAATTAATTTAATGTCGTCACTAAATAATCAATCATATGATAACTCTTTAGTTGCGACTTGTCCGCTAATTACTATTTTTATGAACCAAGGTGGTATTAGTGACAAAATTTAAATTGTTGCTAATAATCTGATAACTAATTTGGTGGCGGGAATTTTTTGGCTCAAAAATTTGTTGGAGGAAGAATTTAAGCGGCAATTATTTTAACGTTGTTCCTAAATAAACAATCTAGCCCCAACTATTTAGTGATGACTTAGCCATGAGTCACCATATGGTATGAACCAAGGTGCTATTAGAGACGAATTCGAACTTGTCACTAATTATTTTATCATTAATTTTGAAGCAGAAATTTTTTTGGTGCTAAAATGTGTTGGAGGGAAGCATTTTACCAACAAGTTTTTAACGTTGCTATTAAATAATCAATCTAACACTAATTATTTAGTGTCGATCTAACCACATGTCACTTTTTGTATAAACCAGTGAATTACTACCGATAAATATACATTTGTCAGTAATTTGAACTATGAGGTATTAGTGACAAATTTAAGTTTGTCACTTAAAACAGTGTCAATCACTGTCATTAGAATCGGACTAAACTGCTCGGTCTCACTGGTGAACCAGATCCTTCAACGGTCTGATTCATTAAAAAGATCGCTGGTATAATCAAACCGTTAGAAAATTAGAAAATCAACTGATTTTGGTCAAAACTGAGGAACTGGAAACTCTTAAAACCGCTGATTGAAAACTTAAACCAACCGATAAAGATTATCCCTTTTTGACCTTGATCCTCCGTGTACTTAAAATAAGGATGCAAATAAATTAGGCCTATAAATAAATTGAATTGAGATCCATATTGGATTTGAATACAAACTTGTATATTTTTCAAATTTAATTAATTGAATATAGATTGAGTTTATTTTAGACTATTCGATTTTGAATACGAATCATTTATAATGCATATGATAGATTCAAAATTTGATATATCAAAACCTAATTTGGTCAAATAATCTCAACCCCTTACAATTGATTCAACTGAATTCGAATTGAATATGCTATTAATTAAATAGTTTTAATTGAACTAAATTTAATTTTTAAAGAGTGCAAATATGGACATTGAAAATGAAATACACCGAGTAATGGAATCAGAGTTTTCAAATTGGATTTGTATTCTAATTGGTTTGGCCTAAATCCAATATGCTTATCGCCTGAATAATCAATTGTGCAATTGTCCTAAATGACCATAAATTGATCCAAATTTGTATATAGGGTGCCAAAATATGACAAAATCCATTATATACGACATGAACACAATTCAAAATTAAATGGTTTGAGTTTTTTTTAAGTCATCCATTTCTTAAAATTGTGGACATGATATGATTAAAAACTAAATCGGGTATACTCCGATTATACACGATTTATATACGATACAAACTCGATATGCGACATTTTGTTAAACACGAATTAATAAACGAATTGATTATGCATAAAGTATTTTAGGACACAAACTCATTAAGACTCCATATGAATCCATCTTACTCGAACATTGTTGACAGACCTACTCGTATTTACTATTTATGTTTGTCAATTAATATTAATAAAAATTTGCTAATTTTGGTATGTGAAAGTCTTAACTTGTTAACTAGATTAAATATTATTTTTATCCTAACTAAAAAAGTAATTTATAACAACTATATTATATTGTTATATCATACAGACAACAGGAGAAGCAAGCTTGAAAAAAAATTCTCATTCGCTCACTTGTATGGGACAAAGGCAGGACCGGCCCAATGGAAACTGGTAGGGGTGTTCACCCTATCCTACCGGTAGAAAATATATTTTTTTATTTTTCTATCCGATATTTTATAGACAAAATTTTTCTTGGCCTACCCTACCCGACAGGTGTGGTATTCCTACCTGATTAATCGGGTAGGAAGTCGGGTAAACATTTTTGTAACTATTAATTTTTGGATAATTTTAACAATTTAATTAAATAACATGTACTAATTTAACAACACAATAAATCAATTAATACTAAAATCTAAAACAACTACAACAAGAATTATAATAAAACACAAGAAAGTATGAACATCAATCCACTATAATTGTTACACAAATACAATAACAATTAATTTAAGTTTAAACTTTAAACCATATGTTCAACTCTAGATCGTTTTTTTAATTCTTGTCCCTCACACTAAATGTTATCGGTAACTTGAATGTTACTGTTAGAATCAACTTGAGCATATGATTGTGGAGTCATTTCATCCATTAAGAAATGATCTATGAACAAAAACAAAATATGGAGATGATATAAGAACCAAGAAATCAAAATAAATTGAATTGATATGTTGGAATTGTAAATTGAACCAAGAAATGATATGTTGGAACTGTAAATTAAACCAAGAAATCAGAATAAATTGAACCAAGAAATAAATATCAGAATAAAGGCTTGCATATTTAAAAAAAAAAATAGTTTATTTAATTCTTAGTTTGATCTATTTGGTGATTTCGTTCAACATATGTAAAATTAAGATATATTTCAGAACACAAATGGGTTGTACTGGAATTTCAAAAGTATAATATAGGCTCTTTCACAACAAGGAAAGCAAGACAACTCCTCATTCCCGAAAACATACAGTTTCTCACAATAGTTGGATTAGCTAACATATACTAGATAGGAAACCAAGCAATGAAATTAAAAGTATAATCTATATTGCGATGAATAACAAATCGAAATTAAAGCTACTGCTGGCACAAACAACCCATTTATTTAGTTTTGTGCATCATCACTAGCCTTGGTTCCAAGGCCATTCCTACAAAACACCACCCAACCCATTTATTTAGTTTTGTGCATCATCACTAGCCTTGGTTCCAAGGCCATTCCTACAAAACACCACCCATCATACCAGCACCATCCAAGAAAATATATATTTGAGAGAGAGAGGTGGTGTTTGCTCTTCAAAAAGAAAGACATATGCAAACAACATCTAACCAGAGGCCATATTTAGGTTCACTCGTAAGTATACACAAACAAAATGGCAATAGTCAGATCTACAACATATGAACAAAGACCAGGCCATCACGATCTGCAACATAGGATAAAAACTCATGGATCTACAACTCAAATCAGACGCGATTAGATCGCGCATTGATCTGCAACTCATGACCAGATTGCGCATAGCGGCATCGATCTGTTATTGTAGATGAAGGTCTGTGATTAGACCATCCAAGCTAAACGACACTAGAGAGAGAGAGAGAGAGAGAGAGAGAGAGAAAACTTGGGTGAGAAGTTTGGAACGATGAAGGAGGAGCAGTGGAGTGACCGAGTGAGGTGTGAAGCGCAGACGCTCTTGGAACTCGGTAGATTAGGATTTTTTTAGTTTATATATATATATATATATATATTTTAAATTATTGCGGGTAGGGTAGGGTAGGAATGCGAAAATGGATGACTATTCCGCATTTCTACCCGAAAATTGTCGGAAGACCAAAAACTCTTATGTATTTTTACTTGATTTTTACAGCTAGCCGTTCAGTAGGGTAGGGTAGGGTAAGAAGTTGCGGCCGGTTGGAAATTTGAACACCCCTAGAAACTAGTTCCCGAAAGTATTAAATGGGGCCTATTAAAATTTATCAAAAAAAATAGTATTGTATGATTAAAATTTTATTTAAAAATTATTTTTTTCACTTTTTGTGATGCAAAATTAGTAATCAAATTTTTATATTTGAGTTTTGCTAGTATATTTTTTCAATGGATAATATAACTAATCTATTCAATCTTAAGTAGAATTTTATGAGTTTTAATTTTGAAAAAACTTGACATATTTCAAACTAAAAATTCTTGTAAATAAAATATATTTTAAAATAACAAATAATTATACTAAGATAACAATATAATATCTTATAAAAGTCAATAAGAATTAAACACAATATCACTTGATAAATAAAAATTGTATAAGCTTTGAATTGACGATTTGTTCGCCTCCCAATTCATCTACTATTTCAAACTTTCATAATAAAAAAGAATAATTGCATTAAATTAATCCTATCAATAAAAATATTAAAAAATTAAATTACTAATCAAACAAATATGTACCTTTTCAATTTAATCTAGATTGCAAGAGAGAGATACATAATTATGATATATGAACTTCTTTTACTTGGGGGGAAGGGGGGGGGGGGGGGAGAGAGAGAGAGAGAGAGTAGATTTTTAGGCTTTAATTGTAAAAGTTATTTTTTGCCTTTTTTAAAACTTTCAACTCTTTTAATTGTCGGAAATGGGAGAGATAGATGTGAATTGGGCCTTTATTTTAGTCTAGGCCTTGCAAGAATGTACATTAGATTGGACCTTTAAACCAAAATTTTTGGGCCAATTTAAATTATAGTTAAAGACTATATTTATTATTTTAGAGCCTCATGTAGTTGCTTAAGTGACCTTTCTATTGGGCCGGCCCGGACAAAGGCAGCTTGATTAGGGGTTGTAGTGTGGTTAAGGATGGGTTTGAGTCTATTAGGCGTCACCTTAATCTTATAACTGAAATTACATAGTGCAATAGGTCTAAGTTGGGAAATAGACTCAGGAACTAAGACCAAATTGGTTTTGATTAGCTCCTTTAGAAGGTAACCCCTATCAAAGAAACTCCTCAGAGCTTTACATGTGTCAGGCCCAACAATATGCCAAAAAAATACCTGAAAAACCATCAGGTCTGGGGGCCTTAATTGGACCAAGTTGCTTGCATGCTCTGTTGATCTCCTAATCTGATATTGGCCTCAATAGACTATTGTTCATCTCCTTTGGAATCATGGGATTAATGACTTGAAGCTCCTACACCATATTTCTTCTTTCAGATGAGGAGTAAAGTTGGTGGAAGTACTGTTTGATGTGACTGTTCAATTCATCTTCGCCCTCAATCCATCCCCCCTTTTTGTTTTGAGTTTCAAGATTTGATTCCTCTGCCGTCTTCGGATCGTTGTCATGTGGAAAAATCTAGTATTTTGATCCCCAGCCTTTAGCCAATTCATCCTTGAACGTTGCAGCCAAAATTGTTCCTCCTTTTGCCAAATTGCTTCTAACTTTGAAGTCGGTTTTGCTTCTTTCTGGAGGTTATGTTCTGAGGGTTCCTCCATCTGAATTCTTCCAATTTCTGCTCGTGGCTCTGCAATAGTGACTTTACTGTTTCCAATAGTCGTTCTGCTCCAACCTCTTAGACTGTAACTCCAGCTTTTAAGCTTTTATTTTGCTGCATGCATGCTTATGAGAACACATCAATGTTCTCAACTTCTTTTCCTCAAAATCATACCAAATGAAGTGAAACTTAAATTTTTATTCAAATTAAGATTGATTAAAATCTTTACTCAAATCTTTGATAATCAGATTCACTACCCTTTAAAGATCCAATAGTTATATTTTATACTCCTTTAAATTTGAGTTTATTTATTAGAATACTTTATATCAAATCAGGTTTTTTACTCGAACTTTGATTCAAATTTGAGTAAATTTGTTTAATTAAGATTGGAAATGACTTAATTAGTAATTTTTCCAAATTTAAATACCAAGTTTTGTATCAAATTTTGTGAATGTAATAGATTAGCCAAGTTGATTTCATGAAAAACAAAAATTGTGAGACCTAATATTTCAACCACTCCATTCAATTGACAAATAAGATTTAATGTAACAAAATTGATAAGAATAGCGAGGATAATGTTGTGGTATTAAAAATTAAAATTTTGGTAGTTAAAATAATTGGACCTATATTTGTATAAGGATTTTTTTTGAGACCTAAATATTTTATGAATTTAAAATTTTTATATAGACTAGTGGTATATTTTATGGAAAATTGTGGGCAACTACCTTTTAAATTATTTAATTGTGAAAAAAATACATTGACTAAAATTTTTTGTAGATAAATAACTTGAAATGTATTATAGTTAGGTACTCATTGATAGATTTTCAAATATTTTTTCACTAAAATAATCTTTTTCTTTATTTGAAGGCTTGTTAGTTTGACATCTCATTTTTTATCGGATTTAATTAATTATATTAATGATTTTATATTTTAAGGGATTGAACATATTTAAAATTCAAAATTATACCACATGGAATATACCTTAACGACTTGACCCAAATTTTGAAATTTATTTTTTATATTTTTTTTAATGTTAAACGACTCTGGGTGTTCTCAAATCTAACAATAGTGTCACTTTACAATGTGTATACTGCCATTTATTAAAAAACAACATATATATATATATGTGTGTGTGTGTGTGTGTGGATGTCACATTTTTGATATCACATTATGTGATACATACTATTTATATTTTGTTTGAATCAGTGAATTTAATTTCACAACTTTTTTGTCAATGATTAAAATGTTAATGAATTTGTTACACTGTCATGTATCATTGTAATGTTACATTATCGGCAATTTGAATTGGAACAAAAGGCATATTAGTATTCAATGGTGTTTTAACGTTTGTGTTTTTTTTTTTGTTGAAAATTGAAGGATTTTGTAGCATTTTTTTTTTTGAAAACTTTTGTTTTAAGAGATATAGCAGTTGCCGAATTTAATGAAATTATTGCATGATTTATGACAGTTTTGTTATCCACTTTTTGAGTAGGTAATTGTTACTTTGTAGGCATTTCTGTCATAAAAAAAATAGTTTAGCAATTTTTCACAATTAAGTGGTAAATTAAGTATCGGTTCACAAAAAACCATATATTTTAAAATTTTGGGACTTTCCTAAAATATGGGCCTAAAGCCCAGGCTTTGATAGTCTTTTTATTGGGGCGACCCTAATTTTAGTTCGTGTTAAATACTAATTAATTCTTACTCACCCTATGTAATTAGTCACATAAAACATCTTATCACTAACATAACATGTTTATTAATTATGATGATGTACAAAAATGGCTTTGTGCAAAATCAATCAAGGATGAAGTAAAGATGGTTCAACACAAGCAACATAAAAATTAGGTGATCCGGTCTAAATAACCTATTCCATTGGAAATGACAATAATAGCCGAAGAATCTTATTGCTTAGGAGTGTAGTGTGCTGAGATGTGTGTGATGCCCCCCATGTATAAGTGGAGCTTACAATTTATAGGGGAGTACAATTTTTATGGCACTTCAGAGTGGGTTTTGATGGAGGCTCCATTGCGGGGAACCCTGATTAAGGCATCACCCTTGTGACCGAATTGGGTTGCTCCATGATGATGGCGTAACGGACGAGATGATTGAGGCTTGTGATGCGTACCCTGATTCCCTTTCAAAGATAAAGATTTTATGTGCGTTACTAGTAGACTGAGTTTTTCAAGACGATGTGTTTGCTTTTATTTTTGATTTGAACTTGGCTGCACCTGTGATATAGGTCTGATCTAAAATTTTAAATTGGGCCTTTAAACTGAGCCTAGTCTAAGCTAGGTAGGGCGGGGCTGGGCTGGATTGTCAAATTATATAGGAAAATTTGAATGTCGGTCCTCCTATATAGACTTATTTAGAAATAAGTCCGATAACGAAACTTATTTGGATTTAAGTCTACTTTTTGTCAAGTTTACTATTGTACCCTTACCCTTTGAAAAAGCAATAACCGACGTCTGACTTATCGTCTCCTTCACATAGGTTAGATCATTGAAGTATATATGAAAACCCTTGATTGAGTTATATATAAAAACCCTTGATTGAGTTATATATGGAAACCGTTTAATAAATATTATGATAATTAACAGAAGTTTTATATGGAAGTTATATATTATGATAATTATATATGGAACCTTGATGTACAAATAAATCGTTAGTCTATTATGTCAAAATCAAATTACAAAATTTCCTTAACAATTCAAAATTTTCTTAACATTAGTGTTACTATAGTGACACTAATTTTACTATAGTGACACGAATGAGATTGTTTTCCTTAAAATACTTAATACCCAAAATGAAGAATTCCACCATTTTAAATAGTAACACAAACCCAACCCCAACCCCAACCCCAGCCCCAATTTTTATTTACACTACCAATTGCAAACTTATAGACGTATATTATGTAGCATACATATTTAATTTTCATAATAACATCAAATATTTGTGCTCAGTAACATATAGACTTTTACAAAATACAAGACAATGGGGTTTTCACAGTAATATCAAAATTTGAAAGATTATAGTGAAAATATGATCCACAAATTAAAAATTTACAAAATTTCTAATAGTAACACATAATTGACAATTGAATTAGGACACTCAACACCAATCAAGAATATTAAGGCATCGAAATTTTGAAATCTATTTTTTAGTTATCACACAATAACATTATCTATTTCACAGACACATAATCAAGGTATTTCGAATGTCTTGCATAACAAATATATATATATATATATATATATATAATCGAATTATATAACACTTTAATTTAGTAATAATGAATCTCAATTTTTAAATTAGGGATGTAACAAAAAAAATGGACAGTTCGAACTATATATTGTGTAGAAGTTTTTTAAAACCCTACAATGAGTATCAACTTTCATGTAAAATCACATACCTTAACTCTATTTCTGAATTCCAAAGTTGTGAAGATGTCTAAAGGCAAATAATCAACTGTAACTTTGTCAATGGATTCTACAATAAATTTGAAGTGTAAAATCAAAATTGGGGTTGAGTTTGTGTTACTAATTGAAATGGTAAAATTCTTCATTTTTGGTATTGAGTATTTTAAGAAAAACAATCATATTCGTGTCACTATAGTAACATTAGTGTCACTATAATAACACTAATGTTAAGGAAATTTTGTGATCTAATTTTGACTTTATAGATCAACGATTTATTCGTACATCAAGTTACTATATATAACTATCAGAATATATAAATTTCATATAAAACTTTCGTTAATTATCATAATATTTAATAAACGGTTTACATATATAATTCAATCAAAGATTTTCATATATATCTCAATGATCTATCGTATGTGACTTTTTATAATTGGACAAAACTAACAACCCTTAGGAGTAATTTTGAGATTTAAAAAATAAGTGAACTTAAGTACATATATATATATATATATAAGTTTAAATATAAACTTACCCACAAATAAATTTCTTTTCAAAATTCAAGTGATTATAAGTCCATTCAAAGGACTGACATTCAATTTTCACAATTATATATAGTGTTCATATTCATCTGTACAACCTGTGACCCAAAAAACCAATAGTAAGTCTTTTTCTCTCAACAAAAGCTATCACCCGTAGGCCATTAATAAACTAAAAATGCATCGGTTTGTATACTTGCCCTTTTCCTGATTTTTTTAATTAAACTTGTTCTATTTAATTGGATTTTTGTATTTAAAATTGTCCGTTATGGTTTCATTTTGAATTAAATTATTTTGACTCATTGGACTTAAAACATTTTTGCTTGTGATAATTTAAATTATTATTATATATAAGTTCGATTTAATGGACTTATAATATGTTGAATTTTTTCCTAAATTATTTTTATTTGTTTTATTTATTTTGAAATATTCGATCCTCTTAAATTATTTGTTAGAAACTAATGAAAAAGTAACGGGTTTGAGTCAAACTAAACAAATTAATCATTAAATCAATTATAGAGAATATGTTATCCAAAAACCAATATTAGAACAAATTATATGGTGGCCCCATTATTGAAAATTTTTGGCCCCACTTTCAATTTTAAGTCATTAATGAGGTTTATGTTGGTCCCACTATAGAAATTTTTCGGCTTTGCATCTAAATCCATTCTGCTATTATACTTTCATTTAATTTCGCTTATTGTATATGGAGGATTAACTTACTTATAAATAGTAAGTCGATTTAAATTCACGGTGATTTATTTATTATTTAACAAAATTCAATAAAAATTATTAAAGAAGTTCTCCATCCCATTTTTTTTGAGGGAAAAATTGATGGTGGAATTATTGTACTTCATAGGTTTACCTTTCCCTTTACAGATAAAAAGAAGATTGTATGGATTGCTGGGGAAAAACAGTGGGAAAGTAATGGAAAAGCGAAAGGACCAAACACGACATGCTAACAGCTACGGATGTACTTCTATGGCATGTTTGGCTGGTTTTGGTGTAAGAGAATTGGATTTGTTTTACCAAAGTCACTCACACCCCAAACCCCTTTTTGGTGCATGGGATTCACATGTAATACACACGTGGGAAATCACTCAATTAATCACAATTATAACAAAATGTTTTTTTTATTTAATTGACTAAAATACCCATAAACCTATCTAATCCAATCCAATCCATACCCATATTTGTTTAAATATACATTTATTTGTCAACTTATAAGTTTTATATTTAGTAGATAAGATATTTTATTAGAGGTAGAAATGTCATTTGGCATAACTATCTTGGATTGGCATATATGAAACCCACCCTCTTGGATTTACCGAAATTCATGTATGTGGATTTAATCTTTCGAGCCAACTATAAGCTGGTGTAATCCGAGACTTAACAAAGTTTAAGTAAACATGAGTTTCATTGGGATATTAGACATTTCTCTTTTGTATAATTTAAAATAAAAATTATAAAAATAAACTACAAAATCTAAATAATTGAATCGTCCTTATGTGTTTGTCTGAAAAGCCTGCCTTTCTGTTTTATATTTAAATGGTGGTCTACATAAAAACAAACCCTCTCATGTTACATAAAACAAACCCAGAAAGGGTCCATGCACCAGAAGAGAATGAATTGTATTCCACCTAATCTTGTTACTTTCCCACACACAAATCAATGGGTTTGTGCTCTCTTGTACTTGTACTAATTCAGTGGAAAGAACTGGGGGGGATGTGATGGATCGATGGAGAACTTTTACAAGGTGATAATGACTGGAAAAAAGAATAATTGTGCCTATGATCCTCATGCCAAACACCTTTGTCCCTGTTCCAACACTCAACTTACCCTCTTTCACTTTTTGAGCTGGCAACCTAAACCAATTGCAGAGGTAGTAGTGGGTGCCCGATAGCTAGGAAGATCACAAGAGTGACAAGTACACTGAGTAATGGGCTGTGTGTGTTGTGTTTTTTGTCTTTTTATGTTAAAATTTAGGGTAATGTATAATTTATACCCTTAAAATATGTATATAATTTTTATGATTAATAGTATTTTTGATATTTAAAATATGTAGGTTTTGTCAATTTGGTCCTTAAAATATTTAATTCATTTTTAAATAGTCTACACTGATGGGTCGTTAAAATTTTTACGGAATAATTAGTTGTTGGTCACATGATACCATTTGAAAGAGGGACATATAACAACTTCCGTCAAAAAACTTAACGAATTGTCTAATTTGGAGCCAAAATAACACAAATTAAAACTTTAGAAATCAATTTGACAAAATTAATATAATAAGTATTAAACTGATAAAAGAAACATACTTAAGGGACTAAAAGTACTATTAAAAGTGACCAGTAGCTAAATATCTTGATTTCATATATTTGGAGTCATTAATTATAAATAAAATAAAATAATAAAGTACGACATGTTACGATAATGTTAAAAAATAAAAATAAAAATATGGTACCAAAAAAAATAAATGTTTAGTACCAAAGTCGAACCGGACCACTTTCAATATCATTAACGCAAATTATTTTTATTTTTTTTATAGAGTGTTTACATTTATGTCAATTATATTTTCAAATTTAAATATTGACCACCGTAACTCAAACAGATTTCATAAAATGATTAGACATTAGAGAGTACCAGAAAAGTTAAACTTAAAACCTCTAATTATTATAAGTCAAATGAGTTATCAGAAACTCAATCGGTAAACCACCGTTAAAGGCTGTTAACGCAACTTGTTGGATTCAGACCGTAATGCTGAATTACTTTTGAGAATCCCGAGGCTATTCCCTCAAAAGCAATCGTGGGGTTTCAAGAAAGTAGTAGTGACGTCGATGGATCGCCCAAATCTGAAACCAAAAAGGCCCACCCATAAGATGTGTATCTTGAACTCGTACTTGCAAACAAAACAAACCATCCATCCCGTGAATCATATTTATTCCATATGATTTTCTCATAACCTGAATTATTTATTTATTTATTTATTTTTATTGTGAACCGAGTATAATATATTCCGGTCTAAAAAATAATCTCTTTTTTTATGTAGAATAATAACATGTATATCTAATTGTTTTTAAATCTACCAGTATTGAAAGTTTTGTGTACTACACTGTCTTTTATTTATTAACTAGTCATTACCCGTGCCTGAAGGCACGATAGAACAAAAAATTTGAGTCTTAAAAAATCTATATCCTATATTAAATAATAATTTTTCTTTCATTTATTTATTTGATTAAATCATTCAAAATTTATTTTTACCCATTATTTTTTTAAAGATATTGACAAAATTTTCTCGAAATATGAAATTCGATAAATTTTTTTAACAAAATTATGTTAAATTATAAATTAATCAAATATTAAATGGTTGAACATGTAATAGAAATGAGTGATGTGATGATTTTAAGGGGAAAATGCATAGCAGTATAGGAGACTTATGTGTTTTATATAGCAATATAGGGGAAAATGTACAGCAATATAGGGGACTTACAATCTGGCAGCAATATGGCAGATTGGAGAGAGAGAGAGAGAGGGGCAGAGGGTTTAATTGGGGGTGGCGTGTGTTTGGGTTCAAAATGGGCGGGATTTTTTTTTTGGGTTGAGATGCATTGCAAGCCATTGGATTGAAATGGAAGAAATGAGATGAAAATGTGGGCCTTTGAATTAAAAGTTGATTTAATCTGAGCCGTTCTTATGCTTTTCCAAATAAATTAAATTTTAAAGTAGAAAAAGATTCAAAATGAGTCCTATCTTATTAGTAAAGATGTACGTTTAAATAAATCTTTTTGAATAAATTAAAAAAGTAACTTTGTCTAAAATATAAAAAATGTGATTAATTCATAATTCATAAAAATGAAATACTTGCTGGGTAGCAATATGTAAATAAACCACCGGGCCAACTGACACCATCTATAATCTATAATATAAAATAGGGTAGATTTTAATAAGTTCATCCGATAATTTTAAATAAACTTATCTAATTCTCATCCAACATCCTTCTCAAAATCAATTACATTGCACCGTACTTTTAGATACGGGCTACCCCTAGTAAACAAATAAAAGAAAAATTTGGAGGTTGACCCCCCTATATAGATTTATTTAGAGATAAGTCTGTCAAAAAAATTTATTTGATTTTAAATTTATTTTTTTGTCAATTTTACTATTGTACCACTTCCTTGTAAAAATGTTATAAACGATGTTTATGGACACAATAACTAGCTATATACATCTTCTTCATAATCGCCTTCCTTATCCAAAAAATAAGAAACCGACATTTACCAAAAATCGTTCATATTCAAATTTCAAACTCATTACATTCCATAAAATACATTTCAATTTACTATATCCCAGTTTACTTTGGACTCAATTAACAAAATATTAATATTTAAGAAAAAATAATAGTAACATACTCAACAAAAACAGTAACATGATCACTAAAAAAAATAGTAACATGTTCACAAAAAAATAATAACATGGTAAAAAAGTAATAATAATTAGGGATTTAATTCTGTTAAAGTGGGCATTAACCTTGTAACCAAAATTAAAGAGAACTCATACATTAGTATTAAATTACAGTGTTATAGATTTTGACTTTGTTGTTTTTTTTGTTGCGCAAGACAATCGAGTATTTCTTGGTTATATTATTGTGGAAAAAGTTTATGTTATTATACGTGAACTGAAAAATAGAGTTCAAAATTTCGATATCTTGATGTTCACAATTGGTGTTGAGTGTCGTAATTCAACTGTCAATTGAGTGTTACTACTTGTCATTTTGTAAAATTTTAATTTGTGGATTGTATTTTCACTGAAATCATTCAGAAGTTAATGACACTGTACAAAAAATTATTGTCTTATATTTTGTTAAATTAGATGTGTTATTGAACGCAAAGTTTTGATGTTATTGTGAATATTAAAATGCATATTACATAATATACGTCTTAAGGCTTGCAATTGTATGTTAAAATTCACTATAGTAATATTAGTGTTAGTATAGTAACACGACTGTACTAGTAACATGATCCTAATTGTAACTTCAATCATATAGTAAGATGAATGTTACTATATATTAATATACATATTATTGAACTCTATTAGCATTGTTCAACCTCCCTATATATAAATATTACTGTTGTTCAAAAAATTTTGTGATCTGATTTTGATTTAATAGACCAACAATATATTCATACATTAAGCTTCCCATATATAACAATTAGAATATATAACTTCCATATAACAATTCCGTTAATTATCATAATATTTAATAAACGGTTTCCATATATAACTCAATCAAGAGTTTCCATATATACCTCAATAATCTAATATATGCGACCTTCCATAACTGAACAAAATTAACACCGTTAGGAGTAATTTTGAAATTTAAAAAATAAGTTGACTTAAATACCTACATTAAAGTTTAAATTTAGACTTACCCCAAAATAAGTTTTCTTTCAAAACTCAAATCATTATAAGTTCATCTAGGGGAATTCAACCTCAATTTTTACCAAATAAAATGTTTGCTTAGGACCCCCCAAAAAATGAGAGACCCAAAATTATATTTTAGTCTTTATAATATGAGTCAATTTGACTTAAGAATATTATAGAATAAGAGTCCAGAAGAAACAAATTTGATTATCTCTCTTATTTTTTTAATAAATTTTACACTAGTCCACCAACTCATGGTCACATTTGACATCACTTACCTAAAAAATCACACATTCTCTCTTTGTTTGTTGTCAATTCAATCACTCCCCATAATTAGGACATATACAAATACATTTACATAAACAAATCGTGTCTACATCTCTCTCACACACACATACTCTTTTAATCTCTCTCATTCATATGATTTTAAGTTCATAATGCATTAGAAAATAGCAGTCATAAAGTAGTATAAATCATCTTTCTTCATTGAAAAAATTGGCATAACTATAAAATAAAATATATATTTACAACATGTTTGTAAAGATCCCGTTTAACGTTTTCTCTTAGGGCCCCAAATTTTATTGAGCCGGCACCGATAACACACTCATATATGACGACTAGTCTGCTCCACGAAGAATTGGAATCCTCATTCCAACTTGAGTTGGGTCTTGAGGATTATACGATTAAAAGTAATGTTACAGAATTCAAATGAAATCGAAAAAATTGTAATATAAATGCATATCATCTATTGAATGAGTGAATTCTTTCAACTTTATAGTGAAACCCACTCATCCAACATTCATTTAAGAAATGATATACATTTAAGTTGTATTTTTTAGGTTTTCTTTGCATTGTGTAACATTTTCTTGAGATTAATAGCTTGGAAGAATGAAAAAAACCTGAATAAAAAAATTAGAACAAAAACACTACAAATTCTACTAAAAGAAATAATTAAAAATAAAGAAACATTATCAAATTAGTGTTGTCTCTATACTATGGATAGTTCAAATTAGTGTTGTCTCTATACTATGGATAGTTCAGAGGTGGCCTCGAGTCATATAATTGTTCCCTCCCTCCCTCGGAAAGGAAATGCCAAGAAAAAGCTAAGAGTGGAGAATTATTCGTTTATAGGGCCCTCACGTACGTCAAGCTTTAGCAGAAATCACAATGGTCTAATCCATGCACGAGCGACTCAAACTTTACTACTTGGACATCCCATAGCTCTTGCTTATATATATAATCATCTATTTCCATTCCTTCTTCACTACAGACTCTAGATCTACAGGGAGAGAGAGAGAGAGAGAGAGAGAGAGAGAGAGAGAGAGAGAGAGAGAGAGAGATGGGGACTAAGGAAGTGAAGCCCCAGTTGACCAAAGGCTTGTGGAAACCAGAAGAGGACTTGATTTTGAAGAAGTATGTGGAGACTCATGGAGAAGGTAACTGGGCAGCTGTTTCTCACAAGTCAGGTAAATCACCATGCACCATCCCTCTTTTCAAGATACAAACTGTCTACTAGATAACTATTTAACTTCTCTCTCTCCCCCTCCCTCTCCCTTCTAGGTTTGACGAGGGGTGCCAAGAGCTGCAGGCTGAGATGGAAGAATTACCTGAGACCAAACATAAAACGTGGTAGTATGTCAGAAGACGAAAAGGATCTTATCATCAGATTGCATAAGCTTCTGGGCAACCGGTCAGTGACTACTTCAGTTTTATCACTTTCCAAAAGTTTTGAGAAATGTATCTGATTATGCTACTATTAACTATGAATACCTTTTGCTATATAGCATCGTCCCTTATACTTTTACAAACATTTAAAGGGTCAACTGAGACTAAATTTCTGAATTCGTCTTTAAATACAAATATAATTTTGTAAAACATTGGTGAAATTTGAACTCGTGTTCCTTGGGACATATAAACTCACCAAATTTCTCAAACTCTACTCGAGAAATCCTATTATGATTAAATTCTCATGTAGATTCAGCTTAGCTTGAGATATCTTTTCTCAGGTAATTGTAACTCCCAAGATTATAAACCCATGATTGTTCAAATTTTCAAGTTTTCAATTAATTGAGCTAGTTTTGGACACAATAATTCGAACAATCCGGGATTGGCCGCACTGTTTCTATAACCTTAATCATGTATAAATGTCTAAAAGTATAGTATTTTTGTATTAGAATGATTTTAGACTACTTTTATAAAATAGTAATTAAGCATGCTTTTACATTTTTGACGAAATTGTTTTTTGTTTTAAAGAAAATTACTTAGAAAAGGCATTACGAAACGGTAGCTTAACTGTTTCTTCTCCATAGCTGGTCGCTGATTGCCGGTCGGCTTCCTGGTCGGACAGACAATGAAGTGAAGAACTACTGGAATACCCATTTGAACAAGAGACGCCCCCGAGGCGAAAAAACTAACATAGATCCCAACAACAAAAAGTACAACCCATTACCAAGTTATGAGCCTATTCACAAAGAAAACGAAGAGAACAGTACCAATGGCAAAGGAGAGGGATTGACTAAAAATGAAGATGGTGGAAGTACTGTTTCATATCCTTGGATAGAAGACATTAAAAGCTACTTCTGTGACATAAAATCTCCTCCGTTGGCTATCGATACTTCACCATTCTTGTTCGAGGATGAGCTTTTGATGCCTATCATTGACAACAATGTCTTGTTTGAAGCATTTGGGAGCAGTGGAGATCAAAGCTTAGAGGGTATGATGCCATTCCAGCAATGATGTGAGGGAGAAAGTTAGTGGGAGGAGCGAAGTTAGGTTCGTTAATGAACAATTATTTGTTATGTTCGTATGTTGTGAGAGCAATAAAGGTACTTGGAGTAGTTATGGTATGAGTAATAGTTGACTAAATTTGTTGCTCAAATTCATTGCTGGAGTTGGATTACCAATGGACCGACCCAATGCTAATCTAACGACAGCGAAGGATTTGATTAGCAAATTTGGTCTAAGAAACATTACTCTACAAATACCAAATCAGGCCGTGGCATTTGAATTACATTGTTTGTACCAAATTGTTTACTGATAATGCTTATCAATTGAATGTGATGATTTGTATTTGATTTGACAAAAAATTTTGATAAATTATTTGGTATGTGTAGCAGTATTGTTGGCTTATTAATTACATAGACTATAGTAGATAGTAAGTTTTCTTAAAATAAACACATCATACCTAGAATTGGAAATTTTTTTTGTGTGGGTTTAATACATTACGTGACAGTGTCAAGTAGAATACATCACTAACAAAATATTTTAAATTCTTAATGAATAATTGTCATTTATCATATATTTTCCCAGATTTTTTCTTTCGAAAAAATCAAGTTTCGTGGTCCACAAGCTAAATTTTTTCTTAACAAATTCTATTAAAAAAAGTAATGTATATAACACGTAAAATTTTGAATTTGTATACTAAATATTTTATTAAATTCTATTAATATTAATGATCAAATCAATAATTAATAGGTTTCACTCAAAAAAATTGCAGGGGACGCATAACTTCAACCATTCCATTCAGTTGACAAGAAAGATTTGATAAAAAAATCTTGATATGAATGGAGGGTGCAATGATATGGTACCAAAACTTACAATTTTAATATCGTACCAAAAAAAAAAAAAAATCTACATCGCTGATTTAAATTGAGGTGATTTACAATCACTAATTATGTATACGATAAATTAAGCTAAAATAGTTAAATAATAAATCTTTCCACGTGCTGTATTTTGATTGAATAAATAAAATATAGTAATAAAAAAATATTTTTTAATATCATATTAAAATTCGAATAACCATATTGGTGCACCTCGCAAGGTCATTGGTAGGAGGAGACAGAGTTTGATGGTGGAAAGACCGCAGGGGTAGCTTTCACTTTACAGAGAAAAAGATTCGTGTGGATTGCTGGGGGGGAAAAAGTGGTATATCATTGTTGGAAATAATGTAAAAGTGCAAGGAATCAGTCGGCAATCTAAATAAAACAACCAAACATCACAGCTCAACGGATATAGATGTTCTTCTTGGCTCACAACGACACATCTTGAGTAGACAGGAAAAATCTAACGTATTCATGTCGATTGGTAAAAAAAACTTTGATTTGTAAAGGATTCTTAAAAATTGTGAAAATAAACCACAAAATATTTTTTTTTTGGTACCTTAGACTTTTCTTAAATTGTAACTTAATAATATTTAGGGGCTGTTTGGTACGGGGTATAGTAAGTTTGATAAGATGAATTTGGAGAAAATAGTCTAAAGAACCCTTAAATTTCATGTTTGTATAAAAAAATCACTTTCAAATTTTCAAACCTAATCCGTAGTTGGCCCGATGATTAAACTCATGATCATGAGTTTCGTCAAACTTAAGAGGTGGGTGAGTTTGAAAAGATGGATCCGGGGTTAAGGACCTAAAGACAATTGTACCCCTTAACATGAATATAAGTTGGGTTGATCAATGATAAAATAATTATTTACAAGACAAATAGTTATTAATAATTATGATATATTTGTGAGTCATATATGTGTATGTGTTGTATATCAAACATAGGTATGAACCGGATTGAATGATGAATTTTATCTTTAGAAAGAGGGATTTAAGTTTAAAAATTTTTGAAAAAATCAACTCAAACCTCCCCTAATATTCATTCAAACAAGCCCTTAGAGTTAGAACTTTAGGTTTGACTCTAAAAGGATAAAAGGGTAAATACGTTTGCAAATAAACTATGCACTTAATATTATATTTGTGAACCCTACAAAACTCAATTCATGGGCTAAATTCCAAATAAACAGAGTAGTAACTATAAATTACTTTCCGATATCGAAAGTTGATTATTATGATCAAATAAGATTAAACTATTACCAAAAAAGGCCAAGCTACGATTTTATGAAAATTTTTGAACATATTGAATGGTAATTTTGACATTTTTGACTCGAAACTTGATCTCATTAATCATTAATTTTTCAATTTTCTTAGGTAGAAGTTGAACTCGGAAACATAGTATTATGCTTAAACCAAATTGAAAAAAAAATATATTCGAAAAAAGCATAGAAAAAAAAAAAAGGAAACATCGATACTCTTTATAGTAGTTTGGGGGCCTATGTACGCTAAAAAAATGTGGTACTACTACTATCATACTAAAATTTATCTGTGGTCCTAAATGATGATGGACTAATAATACTTCCGGTGTCACAGGTACTTGGACAACCTACAATGGGTCCATTTCCCCAGGGAATGAATTGTAATCCATCTGGTCAGAGTACTACAAAAAAAAAAAGAAAAAATAATTATTACAATTATGATAAAAATTAATATAAATATGATAAATTATTCACAAAAATAATAATTTTTTGTCCCAAATAAAAAAAATTATTATTATATTGATAAAAATACTCATAAATAAATATGATAAATAACTCACAATAATAATTTTTTTTAAAATAATTATAAAGATATGGTACGAATTTTTTTTTAGAAGCATAGTCAAGTCCAGTCCAATCTAATCCTGTTACTTTCTCAGACAAACTAATCAATGAGTTTGTGCTCTCTTGTACGGAGGCAGTGGAATGATATGGGGATGTTGGAGAACTTTATAAAGTGATAATGCTTAAAGAAAGTTATAAATCAGCGGTGGGGGTCCAAGGAGAATAATATGGGTATGATCCTGCTAAATACTATTGTCCCACCCCCAAGACTCACCTTCCTCTTCTCATTTTGAATTGGCTAACCTTAAACAAATGAGCACCTAATTAATTCGAATAGGAAGATTTCAAAGGTGTTTAGACTCTAGAACTTAAACTAGAATCTATTGTTTGTGGTATTTCAAATATAGTAAAATTAATTATTGAAAATTTTGATTTGAAACTTGTAATATATAATAAAACAGTAACAATTAAATGTAAAACAGTAACAATTAAATGCAAAACAGCTGCACAAAAAATTGAAACAGTTACAGAAGAATTAACGAAACAGTTATAGTATTCTTACCGAAACAGTTATGTGTAACTGTTTGTTTAAACAATATAAATACTAATCTGGTTGCAGAACATGAACTGTTATTGAACTTTAAGTAGATAAATGCTTGTGTTTGACTCTATATCCTTAAGAGAGATTTTGCCCCCACTCACGATGCTTATGAAATATAAAGGGTTTGCCTCTTAGGATACAATGATCTTCATACGAGTATAAGTAGCACTCAAATCTACTTGCCAAACAAACAAAAAACTGTGTTATGTACTCTCCAAATTCAGACTGTCTTAATGATGTATGAGATTGCCTTAAATGACTAAGAATGTATTGGATGCAAAAATGATCCGGATAGTCACCATCTGAACAGATACAACCCAACTGTCACATGTAGCCAGAAGACATCACTTGTATAACTGTTCTCTATGAACAGACACAACTCAAATTTCGGACTAGAGGGAAGCAAAAAATCTGAATCAATGCGCGATCTAATGGATATCAAAATTAAATTTCAGATTAAGAAATTCACGTCCAATTAATTAAACGAATTTTCTCCAAAAAAGATAAGGCTTGGTCTAACCCACATCCACACTCGTACTCGAGCCCAACCCGAACGGGTTGGGTCGTGGTGTGGTGGCCGGGGGGGAGGGGGTGGTGCGTGCGTGTTTGTGGTAGAATGGAAAGCATGTAGGCGTTTATTCCGCTCATGAAATTATGGTACCCCTTGGGGCCTAATTTCATATAGCAAATTTGGCCTATATATGCTCATGTAGAACTTATTTCTCAACCAATATAGGATTTATATCAAATTTTACATTGCATAACTTCTATTTTTATATTTGAAGCTTATTTTCTTATTCATTTTTTACTCAATTTGAGCAAGTGAATATACTACATTATTCTCCTCATGGAGTAGAATATGAACCCACAAAAGTTTACTCAAAACAACGAATGGGCTTCACTTTAATTTAGGCTCATAGTCGACCAAAAATTCAGTTTTTACGCTTAAGAAACTATTTTGTGTAACTATTTTGATTCAACAATCTCCCAAATGAATGAAAAATTGGCTATTAGTATGCAAATGATAATGCTGATACACTATAGAGAGTACATATTTGAAAAGATCGTGCATCGAGATAAGTAGCTTTTAGCCTTGAACATTCCCTAGTGAAAGCCCATTGGATTTATCAGCTAAATAGTGAACGTAATGTGTTGAACTATTCAGCTATTTGATAAATCAGATCGAATAGACTTCACACAGTCTCTTTCCTAACACAATTGGTTCTCATATTGTGTTCATTTTGGTCATGAACAACTCCTGATTTTTATGAGTGCTTTAGAGAATTCAGCTTTTATAAATTCTCACAGAAGCAACCCTTTCACACTCATATAGGTGACTCCTATTAGGAATATCCTACAATATACCACTTGGATTTTTCAAGGTATAAAAGTTATTAAAAGCATAGCTTATCCTAATAGACTCTGCAGACAACACTAGTTTATCATAAGAATAAATAGGAGAGAATATCTCCTTAGTGCTTCTTTTGAATCACGCATAATTTGGTTGTCCCTTTGAACCTAGATCTTGAGATCTCCAGTCAACTAGGTTGGATTGCCCTTAAGGTAACTCTTGTGTCATAAGCTTTAGTTTCATTCTCCTCTATATGCAATTTATTTGCTCTCTCATCAAACCTTTAGTAAGTGGATCCGCTAGATTATCCTTTGATTTTATATAATCAATAAAAATAATCTCATTTGAGAGCAATTGCCTAATGGTATTATGTCTACGACATATATGTCTAGACTTACAATTATACATGTCACTCTGTGTCCTACCAATTGCAGATTGGCTATCGCAATGTATACAGATTGTTGGAATAAGTTTAGGCCATATTAGAATATCCTGTAGAAATTTTCAAAGCCACTCAACTTCCTTCCTTCTTTATCTAATGCAATAAATTCAGATTCCTTTGTGGATCTGGCAATATATGTTTACTTAGAGGATTTTTAAGATACACTTGCACCACCAAGTGTTAAAACATAATCACTTGTGAATTTTGTATATTTCATATCAGATATCCAGTTTGCGCCACTATTCCCTTCAAGTACAATTGGATATCTTGTATAATGCAATTTAAAATTCAGGGTATATCTTAGGTATCTAAGAACCATGATAATTGCCTTCCAATGGTCTACTCCTGAATTATTTATATATCTACTCAATTTACTAACTGAGTATGCTATATCCGGTCTGGTGCAGTTCATGACATACATTAGACTGCCAATGATACGAGAGTATTTCAATTGTGATATGTTTTGACCAGTATTTTTAGACAAATAAAGATTTATATCAACTGATATTCTAACAATATTGTTTTTATCTTTGTCGAACTTCTCAAGTATTTTCTCAACATAATGTGATTGAAATAATATAAGTCCACTAGATATTTTAGAAATTTTAATTCTTAGTATAACATCTGCAACACCTAAATCTTTCACGTCAAACTTACTAGATAATATTTTTTTGGTAGTTGTAATAATATTATTATTATTATTATCTAAAATAAACATATCATCCACGTATAGGCAAATAATGACATGTCTATTATTTGTGTCCTTGACATAGACACATTTATCACATTTATTAATTGTGAAACCATTAAACACCATTACCTTGTCAAATTTCTCATATCATTATTTTGGTGCTTGTTTTAAACCATAACAAGTCTACACCCCTTCTTCTCTTGTCTTGGAGAAACGAACCCTTCGAGTTAGTCTATATAAATTTTCTTATTTAAGTCATCATTTAAGAAAACTGTTTTCACATTCATTTGGTGTTCTCAAGATTATGCAACGCTGTAATAACTATGAGCATACAAATAGATGTTATTCTCATGACAGGATAATATGTATCAAAGTAATCAAGATCTTCCTTTTGTTTGTAACCTTTAGCTACAAATTTAGCCATATACTTATCAATTGATCCATCAGTTTTTATTTTCTCTTGAAAATCCATTTACACCCTAATGGGTTACTCCCTGGAGAAAAATCTACCATTTCCCAAGTGTGATTTTGCATTATGGACTCAATTTCACTATTTATAGCTTCTTTCCACATCGGTGGTTCGGGAGTAGACATCGTTTCATTGAAGCTTTGAGGCTCATTTTCTAACAAATATATTAGAAAATCTAGACCCTAGGACTTGGAATTCTTGCCCCCTTACGGCGTCAAAGTGCCTCTTCACTTTTTTCATCTATAGACTAATAGTCTATATTATTAGTCGCAGTGTAATTAGTTCTTTTAAGAGAACTTCCATCGCATGCATTTTTAATAGGAAAAATATTTTCAAAGAATGATGAATTTCTTGACTTAATGATTGTATTGACATGTATATCAGGAATATCAAATTTATGCATGAGAAAACGATATGCACTTCAATTTATTGCATAACTAATAAATATACAATTAATAGTCTTAGGTCCTATTTTAATCCTTTTGGAAATAGGAACCATCACCTTAGCCAAACACCCCCCCCCCACTTTTAAATATTTGTAGGAAAGACTCCGACCTTTCCATAATTTATAAGGAGTTTTGTTTAACTTCTTATGTGATAATTTATTCAAAATATAGTTTGCTAAAAGCAAAACTTCCCCCCACAAGTTCTGAGGTAATTTCGAACTAATCAATATGACATTCATCATCTCTTTCAATATTCTATTTTTATGTTCAGCAATCCAATTTTGCGGGGGTGTATAAGGCGTAGAAGTTTGGTGAATAATTTCATGTTATTGACAGAACCTATCGAAATGTGCGTTATATTCACCACCTCGATCACTTCTTATTGTCTTAATCTTTTTTGTCAAATTGATTCTCAACCTCATTCTTATAATGCATAATTTTTTTCAATGCTTCATCTTTACTCCTTAGCAAATATACATAACAATATATTGTACAACCATCAATAAATGTAACAAAGTACTTCTTTTCACATTTAGTTTGAACATATTTTAAATCACATGTATTACTATGAATTAAATCTAGAGGTTCAGTACTTCTTTCAATATTATGAAATGATACGCTAGTTAATTTTGATTCAACACATGCCTCACATTTATGATTTGCATCAATATTGAATTTAGACAAAAATTTCAAATTCATTAATTTATGCAAAGTATCCAAATTATCATGTTCTAATCTACCATGCTATACATTGTTAGACTCAAGCATATAAGCAGAAGATGTGTTCTTATTATTAAAATAGGATACAATTGTCATTACATTTATCTTAAAGAGCTCATCGCTCATATATCCCTTACTTACATAAATTTCACTCTTGGTGAGTACAAATTTGTCGGACTTAAACATCAACCTAAAACCCTTCTTACTCAACAACGATCCAGACACAAGATTCTTTTGAATTTCTAGAAAATGTAACATATCATTAAGAGTAAGTTCTTTTCCAGAAGTCATCTTCAATATAACATTTTTTTTGCCTTCAACTTTGGAAGTAGAAGAATTTTTCATGAATAGTTGTTCTTCATTATTAATTGCGTCATATGAAGAGAACATTTTTTTATCCGAACATGTGTCTAGTGGCTCCGGTGTCCACCCACCATTCCTTGGTGTTTCCTACAAAGTTCACTTTGGATACTACAACATAAAAACTCATGTTAGAAATATTTTTAGAAATTTTTTTACCTTGGTTATATTAGCTTGGGTAGCTTTCCTCTTGTGGTTCTCTTGTGCTTTACGGTTCGACAATCCTTTGCACGATGCCCCAATTTATTGCACATAAAATAGTTACCTTTGAACCTTTTGGAATCACCACCTTTGGCCCCTTATTGGTCAACATACTTCATTTTCTTGTTGATTTTATGTCATTCTTCAATTACATGTGTTTTTGACTCCATAGAATGATTATCAACTTTCTTTTTGGAGACTCTATTTTCCGCCTGAATCCTCAATCTCACGATCAAGTCTTCAAGTTTCATTTCTTTGCATTTGTGCTTCAAATAATTTTTGAAGTTCTTCCAATTTGACGGTAATTTCTTAATAATTGCAGCCACTTGAAAAAATTCACTAAGCACCATCTCTTTGACATGAATCTCATGTAGGATCACTTAAAGATCTTGAACTTAACTTATGATAGTCTTAAAATCCACAATTTTGTAGTCAAGTAATCTGCCTACAACGAATTTTTTCATTTTGGCATCCTCTGTCTTGTATTTTTTATCCAAGGATTCTCATAATTCTCTTGTCGTCTTGATTGGACTATACTCATTATATAATGTGTTATCCAATCTATTGAGGATATAATTTTTGCACAAAAAATTAGAATGTTTCCATGCATCTATCACAACAACAACTTGACAGTCGGTTTCATTCTCACTACAAACAGAAACATCTTCATGAAGAAATTTTACAAGATTTAATGTAGTAAGACAAAACAACATTTTCTATTGTCATCTCTTAAAATCGTTCGCATTGAACTTTTTGGCCTTCTCCCCATGAGACAAATGAGTAGGTACAGAAATTGGCATCACATACATAACATGATTTATAGTAGCAGGAACATTATTATCATTTGCAACAATTTCTGATAAATCAAGATTACAAAATATTCAAACATAAGAAAACAATAACACTTTTCAAATCAAGTAATTAAAACAGAGACAATCTATGTTTCTGTTTAGTGTCATTGTTTTTGATGTTACTGTTTTAACATTTCTGTATGGTGTCACTATTTGGTGTAACTGTTTAAATAATACACATAAATAAAGTCACTGTTTGATATAACTGTAATAGTTTGTTGTAACTGTTTAAATCAAACATATAAACAGGACATTTAATTTTTTACAAAATTTTTCAAGTCTCTTCAAAATATCACAGATTGTAAAAAATAAGTTTTAATAATTTGCAATATTTTAGAATAATTTAAAATATTAAAACATGTATCAAAAGAAAAACAAACAATTATATAAATTGAAAATCTGTCTTAAGATTGTTGTTTGTGGTATTTTAAATATAGTAAAATCATTTATTAAAATTTTTGATTTAAAACTTGTAATGTATAACAAAATAGTAACAATCAAATGCGAAACAATTACACAAAAAATTGAAACATTTGTAGAAGAATTAACAAAAATAGTTATAAAAATCTTAGTGAAACAGTTACACGTAACTATTTGTTTAAACAATATAAATACTAGCTCGGTTGCAGAACAGAAACTGTTATTGAATTTTAGGTAGATCAAAGCTAGTGTTTGACACTCCTTAAGATAGATTTTGCCCCCACACATAGTGATTATGGAATATAAAATGTCTGCCTCCTAGGATACAATGATCTTCACACGAGTAGAAGTAACACGCCAATCTACTCATCCAGCAAATTCGAAATTGTGTTGTGTACTGTCCAAATGCAGATTGTCTTAATGATGTATGAGACCGCCTTAAATGACTAAGAATGTATTGGATAAATTGGATGCAAAAATGATTATGTGACTATGTTATTTATAGAGAGAATGATGACTGAACTGGATAGTCACCATCTGAACAGATGTAACCCAACCGTCACATGCAGCAAGAAGACACCACTTGCGTAACTTTTCTTTATGAACAGACACAACTCAAATATTGAACCGGAGGGAAGCAAAAAATTCGAACCCGTGCGATCCAATAGATATCGAAATTAAATTTCAGATTAAAAAATTCACGCCCAATTAATTAAACAAATTTTCTCCAAAAAGATAGGGTTTTGTCTAACCCAAACTTGTACTCGAACCCAAACCCGGCTCGGTTGGGTCTGGTCGTGGCGTGGAGGGCGAGCGGCGCATGCTCGTCTGTGGTAGAATCGAAGGCATGTAGGTGCTCGCTTCACTCATAAAATTGTGGTACCTCTTGGGGTCCAATCCCATATAACAAATTGACTTATATATGTCCATGTAGAACTTCTTCCTCAACAAATGTGGGATTGATGTCAAATCCCACATTGCACAACCTCTATTTTCACATTTCAAGAGGGTCACTTTGGAGCCTATTTTTTCATTCATTTCTTATTCGATCTGAGCAAGTGAATATACTACATTATCCTCCTCATGTATTAGAACATGAACCCACAAAAATTTACTTAAAACAACGAATGGGTTCAACTTTAATTTAAGCTCAAAGTCGACCAAAAATTTAATTTTTACACTTAAGAAACTGTTTTGTGAAACTGTTTTGGTCCAACATAATTCGTGTTTCTGTCTTGATGATTATGTCAATCATTTGTATATGTTGGTATAGTCTAATATATATAATTATTAGATTCACTATAATTATAAGTCAAAATTAAGGTAGGGTAAGCCTTAACGTGGTAAGTGATTTGTAACCAACTATAAAATTACACCCATGGATTCTAAATCTCGATCACTATCCATTGGGTCTTCTAATGGATAAACTGACTTATGCTTGTGTTCATTTTCTATCTTGATAAGTTAATGTAATAATATTTTAAACGTTATTTAGTTTAATATCTCAGAGTTATTTTTTTGTGTCAATTAGTTAAACTAGTTGGGGAAAATACATTGTTCTTTATTTCTTATCATTTTCAAGTCCTCAACATGTTTCAAACATAGATCTCTAGTGATAACAATAATGTGGGTTTCCGAGACCTAAGCATTCCAATGTTGGTTTCATATATTAATATTTATCATGTATATCTGCAAAAAGTAAATAAATAAATAGATGACAAAAAGAGCCTCTTAGTAGACAATAAATGACCATGTAAATTTGATATGTAGTTATCATCAACACTGTTAGTTCTGGAGTAAACAAGAAATCCAAGAGTAACTATTGGTTAGAAATAAAAAAAAAGCAATGTTTATATCTTCTAATTATTAGTAATATGGAAAAATGATCCATGAGGAAGAGGAAAAGAAAAAGAAATATAAAATATATAAACAAATTTCAGTTAATTTTCATTCATCCAAATCTAAACAAAAATAATTTTTCTCATGTTTTTGATAAATACAGAAGTCTAAATGGCAAGAAATGTATGGAAGCCTATATGCACATGAGGACTATACAAACAGGACAATAGCACCCAATTACTAATTGCCATGAGAAAAAAAAAATAACAAATTACTTGAGAATGGAGAATGTCGTGAGAAAGTATAACAAAAAATTTGCAGCATCCGCTACACATAAAGGCTGGGTTTGACCGAAATTAGTGAACTAACCTCATGTTGGCTAAAATTAATCTATTAAGCTATGTGAAAAAAGTAATGTAAAAATGGTAATCTTAAAAAAATTCATGTGCAAAATTATAGACAATTTCTAGGATATTCTATGTCTAATATAACAGAATAGTAGTGAAAAGGGGGCTCACAAAAAAGATTTTAGTACTTTCATGACTTCGATAGTTCTTCAATCTAACAAGCATTTATAGACTCAAACATTAACGCACAAAAAAAAAAGGGTTAATCTCATTTTGCACCCTAAAAGATTGTTCAAATCTCAATTTACACCCCCAAAGATCAAAAATCTCAATTTACACCCTCAAAGATAGAAATTTGTATCAATGTGCATCCCCAAAGATAAAAAAATCTCAATTTGCACCCTCAAAGATAGAAATTTATATCAATGTACACCTAAAATTAAATTAATAAATTATACATAGATCCTCTCATGTTTGTCACTTAATCATTTGAACTCTTTTACATTTAGAATATTCCCCTTACATCTCATGACGTTTGTGCATGTGTAACACATAACCATTTTTCGTTGATATCTGTTAATATAATCGTTAAAAAATATAATTTTATCCTAATAAAAAATTATAATTTCATATTACCTTTTATTTTGTGGATTCGATATACTCTAAAGTTGAAAATCAAGCTTACTATTTGAATGTCTAATAAAATGTAGATATTTATATAAAAGGTAATATGAAAAACATTATATAAATATTTACATTTTATTAGACATTCAAATAGTAAACTAGATTTTGAACTTTAAAATATATTGAACCCATAAAATAAAGGGTAATGTGAAATTATAATTTTTTATTAGGATAAAATTATATTTTTTAATGGTTATATTAATAGATATCAATGAAAATGGGTTACGTGTTATACGTGTACAAATGTCATAAGATGTAGGAGTAATATTCTAAATGTGAAGAGGTCTAAATGATTAAGTGACAAGTATGAGGGGATCTAGTTATAATTTATCAATTTAGTTTTAGGTGCACATTGATACAAATTTCTATCTTTGAGGGTGTAAATTGAGATTTTTTATCTTTGGGGTGCACATTGATATAAATTTCTATCTTTGAGGGTGTAAATTGAGATTTTTAATCTTTGGGGGTGCACATTGATACAAATTTCTATCTTTGAGGGTGTAAATTGAGATTTTTAATCTTTGAGGGTGCAAATTGAGATTCAAACAATCTTTCGGGGTGCAAAATGAGATTAACCCAAAAAAAAATTGGTTTTGTTTATAAAGTTTCTTGTCTGTGATCAAAATTAAAAAGAGAGCATGAAAAAAAGAAGTGTTAAAATTACTGTCATTACATTTACAACTATTATAATTACATACCAAATTACAAAAGTAACTTGTGACTGTAGAGCTGCCCTAAGGAAGAGAAGGGGCCGTAGAAGTCGAGAGGCTACATATAGATAATTTAATGGATGGTGAGACATTAAAAGTCACTCAAATAAATAAATGTATTTTTTAATGAATACTTATTCAAGTGTATGGTATTTTGGATATTTAAGAGTTGCTAGAGGGTAAAAGAGGGAAATAAATATTTTTCCAATATGTGTACATTTAGAAGTAATATAGATATACATGACTTTCAAATAATTTATATATGAATTTTTTGTTGTAGTTATGATTCCGAAAGATGTTTGGCCATACCCAAGGTGAAGAATTTCTCTATCTACTCATATAATTAAATTGGTTCATTAAAAATCCTCCATTACTCATTGTCCTCACCTATATCTCATTAAGATGATGCATTTTGGTTGCTCGGATCATAGAAAAGTGTTTGCTTAGGTATTGCACTGAGGTTATTGTGCACGGTGATTTTTTCACAATAAATGAATAGACAGATCCCTCCCTTGGTAAATGCGAGTTTTACCTAGAAAGTCGATGGTTTAGCGGTCCAAATGGTCCCGACTTATCGAGATGAACTCTGTCACTCAAAAAGAAAGGTTAGAAGGGCGCTCCCGAGTATTTTTTGGCGTGACCCCTCCGGCGATTAAGTCAGTACGTGAGAGAGGGGTGATAATTCACTATTCTATTGCTTGGGTGCGAGTGTGCGTACCTTTGTTTTAAATTTGTGAGAGCTATTTATACATCCATGGAGGTAATCATTATGGAAAGGTCACAGGTGGGTCCCTTCGAGAGGAAGCTCCTCATTGGCCCATTTGGAAGGTGGCCTGTGGAGCATGGTCCTTGGGCAGAGTGTCTTCCTTGTCATGTGAAAAGAAGTTTTTGCATTTAATGCTCTTCTTCTGAAATTCGCTGAGCAATAAATATGCCTCATCCTTTTAAAGGTTCATTTAATGTTTCCTTATGGTGGCTGTGTACGAGTAGGGGCACTTTTGTCCATTGCCTCCAAATTCTATACTCTGCACATCATGCGTCACTATTTTTGCTTACTGATTTGTCTATTTTGTAAATCTGATTGCCTTGGGAAAGGAAGCCTATGACTGGCATCCAACTTTGCTTCCAAGTTACAATAACCATCAAAATTGCTATTCACACTCCGCCGATGTGTAAGACTAGGTGCCAAGGTGACGTGTCTGGAGAAGGTCCCTTGGGGCAGAACATAAGCGAAGGGCACGTGTCACCCTAGCAATGCTCCAGGTTGCCAATGCCGAGGACACGTTTTTAGTCGAAAAGAGCTCCGATGAATGCATGCTGATGACATGTGTCAATCTATGTAGTGTTCGGGGTACCTTCATGCTAAGGCCACATGTCACTTTCAGAGCAATCAGAGGGATACTCATGACAAGGACACGCATCGCTCGAGGGAGTGCCCACATCCCTCATGCCAAGGATACGTGTCGATTCCCTGTTAAACTCCTAGAAATGTCCCATCAACTGCCCTTAGCCCTTGATCTTTGTATGACGAGAGAGACGTGACATGAGAAGATGAAAGGGCTTGATCCCTGCTCCCACGTTTATCCCCTTTCCCTTCCATGGGGTTTGTGCCTCATTTAATGCGCCCCTTCTCGTTCATCGTGTGCAATTATGGCGTTGAGCCTTATTTAAACAAATACCTCGCCCCTCTTATCTGCTTTTGCCAACTTCATGAGACAAGAGACTTTCACCAAAGTCTACTCGAAAAATCCATAGTTCATCTTGAAAGCCATCAAGTCCTCGGTGTTCACTGGGGAAAGAAGCCACCAACCTCTCCTCTGTAGCAGAGTTGTGCTAATTGATGAGTATCTGTCCTTTTTTTTTTTCTATCTTTTCCTTTTGTGGTCACTTTCCCTCTATTCATTCTCCTTATTGTCTTCATTTTTCTTCATTACGTCTTTAGTAGTGACCCTCAGGCTCCCCATCCTTAGGAAGCCTCACTTTTGAGTCCTATTTTCTACTAAAACCATGCCTAGACGTCATCGAAGTTCAAACGTTGAGGATGATGAGGCAAGTCCCTCAAGGCCAAGGAAATATACTATCAAGGGTCACCAACAAATTACCAATTTTAAGACCCATTACTCCATTCCTGTCGGGGTTACTATGAACAAGTTCATTTATGCACTCCACAATACCGGCGTTAGCACCGAGGTGGTCATGCATTTTTACACCAAAGCCATCATGGAGGGTGGCATCAAATTCCTTCACCACCTTATCCTTCTTCGTTTTTTATCCCGATTCTGCCTTTTTCTGGGGCAGTGTTGCCTAAAAAACTTTAGGATCATCATGGGAGTGGTGGCCCTAAACGAGCATCTTCAAGTCAACCTTAGCTTGAAAGACATCCTTTTTTGCTACACTTTGGTGAAGGTGATGCCTCAGCAGACATTTTATCTCAAGGCCCAAGACCCCTCTACGTACCTTATGACACACCTCCCAGACTCAGACAAGGGGTACAAGGACGACTTGCTAGTCTTTAGCGGTTAATGGGAGAGAGGAGTTGGCCCCAAGTACACCGATTTGTGGTGCCCCAAGGAATGGCGAACAACGTGTACGTAGACTTCTCTCTCTCTCTCTTCTTGGCTTTTATGACCTTGACGGATCATTGTCTATCTTTTAATCATTTACTTGTTGCTCTTTGTAGGAGTTTTCAATGTCGAGTTTGCTTCGCCCCCTTGGAACCTCGTCAACCTTGTCGACATCATCACCATTTGGGGATACCTAGGCAACGAGCTCAATCAGGCCCGCGCACATTTTGCTAGACTATACTCTGGGGTACAGAAACTTCTCCCAAACCCCCAACCATTCGATTCGGCTAGGTGGTCGGTGCTATCTTGGGATAACTTGGAAGAAGACCCTAACAAAGCCATTGAGACTGAGTTAAGGGTTGTCAAAGACACTACCACCGACGCTGAAGAGTTGAAGGATCCATCCACCACCATCCATGCCGAGGCGAGTAATTCAGGCAGGGATGTTTGACCATACTTCAACATTCTTCAAAACTTAAATGAAGAAGACGCTTTGGAAGTAGCCATATCCAATCCACCTTGCCTATCCCTTGGTCTGATCAAGGAGAGAACCACTTTTTCCATCGAAAAGGGGTCGTGGATTGGGCTCCAATGTCACACCCAATTAGGTTCGCACTTGCCCTTTCGGCGTTCCAATCCAAGGGTCCACACCCTTTCCCACTCCTCTTTTCGCAGACGCCCCTGTTGTGCCAACGCCAACTAGGTGCGGCCGAGGCCATGAAAGGGATGCTCAACATGAGGAAAGGAGAGTAAAGTAAAGCCACAATATAGTGGCCAAGGCAAAGGCATTCCTAATTCAACACCAACTCCAACACCGACGTCGACACCATTGCCGACGGTGACCCTTACTGTTTCGAAATGACGAGATAGAGCCCAAGATTGCGACAACCAGCCGGTCCTGGTGACTTACTCCATCATTGCCTCTCCCCACATTGCCTACGTCGTGAGTAAGGCAATCCATTTTGACTCCGACATGGTGATTCATCGGGCCATAGGAGCAATCACTTGTTTCACAGCCTTATCTAGAACTCCTTTGTGGTAAGGATTAGACACTTGTGAATTTTTTTCTTTCTTTGTTTTTTTAGCACTCCTCTTAGTGTAATCTTTCCCTTACATTGCTTTTAAGGTGATTCAACAAGTGTCTGTCATCGCTAAGCGCTTTCATGCTCATTGGGACAAGATCCAAGAGTGCGAGAGACTCCAAGCTGACCTAGAGAAGACCTAAGGAGCTCTTGCCTCAGATACGGAGGAAGTTGCTGCTCGAGACTAGAACCTATCTACTCAGGGAGCCCAGATTGTCGAGCTCTTTAAGGAGAGCCAAGCTACCAAAGGGAAGATTGACAAGATCATTGCTTCACCTGCCAACATTGAGAAAAAAATGACCAAGGTGACGAAGCAGGTGTCTTTGGCCGAGGCGAGGGTAACCGAGTCAGAGCAAACTTGTGCTTCGCTCACCCAAGAATTAGACAAATTAAGGGCTGAGTTGGAGAAGAAAAACAAGTCAGAATAGAAAATATTCGACCAATGCGTTGATGACATCTTGGTGGCTTTCGAAGAGACTAAGAGTGAGCACTTCAAGATTTGTTGGGACGAGGCTTTTCGGGTTGCTGGGGTCCTTGTCAAGTCTCTATTCTTCAAGGAGCACGAGTACACCTCTTTTGTATAGATAATGCAAGCCGTAGTCGACGTCGCGGCTGAAGATGCTAGGATGTACCAAGTCCCAAACTCAGTTCCAACACCCGAGACTGTGGCCCCTACTCCCACGTCTTGGGATGACTCTGCTCTTCCTCCCGTCGACACTGCTTCAGCTTCAGCTCTAACTTCTGTCTTCCATGTTACTATGTATTTCCCTTAGGGTGAACCTTCTACTGTTCCTACCGACCCAATACCTCATTCTCAACATTGACTATTTCTTTGCCAACATTGACGAGCTTTTTGGCGATCTTGGAGGCGACATCTGCAGCGAGGTCACTGGGCCTCCTAGAACTTAGCTTTTTGTCTTCTTTGTAACTTAGTTTCTATTTTTTATAGCTTGAGGGATGCAAAGCCCTCCCTTCTTTTAATACAAGAACGCCCTTTTTTCTAAGTGTTTGTCTCTTCTTTCTTCTCCTTTTTTTTCGAAGTGCAATTCCTCGAGACCGAGGTCCCAAGACCTGAGGCTAGTATCTTCTTTCTCCTTGGGGGTAGTGGCCTCCCTCAGCCTCGGCTTCTTCATGGAGAAATTTCTAAGTGTTCCCCCTCGGGGGCCATGCCCCATCTCGTAGGCTTCGGCCTTTGAGTGTTTTTTTTTCCTTTTGGGTGAGTCTTTTTCTAAGGTCTCACCTTCGGGACCATACCCCATCTATGAGGCTTCACTCCTTGGATCTTTTTGAGGCAAACCTTCTTTTTCTAAGGCCTTGCACTGGGTCATGCCCCATTCAGGAGGCTTCACTCCTTGGGACTTTTTTAGGGTGAGTCTTTTTCTAAGGCCTCCCCTCAAGACCACGCCCCATCTAAGAGGCTTCGCTCCTTGGGTCTTTTGGGGGCAAGTCTTATTTTTATAAGGCCTTACCCTCGGGACCATGCCCCATCCAGGAGGCTTCACTATTTTATTTCTTTGGAGGCAAGAGTCCTAAGAGTCCACCTCCGGTGTAATACCCCTTCTGAGATAACACACTTGGTAGAAATAAGCCTTTGTTTCTAAAAAATAATACTTTTTCAAATTTATTGCATTTCAAGGCTGAAGTACATCATTTCCTTCCATATCCTCTAACTTGTATGACCCAAAGCCTCCCACTGACGTAATTTTGTATAACCCTTCCCAATCAGGCCCTATTTTTCCATCAGTAGGGTTATGAGTGTTTCTGACTACTCTTTTGAGTACCAAGTCACCTACTTGGAATTTTCAGGGTTTTACTCTTTTATTGTAGAGTTTGGACACCCCCTCTTGGTACTTAGCTAGTCTCAAGGTCGTCATTTCTCTTCTATACTCCTTGAGGTCCAAGTCCAGGTTGAGTTGGTGATCATTTTCTCTAGTATCGAAAGCTTACATTCTTATAGTAGGGAGGCCTACCTCCAACGAGATTACTGCCTTTACTTCGTACGCAAGTGCATAAGGTATTTCACCTGTCGAGGTCCATAGGGTTTTTCTGTAAACCCAAGTGACATTCAGGAGCTCATTCACCCATTTCTCCTTAGCTTCCTCCATTCTCTTCTTGATTCCACTAACGATGGTCTTATTTGAAGATTTCGTTGTCCACTGGCTTGAGGATACAAGGGCGTGGAGTAGTATTTCCTGATTTTGAGGTGCTTACAAAACGATTTGAGGGGTCCGTTGTTAAACTGAGTCCTGTTATCCGACACAAGTGCATGGAGACCCCAAATCTCATCAATATGTTCCTCCACAAGAACCTTTTTGCGTCTATGTCCTTGATCTGAGTCAATGGCTCTATCTCGACCCACTTTGTGAAGTAATTGATCCCAACTATTAGGAATTTCTTGTCTTCTAGAGCCCTTGGGAGGGGTTCGACTAGGTCGAGTCCCCATTAGGCAAACGACCAAGCATTGATTAGCAAATGAAAATTTGCTACTTGTTGTTTGATGGTGGGAGCGAACCTTTGACATGGGTCACATTTTCGAAAGTAAGCTTGCACATCCCTTTCCATCCGCGACCACCAATATCCGTACAACATGATATGATGGGCCATTGATCGTCCACCTGAGTGCCCCCCACATATGTCTTCGTGCACTTTGTATAGGAGAGACTCAACTTTATCTTCACTGACACAAAGCTAATAGGGTCCGAAGAACGATTTTTGGTACAATTTTTGATTCGGGGAGGCTCAGAACCTCAGAGCCATTAACTTTATCTTTTTGTCTTCCTTGGAACACTTAGGGAGTTCTCTAGAGACAAGGAACTTGAGTAGCAAATCAATCCAGCTAGGGGACTCCTCCCCCTCCAAGATGGATACCACTCTAGGGACGTCGTCTATTAGGAGTTAGGAAGGAACTCCACATTAATCTTTTGTTTCATGTTAGAGTCCAACGCCGATGCCAAACATGCTAGGGCATCGACGTGGGCATTCTTATCTGGGGGGACCTACTTGACTTCCATATTTTTAAACTTGTGGAGTAGGATCATTGCCTTGTAGTGATAAGCCTTCATTCTTGGATCCATCGTTTCGAACTCCCTATTGATCTGGTTGAATACTAGTAAAGAATCACAATGAACCATTAGCTCCGTGACCCCAACTGCATTGGCAAGTTTGAGTCCAGAGATAAGGGCTTCGTACTCTGCCTTATTGTTGGATGCCTTATAGCCCTGCCATATGGCTTGTTCTGTGACAAATCCCTCTAGGGAAACCAATAACATTCTGATTCTGGAACCCTTGCTGTTGGAGGATCCATCCACATAGAGTCTCTAAGAGCGCAATTTGTTGTCTGTGAAGGGCTCTGCTTTGGGGTGAGGTTGTTATCCCTTGGTAAATTTAGCTATGAAGTCCACTAACACTTGACCCTTTATAGCTGTGCGAGACCTATAATGAATGTCATTTTCTCCCAACTCCACGACACATTTTGCTACCCTCCTAGAGAGATCCATCTTCCTTAAAATCGCCTTCAAGGGTTGGTCCATTAGGACGGTGACGGGTAGCGCTTGAAAATAATGTCTTAAATTCCTTGCAGCTATGACTAGTGCCAATGCAAGCTTTTCTAAAGGCAAGTATCTTGTCTCCGCAGCTAAGAGAGCTTTGTTCAGGTAATACACTGGCTTCTATTCATGCTCATGATCGTGGACTAGTACGTCACTAATGGTAAACTCGAAAATGCCCAAATAGAGGAACAACATCTCCCCTTGCTTGGAACAGATAGGGTCGGGAGGTGAGGTACTCCTTGATCCCTCCAAGTGCCTTCTCACATTCTTCATTCCAAATATCCTTCTCCGATCTCTTGATAGCGCCAAAAAAGGGCTTGCACTTCTTCGACTACCGAGATATAAAAGGATTTAAGGCGACCAACATTCCCGTAAGTTTCTAGACATCTGGAATGGTCGAGGGGCTACGTACGTCCATGATAACTTGTATATGCTCCAAGTTAGCCTCGACACCACGCCGACTCACTAAGTACCTCAGGAACTTTTAAGAGCCAACTCCAAAGGAACACTTAGTTGCGTTCATCTTCTGGCCATACTCACAGAGAGTGGAGAAGACGTCTTCCAAGTCCGCAATGTGGTCGCTCTAACACCTGCTCTTGACCAGCATGTCGTCAATGTACACTTTCATAATGTTCCCCAATTGTCGCTTGAACATTCGTCTCCATAAGCCTCTGGTACATGACATCCACGTTCTTTAATCCAAACGACATGACTTTGTAATAGTAGACCCCCTCTCGGAGTGATGAAGACAGTCTTCTCCTGATCAGATGGGTGGAGGGGGATATGATGATAGCTCACTCGAGCGTCCATGAAGGTCATATGTTCATGTCCAGGCGTGGCGTCGACCAACTGATCAACCTTAGGTAAAGAAAAATCATCTTTGGGACAAGTCTTGTTCAGGTCCGTGAAGTCCATGCAAACGCCCCACTTTCTAGTCTTCTTATTTGCATAGACGGTGTTCGACAACCATTCTAGGAACTGTGCCTCCCGGATGGCATCGGTCTCTAGGACCCTCTCTACCTCTTCATTCACTGCCTAGGCATAGTGCGGCGTCGTACGCTGAGACTTTTGCTTGACGGGCTTATGATTGGGGGGTCGACATGAAGTCTGTGAGTTATGACATCCGGACTTATACCTTTCATCTCCACGGTGTCCCACGCGAACACATCCACATTCTTTCTCAAGAAAGTGATTTTCGCACAATAAATGAATGGACAAATCTAGGGGTGGCCTAACCTAATTTGGGGCCCTAGGCGAACATGTTATACGAGGCCCTATAAATATTTATTCAGTAATAATAATAATACTAAATACTTATTAAAATATGTTTATTTACAAATTATTTATTTTGTCTTTTGAGATAACATACTAATTCAAATTTTAAAAATAAAAATTGTGTTAATCGAAGTCAAATACGGAGATCAAATACTATGATATATACTATTTGTTTAAGATAAAAGAAAAACATAATTGAAAATTAGTTTGACCAATAAAATAAATTTTTTTTTCTAAATGTATATAAAAATAAGAATTTATACAAGTTGAGTAGTCCTAAAATAAATGAGACATTTATAATATAAAACATGACAAGCTTCAATAAGTCCAACTGATTGTCTCAAATAGAATTATCCAACGATCACCAAAATCTCTCTCAAAATTATTCAAATTGAATTTTTTCCTAAATCTATCACTTCTCACTTACGTTGTACCGTGTTTTTAGGCATAGATTACTCATAGTTATTAGACATCATAGAAAAAATGAGCTATTTTTATAAATAAAAAAGACAACCAGTGCAGTACTTCTACTTAGTCTATTTTATAGTTATCTTATGCATTGTAAAAAAAGTTATTAAAAAATGACCTCAAATTTAATTTATATAAATGTAAAATTATTATTCACACCTATTATATGATAGACAATTGATTTTAATAATAGGACTACAAAGTGATAATATATATAATATAAATATCGGGTGAGATAAAAAAATAAGTTAAACTTTAAGACCTTAAATTTTTTTGAAAGATATTCTAATTTTTTTAACAAAATAATACTAGTTGCGCTAAATTTGAGGAGCAAGTACATTAGATAAATAGTGGATTTTGTTTAAAGTTAGCACTCACTCTTAATTCAATGATTAAAATATATGTAGTATTTAAATTATATTCTAAATTTTTTATTTTTTTTTCTTTCAATTTGGGGACCCTAGGCAATGGCCTAAACGACCTAAAGATTGGGCCAACACTGGACAGATCTCTCACTTGGTGAATGTGAGTTTTACCTGAAAAGTCGATGGTCCCGTAACAAAAGGATGTGGGAGATGATATAAGAAGTGGTGATGAATTACTTTTCCAGTAGTCTGGAAGGTCCCAGCTTATGGAGATGAACTCTGTCACCCAAAAATAAATGTTAGAAAGACGTCATAGTGTTTTTCGGCGTGACCCCTCTGACGATCAAGTTAGTACGTGAGAGAAGGGTGCAAATTCACTATTCTATTGCTTGGGGTGAGAGTGTGCGTATCTTTGTTTTGAATTTATAAGAATTATTTATACCTCCATGAAAGTAATCATTGTGGACAGGTGGGTCCCTTGGAGAGGAAGCTTCTCATTAGCCCATTTAGAAGGTGACTTGTGCAGCACAGTCCTTGGACAGAGTGTCTTCCTTATCATGAGGAAAGAAGTTTATGTATTTAATGCTCGGATCCCCAAGCATTTAATGCTCTTTTTCTGAGATTCGTTCAACAATAAATGTCTCATCCCTTTAAAGGGTCATTTAATGTTTTCTTGTGGTGACAACGTATGCACAGGGGCACTTTTGTCCATTGCCTTCTAATTTTGTGCTCTGCACCTCGTGCATCCCTATTATTGGTTACTGATCTGTCCCTTCTCCAACTCTAATTGCCTTGGGAAGAGAAGCTTATGACTGGCATCCAACTTTGTTTCAATGTTATAGTAGCCATTGAAATTGTTACTCATACTCCGCCTGCGTGGGAGACTCGGCGTCGAGGTGACGTGTCTGGCGAAGGTCCCTCGGGACAGAACATAAGTCGAGGGCACGTGTCACCCTCGCAATGCTCTGGGTTGCCAACGCCGAGAACACACGTCAGTCGTAGAAAGCTCCGAGGAATGCATGCTGATGACACGTGTCAATGTACGCAATGTTTGGGGTACCTTCATGCTGAGGCCACATGTCGCTCGAGGAAGCGTCCACGTCCTTTATGCCAAGGACACGTGTCAGCTCCTTGTTAAATTCCAAAAAATGTCCCATTTTGTAGTGAATGCTATGACTAAATAAGAGTTCGTTATTATTGATTTGAGTCAAATTGCTATTCAACATGATCAAACTATAGAATAAAATGTTAGAATCAACTAAAGATACTGGGATCAAACCTAACATTATATTATAATTGTAAATGTTAGACTTGATACCAAACAATTTCACTTTATAATAATCACAACATATTGAATTGTAACTTCAAATTTCCTTTCTAAATATTTCGATATTACATCAAAAAACAAGTTAGGGGCACTATAGTTTCTCCGTTTGGTATGACGGAAAAAAAGAAAGATAAAAAGATAGAAGGATGAAAAGTTGGAGAGAGAGATAAAATATCATATTTTATGCGAAAAAAATATGAAGAATGAAAAAGTGGATGAATGAGCTTTTCTTCCAACTCACCAAAATCAATCCCTCTAACATTGGAAGAAAAGTGGATGAAAAATTAATTATTTGTGTTAAAATGTATTTTATTTGTCTATATATATATATATATATATTTATTTATCATTGTATTTATATTTTTAATAAAAAAAATTATATTAAATTAAAATTTAAAAAAAAAATCAACTTACCAAGCACCAAAAAAAATAATTTATTTTTATATTCCATTCATTCTACCAAATATAAAGGAAGGAAAATGTATCATCTTTACTTTCTTTCTTTAAAAGATAAAAAATGTATCCTTCCTACTAAACAGAGCATACCACAAATAAAAGTATGATAAATTTTATATTAAAATACAAATAAAAGTCCCAAAATTTCATGTAATTTATTTTTGGCCTTTAACCATGAAAATAATAAAGTAATGTTAGATCATAAACATTTTATAGGTGTGACATTAAATTCATTATATAAAAAAGGGTTAATTGTAAATTGCACCCTAAAAGATCATTCAAATCTCAATTTGCACCTTCCAAGATAGAAATTTGTATCAATGTACACCTCCAAAGATCAAAAATCTTAATTTACATCCTCAAATATAGAAATTTGTATCAATGTGCACCCCCAAAGATAAAAAAAATCTCAATTTGTACCATCAAAGATAGAAATTTGTATCAATATGCATCTAAAACTAAATTGATAAATTATACCTAGATCCCTTATGCTGGTCAATTAATCATTTAGACCTCTTCACATTTAGAGTATTACTCATACATCTCATGATGTTTATGCACGTGTAACACGTAACCCCTTTTCATTGATATTTGTTAATATAACCGTTAAAAAATTTACTTTTATCTTAATAAAAAATTATAATTTCATATTACCCTTTATTTTATGGGTCCAATATACTATAAAATTCAAAATCAAACTAATCATTTGAATGTCTAATAGAATAAAGGGTTGCACATTGAGTGATATATTGTATTGGATATAAAAAATGTTATATAAATATCTACATTCTTTTGGATATTCAAATGATAAGCTTGATTTTGAACTTTAGAGTATATCAGACCCACAAAATAAAGGGTAATATAAAATTATAATTTTTTATTAGTATAAAATTATATTTTTTAATGGTTATATTAACATATATTAATGAAAAAGGGTTACGTGTTACACGTGCACAAACGCCATGAGATGTGAGAGTAATATTGTAAACGTGAAGGGGTCCAAATGATTAAGTGACAAGCATGAGGGGATCTAGGTATAATTTATTAATTTAATTTTAGATGCATATTGATACAATTTTTTATCTTTGGGGGTGTAAATTTAAATTTTTTATCTTTGTGGGTATACATTGATACAAATTTCTATTTTTGAAAGTATAAATTGAGATTTTTAATATTTATAAATATAAATTAAGATTCGAACAATCTTTTAGAGTGTAACTTACGATTAACCCTCTAAAAAATAAAGACAGTGGTAAAAAGTAATTTTTAAGTACAATGATTGGACCTTATTAACACAATCATCATGGGTTAATGACTGAGTCTTTCGAACAAGTGCTTGAATTATTTTTTCAGAATCCCGAGGAATTCTTTGAAAAGCAAACGTGGGGTTTCATGAAAACACATCGAGTCACGTCGAAGGATCTTCCAAATCTAAACCAAAAAAGCAATAATGATGTTTTGTTCGCACTAACATACAAAACAACTGCATTGCAAAGGGGAGAAAATAATCGTCGAGTGGGTGGTGATCGGATGGTTCCATTGAATTGAACGATACAAAGTCTGTCTTTTGTTAATGATGTTACTAATTAATTTTAATAGGGCACACTAATAATGTAAGCCTTCGAAAAAAGTAAGCAACCTTAATATTGTCCCAAAACCCGACAACTGGTTGCCCATGGTCCTGTCCGGCCCATCCAAGTGGTGATCCGAAAGCATGCTAGATAAGGCCGTGGGCATGGCCCAGTTCACAATGAAGGCCCGTTGCACCGGCGGGATAGGGCCCGATTCAATATTTCCCTGCACGTGTATATGTTAATATGTCTATTACAAGTTTTCAATAGGATAGGGTTAATAGCTCATATGAATGATATAAGATCAACGTCTCCTTTTAGCATCAATTACAACAAGCTCGTGACTCTAATAGAAACAAACGGTATACATACGATTAATTTTCATCTCTTTTTATGATAAGAATTAACGGTGATGAGCTAATTAAAGCAATGTTCCATTAAAATTAAAACTTGAGAGATTTGATTGAATCGAGACACATAGTTACAAGGGTAACCCTAAACAATCAAATGTTTCTTCCAAATAGTTATGTTGTCTCTCTACTACAAATTTTTCAGATGTGGGTTTCCGTCATATAATTGTTTCAAGGAAGTGGAACGTAGATTTGCTTTCAAGAGGAAATCAAAGCTCAAAGGGGAGCATTATTAATAGGGCCCACACTTCAATCCATGCACGAGTGACTGAAACTTTTCTACTAGGGACATCCCACCTTTCATGCCTATACAAATTCCCCATCTACATCCATTTTTTCTTTACTACACAGACTCTAGATCTAGAGAGAGAGAGAGAGAGAGAGAGAGAGAGAGAGAGGGGGGAATGGGGACTAAGGAAGTGATGCCCCAGTTGAAGAAAGGCTTGTGGAAACCAGAAGAGGACTTGATTTTGAAGAAGTATGTGGAGACTTATGGAGAAGGTAAATGGGCAACTGTTTCTCACAGAGCAGGTAAATCACCATGCACCATCCTTCTTTTCAAGAAACAAAATGTCTACTAGATAACCATTTAATCTCTCTCTCTCTCTCACACTCTATCTCAGGTTTGATGAGGGGTGGGAAGAGCTGCAGGCTGAGGTGGAAGAATTACTTGAGACCAAACATAAAACTTGGTGGAATGTCAGAAGATGAGAAGGACCTCATCATCAGATTGCATAAACTTCTGGGTAACCGGTCAGTATTTCAGTTTTCCTTCACAACTATCACTTCCCAAAAGTTTGACAAATTCTCACCAAATTTTTTTTTCCGAGAAATACTTCTGATAACGCTATTATTAACTGTCAAAAAACCTTAAAGGGCTATTTAAGATTGTCCCCTATACTGTTATGAAAATTTGAATGGCTATCCGGCCTAGACTAAATTGCTGAATCTGTCCCTAAGAAGCAAGAAGTAAGAACTAGTATAAATATATGAAAATTATAGTGAGATTAAACTCGTGTTCCTTAGAACATATAAATGAACAAAACCTACTCAAGCTCTACTAAGAGAAAACATGATTAAACGCCCATTTTCAATCAATTTAGGGAAAAAAAAAAATCTGGTTAATAACTTGGAAGATTATCAACCCCAACAATTAATTGAGCAGCATTTGTACTCAACAAGCCAGGGTTGGTTGTTCCTTTTGTCTTTTGAATAGGTTTGATTAGTTTATTTAAGTATGCTACTTTTTTTGTTAAGTATTTTTATTATTTTTTTGCTTTTTCAATGTACGTTTTTAAAAGTAATTTTTTTTTTCTTTAGTTGGGATTTGGGCTTTTCCTTATGAGCTTAACCTCAATAAATTATATAAATAAAGTACAAATGATTTGAATCAAAACTTTGATCCAATAACTAAAATTTCTCCGATAAAATTCCGCTTTTCCCGCCCATTACTCTGTCTGTAATGAACCAACGTGTACGTTAATCCAATGCCTTGATTGGAGTAAAATATTCCCTATATATATGCAGCCCTAATGCTCTCTCGGCCTAAGAAAAGGCTCGAGTCAATTTCTCTCGCACCCACTAACTTTTTGTAAATTGAGACGGCGATCCCTTCACATTTTTAAAATTGCACGTCAATCCTTTGACTTTTACAAATCTTAATACACAGACCACCGTTGCCTAACGACTTACAATAATATCAATGACATTAGCTAATAAAAGTTGTATATTTCAAAAAATGCCCCTTAAAAAATACTTATCCCAAAAATATAAAGTGAGCAGACAATCCTACCCTTAAAATATCAAACCCTTAATTCTGTCACTGAGAGAAAGTGGTTCATTTTCAGGCTTTACCCACTGTTAAAAGGTGCCTGCTAAAGAAATTAGGAATTCAACCAAATTGAATATATTTTTTCCTAATTAGCAATTTTTAATGTTATTTGTACCTTCAAGCATGGATAAGTACTATTATAAATATATTATTTCTATATTAAAATAAATCAAGGTTACTTCTACAAAAATAGTAATGCACATGCTTTTACGTTTTTTTTTTTACAAAATTGCTTCTTGTTTAAAAAAATATTATTTTTAAAAAGGTTATCAAACAATACTCTGAACTCTCTCTTCTTCTGCATGTATAGCTGGTCGTTGATTGCGGGTCGGCTCCCAGGTCGGACAGACAATGAAGTGAAGAACTATTGGAATACCCATTTGAACAAGAAATGCCCTCGAGGTGAAAGAACAAGAAGAATTGATCCCAACAACAACAGGAACAAAACCCCATTACCAAGATCTGAGCCAATTCACAGTGAAAACAAAAAGAACAGTTCTAATGGAGGATTGACTAAAGAGGAAGATAATGGAAGTACTACTGTTTCACATTCTTGGATAGAAGATATGAAAAGCTTCTTCTCTGACATAAAATCCCCTCTGCCTATGTACTCTGAACCATTTTTCTACAATGATGAGATTTTGATGCCTATGATGGACAACTATGTCTTGTTTGAAGCATTTGGAACCAATGAAGATCAAACCTTCCAAGAGGGTATGCTTCCACCGAGGCTATAAGTGTTGAAATTGTCAAGATTTTAGTTGTTAGGATTCCTTTATTCTAGGATTTATTCCTAGATATGCTAATAACCCTTTTATACTTGAGGGACAAGTTTGCTTTTCTATTTCTGACCTAGTCACTTACCATGATTCTAGGACCTGTATAATCGTGGGTTGTTATCTTATTTACTGTTTGATGTAAAGCTATTTAATAGCCAAGGTTGTGTTTTAGTTTAATAAGAATTATCCTGAGTTTACTAGTGCAATCATACTCTGTTTTTCAGTAAGCTAGTTCAGTTCTAACATCTGGTATCAGAGCCAGATCATGAACCGGCAAACACAGTTACCAGTGTGAGAGAACAAGAACATGAAGTTTGAGAATAGTTTTGTACAACCTGCCATACCAAGGCTCGATGGGCACTATGATCATTGGAGTATGCTTATGAAAAATTTTCTGCGTTCCACGGAATATTGGAACTTGGTGGAGACAGGAATCACTGCAGTAGCAAAAGGAGTTGATTCTAGTGACTCGCAGAAGTTGAAAGACTTGAAGGCCAAGAACTATCTGTTCCAAGCCATTGATCGTTTGATCCTGGAAATGATCTTGAAGAAGGACACTGTGAAGGATATCTAGGATTCCTTGAAGCAGAAGTATCAAGGAACAGGGCGTGTGAAGCGTGCTCAATTGCAGGCGCTTTGAAAGGAGTTTGAATTACTGCAAATGAAGGCTGGGAAAACCATCAACAACTACTTTGGAAGAACGCTCATTATAGCCAACAAGATGAGGCTTCATGGAGAAAGAATGGAGGATGTGGTGATCATTGAGAAAATTTTAAGGTCTATGACTTCAAAATATGATTATGTTGTCTGCTCGATTGAGGAGTCAAATGACTTGGATGCTTTATCCATTGATGAGCTTCAGAGCAGTCTCCTCATGCATGAATAAAGAATGAGTTGGCATGTGGAGGATGAACAAGCTCTTCAAGTAACTTCTGAAGTTCAACAAGAAGGAAGAGGTGGTGGTCGTGGTTCCTATCGTGGAAGAGGAAGAGGAAGGGGTAGATTTGGGTTTGACAAATCTATCCTAAAATGCAACAACTGTCATGAGCTAGGACATTTTCAGTGGGAATGCCCGAAGAAAGCTAGGGATTCTAAGGCTAATTTTGCAGAAACAAAGGAAGAAATGTTGCTAATGGCGCAGGTGGATGTTAAGGAAGCTGAGATGGAGTATATTTGGTTTCTTGATTCTGGATGTAACAATCATATGTGTGGCAAAAGGGAAACATTTATTGAGATGGATGACAATTTTCGAGAGTCAGTGAAGCTGGGAAATGATTCCAATCTCAGTGTACAAGGCAAGGGCAAGGTGAGAATGGAGGTGCGTAGGATCGTGCATATGATTACAAGAGTCTTCTTTGTACCTGAGTTGAAGAATAATTTGTTGAGTATCGGTCAACTTTAAGAGAGGGGATTCGCAGTGCTCATGCAACATGGAGGGTGTAAGATTTTTCATCCTGAGAAGGGTCTAATTCTTGAAAGTGAGATGACATACAATAGGATGTTTGCCTTGATTGCTCGCTGCCCATTGAAGAAACAAAATTGTCTCTCCATGACAACCACAGATCAAGCAAATCGTCGGCATCGTCGATGTGGGTATATAAGTTAGAATGGATTGAAAGTGCTACAACAAAAGAATATGGTTGAAGGGCTGCCAAAGTTCAAAGATTCTCAGAAAATGTGTGAAGACTTCCTTGTGGGAAAGCAACATCGTGATTCTTTTCCAAGGGAAAGTGTGTGGAGAGCTTCCAAGGTACTACAGTTGATACATGCTGATATATGTGGCCCAGTAAGTCCAATCTCAAATAGTAAGAAGAGATACCTCATCACTTTTATTGATGATTACAATAGAAGAACTTGGGTTTACTTTCTAGTGGAGAAATCAGAAGCTTTTGCTATGTTCAAAACGTATAAAGCTAGAGTGGAGAAGGAAACATGAGCATTTATAAGAGGCTTAAGGACAGATCGAGGAGGTGAGTTCACATCACATGAATTCACAAGTTTCTGCAATATGAATGGCATTCATAGACAGTTGACAGCTGCCTACACGCCTCAACAAAACGGTGTTGTTGAAAGGAAGAATCGAACTATCATGAATATGATTCAGTGCATGCTATCAGAGAAGCAACTTCCAAAGACTTTTTGGCCAGAAGCAGTGAACTGGGCAGTGCATGTGTTGAATCGAAGTCCAACCCTTGCCGTGAAAAACAAGACACTTGAAGAAGCTTGGAGTGGGCGCAAACCATCAGTGGATTACTTTAGAGTCTTTGGATGCCTATCTCATGTGCATGTACTTGATAGCAAAAGAATGAAACTTGATGACAAAAGCTTCAAATGCATATTGTTTGGGGGTAAGTGAAGAATCCAAAGCTTATAGATTATTTGATCCCATTTCACAGAAAATTATTGTAAGCTGAGATGTGGTTTTTGAGAAAGATCAACAATGGAATTGGGATGAAAGTCATGAACAGGCTATTTTAGCTGATCTAGAATGGGAAATGGATGAAGAAATAATTACAGAAGATCAAGGAGATGCAGAAGGATCTGGAGCTAATGAAGATAAAGGAAATAATGAGTCTGATGGAAGTGATTCATTAGAAACAGGAGATATCACGAATGAAGATAGTGCAACTCAAGAGGGGCGAACTCGAAGGCCACCAATTTGGATGAGAGATTATAAAACTGGTGAAGGTCTCTCTAATGAAGAAAGCGTGAACTTGGCTCACCTAGCCCTATTTACTAATGGTGATCCCACTACTTATGATGATGCCGTGAAGAGTGAGAAATGGAAACAAGCAATGAATCAAGAAATAGAAGCCATGGTGAAGAATGATACGTGGGAATTGACTGATTTGCCATCTGGGGGAAAAACTATTGGAGTAAAGTGGGGTTTCAAGACAAAACTGAATGAAAATGGGGAGGTGGACAAGTACGAGGCTCAACTTGTTGCCAAGGGATATAGTCAAAAATATGGAGTGGATTTTTCTGAAGTGTTTGTACTAGTGACTCGATTGGATACAATTCGAGTGGTTATTTCCCTTGCTGCACAAAAGAGTTGGAAGATCTACCAACACGATGTCAAATCAACTTTTCTTCATGGAGAGATTAATGAGGAAGTTTTTGTTGATCAACCACCTGGTTATGAATAAAAGGGGAGCGAATACAAGGTATATTGTCTCAAAAAGGCACTATACGGACTCAAACAGGCACCATGGGCATGGTACAGTTGAATATAATTGTATCTCATTAAGGAGGGTTTCAATAAATGTCCCTACGAGCATACATTGTTCATCAAGACAACCAATGAAGGTAAAATTTTGATTGTATGCCTCTATGTTGATGATCTTATATTCACTGGGAATGATGAGTTATTGTTCAAGCAATTAAAAAGGTTCATGATGGTTGAGTTTGATATGACTGATCTCAGAAAAATGAGGTACTTTCTTGGCATTGAAGTGGTGTAGACAACGGATGGCATATTTATTAGTAAACGGAAGTATCCACAAGAAGTATTGGAAAGGTTTAACATGGTTCAATGCAAATCAGTGCATAATCCTGTGGTTCCTGGATTTAAACTTACTCGTGATGAAGGGGGAGTGGGAGTTGATAGCACGCTTTATAAGCAATTGGTTGGAAGTCTCATGTATTTAACAACTGCACGTCCTGATCTTATGTTCACTGTAAGTCTAATTAATAGATACATGGATCATCCTACTGAGTCTCATTTATTGGCAGATAAAAGGATTTTAAGGTACGTGAAAGGCACTGTGGGTTTTGGGTATTCTACAAGAAAGAAGGAGATGAAGAACTTATTGGCAACACGGACATTGACTATGCTGGTGATCAAGATGACACAAAGAGTACTTCAGGTTATGTCTTTATGATGAATTCAAGAGCAATTTCATGGTCCTCGAAAAAGCAACCAGTGGTTACTCTTTCCACTACTGAAGCAGAGTTTATTGTTGCAGCTTCAAGTGTGTGTCAAGTGGTGTGGTTAAGAAGAATTTTGAGAACATTAAATTTGAGGCAAACTGGTCCAACATTGGTTTATTGTGATAATGTCTCAACCATTAAGCTTTCAAAGAATCCAGTAATGCATGGTCGTAGCAAGCATATAGATGTACGGTTTCATTTTCTTCGAGGCCTCGTCAAAGATGGGGTAGTGGAGCTGTTGCAATGTTCTACTCAAGAGCAGATTGCAGACATCATGACAAAGCCGCTGAAGCTTGAAGTGTTTCTAAAGTTGCGAGAGTTAATGGGTGTTTGCGAATACCCTAGAATAAACTGAATATCAATGGTATTCAGTTTAAGGGAGGATGTTGAAATTGTCAAGATTTTAGTTGTTAGGATTCCTTTATTCTAGGATTTATTCCTAGATATGCTAATAACCCTCCTATACTTGAGGGACAAGTTTGTTTTTCTGTTTCTGACCTAGTCACTTACCACAATTCTAAGACTTGTATAATAGTGGGTTGTTATCTTATTTCTTGTTTGATGTAAAGCTATTTAATAGTCAAGGTTGTGTTTTAGTTCAATAAGAATTCTCTTGAGTTTACTAGTGCAATCATACTCTGTTTTTCAGTAACCTAGTTCAGTTCTAACAATAAGACAAGGGTTGAAGTAATTGGAAGGAGTAGAGTTAGATTCTTCTAGTATGCATCTTTAATGACTCATAAATTTGCTATGTTTGTATGTTGAGAGAGCAATAGTGCTACTTGGGCTAGATTATTAGTTACATCAAATTTGTGGATCAAATCTATTGGTGTGGTTGGATTGACGATAGTTCTCATATGATATTAGATTATTAGGACCCACTTTTGATCTTACCACAAGTAAGGATTTGATCGGCAAATTTGGTCCAATAAACATTACTCTAATGAAAAGACATGTAAAACAAAAAAACAAAAAAACAAAAAAAAATGTCTCAGAGTGATTAGAAATATCAACTAAAATGAGTTTATAATTTTTTTTTTTAACAGTCAAGAGTATTTTAACCAGTTTACGTGCCCTTCGATTAGTCCCCTCTTCAGTCCAATCAGAAGTAGACCATCCACGCCGGAACTAAAAAATTTCTGACCACATAACCTCTACTTGGTAGCATGAAAGCCAGATTTCAAAGAAAAATCAAAACAATAATGTTGTCTTGAGAACATACTACTCATATATGAGATATTACGAAGATTATATTTACATAATCTTACTTCGTGAAAAAAAAAAAGAAAAAGAAAGAAAAAACTAGTTCTATACTAATTTTGTTTTGAAAGACACAATATTTGTTTTGTTTTCAAACTGAAATACTTATACTTCGACATGGACAAACATGATGAAAGGATAATATATAATACCGTACCGAAATTCATCTACATATATTTATTTTGCTTTCGATGATTTCTATCCATTACTTGAAAAACTAACAAAATAATGAAAAATAAAAAAATAAAAAAAACTAAACAGTGTCACATTTTTTTTTTTGGGATGAAAAGTAAAAATATAATAGGGAAAAATTAATTTTTAATACCATATGGACCCCTGAATTGGAATACTTCCACTTCGACCTCAACGAACACGATTGACGCGCTTGTGCCATGACCCAACTCATAATGCAGCACAAAAGCCACATTGCACGGAAGTCAAAAGTTGGATTGCAATAAATATTATTTCATACTATTTTTTTCCATAAAACTACAATGGGTACACATCAGGGCTCTAATGTTAGAGAATTTACATCGAAAAGGAGTCGTGACCAAATATGATGACTGCAAGATGAAATTTGTTCGATCAAGGTGTCGAACTTGAAGCAATAGCAAGTGCTCATCCTCCTATGCAATGTCTCGGGTTGGTGTCTAAGACTCAATAGAAAGCTTCTCCCAAAAAGACTAAAGAAGACAATCTCGCACACTGAGTACGACATATATTTAATATATATACAATGTATAAAACATGTCCTACAAATGCATTGTTCTTTCGTATTCAAATTCCCTAAGAAATGTGAAAGAAATCAGCCGTGGAACAAGTCGAGGTATTCATACTATTAAATCATACTCAGATTCTTTGGTGTAGCACAAACATAAGAAATTTAAAGGTCCATGAAAAATTATAGCATCTCGATGCACTCTATCAACAATGCAAGGGTTAAGTGCTATATCGTATCATAATTCTTGCAGTAGAAAATTAGTTCGTATATGTCACAATGTCTCTCACAATTAAAAAAAAAATCATCTATAATCTATAATATAAAATAAGATAGGCTTCAATAATCTCATCCGACGGTCATAAATAAACTTATCCAATGACTACCAACATCATTCTAAAAACTATTTACATTATATTTTACCTTCATCTCCTCACTCTTTACTCTCTCTCTGGGATCTTCCTTCCTTCCTTCTTCACATTAACCAGTTAGTGTACAATGCTCTACTTGACTGCTGAGATGATTATGGAAAGCAAAATAGTACATGAAACTAGGATTACAAGAAAAGGGGGAAAAACAAGATCCTTGAATCAACATAGTTTTAAGATTTGCTTAATCCAAATAAGTATTTGTTGTTCTAAAATATGTTGTTATTGATGGAGGTGATTAAATCAATAGTAAGTTCTAATGCAATTGTTTGTGATGAGTTCAATTGTCGTATTTCAGGATTTTCTTGGATGAATTTTAAAGTGATAAACATACAGAACAATGAACTAATAAAAAAAAATCTTTTTATTAATCCAGTCGAAGGAATTTCAATTACAAAAAAGACTGAATTAACAGTTTTGATTACAATAATAACAATTTCCTAAAACTAACTTAATGCTACTCCTAAAAATACACAGATCGTCGGTCTTGTAGGAGTTTGAATGTGTCCTCTAACTTCCTCCTTATGTGTCTTTTATAGCCTCTATCTTTGAAGATTTTATCTTCATTGACGGTTATCTGACTTGTAACTCCTAGACAGTTACTTCTCCTTTTTAAACAAGGCTATGGATAATCATCTTCCACCTTTCTTTAGATCTTGTCACGTAACATTTCTCTGATGTCTTCTAATTTGTTAGATGTCAATGCATCGAGCATTCCTATAAACATGTAAGGGGGAGAAAGAGAGAATAGTTTTGAGCTTCACTCAGCTTGGCGTACGAGAGTTTTCACATATTAAGCTTGGACTTGACCTCAAATTGAGAAGTTGCCCTTTTTCTGAAAGTTATCATGACTAAAAACCTTTGATCTACTTGACATTGTAGTATTTTGAGTTATACTAAATTCCATCCATGCTCGGAGATGGTCCACTGAGTGCTGAGGGAATGGTCATCCTTCAACCGATAGCTGAACTTCATACAGGCATTACTTATGCAAAATGGTTGCCCTCAAACTTCAACCGATAGCTAAACAGTTTACACGCAGAAATCTTTCAAGAATTGGCAAGGTTGAATGAGTTCAAAACTGAAAAAGAATCAGCAATTTGAAAACTTACAACATTTTCTGTTTTCTTATCCATGACAGAATTTTCAAGACTTAAAGAAAGTTCTTGTTGTTTACCAAAAAAAATAAAAAGGTGCCCTTGTTTTTTTTTTTTTTTTTGTCAGAAGGTGCTCTGTTCAAAGGTAGGATTCTGTGAAGCTGTCAGATGTAAATGTGAAGTAAAGGGGGAAAAATATCATGTAGACGAAACATGTACAAAAATATGTCCGCTTGTATTCACACCATCAGCTTTCAAACCACACCAATTCGACCATTCAGAAGCACTACACCACAGACACCATGTCAAGACTAGCACACTTTAAGAAAAAACAATTTTTGTGACGAATTAAAAAGTTACAAAAAGTATATTATCTGTGACGATCTTGTAATTTTGTCGCAAATTCCTATTTTGGTAATTTTTTTGTAAAGCTTTTGAGGTGCATCGCAAAAATAGTGATTCCCTCCCAATTTTTTTTGGGAGCAAGCAATGACGGGAAATGACAATTTTCTACGATAAATATTTGTTGTCGCAAATAGTAAAAAATCGTCACAAAAATAAGTAATCAAAAATTAAAATAAGTCTAAAGTCAAAATATTAATTTATGATGATTGTGTTTGCGTAAAAAAAAAAACTTAGAAATTTTTATCGCGATGTTTGTGTTTTCATTGTAGAATATGAGTTTTGCTTTTGTAAACTAAAATTAAAGTAAAAATAAAATAAAAAATATTAATTCGTGACATTTTTTTATGTTCGTCACGATAATTTTTTTAAAAATTTTTTATCACAACGTTTTCATGTTCGTTGGAGAATATGAATTTTGTTCTTGAAAACCATAATTAAAGTAAAAATAAAATGAAAATATTAATTAGCGACATTTTTTATTTGCGCCACAATAAATTTTTTTAGAAATTTTTACCACAAAGTTTTTATTTTTGTAGCAAAATATGAATTTTTTAACGGTAAATTGAAAAGAGATACACTAAATTGGATTTAATTGTAAAAAATTATACAGAAAAAAAATATAAAATAAATAAGTCATTAATTTTAGTTCTTAATTGTGTCCAAGTACATAATTTAAAATTTTTGAATTTTCCTTTAACATTTGTGTCCTTCCTTAATTCATGTAATTTGTTTTTGGAAACTATTTTTTTTTCCAGATTATATGTATGCATTAAAAATCTCCAAATTTAATGGAAGATTTGATTCTTCCGTTTATTTTGAAAATAAATCAGTTGGTTTGAATTTTAAATTTTGCAACAGTATTATTTGTTATCTTCTTCTTCTTTGACTTGGAAGTCATTTATCAGAGCAAGTCTGACAATATTATTTCATCCTTATCATTTAATCTAAGCAATTATAATGTTTGAATTCATGACTCCATTAGGTTTATGTCTGTCATTTTAAAGGTGATTATTCTATTTTTTAATATGCGAACATCATAATAGTGTAAAAATAATAATGTAACAATAGCAGTGTAGTAAAACACTTACACAAAATATTAACATGTATTTGCATATAACTTTATTCAAACAGTCCAGTTTTGTTTTGAATTTGTTATCACGTCTACAAAATTACTTAACACTGTTTTTGTTACAGTGTATTGTTATATTAAGAGGGACATAGAGTCAGCAGTTAGGAGATACACATAGTTTATTTACACACAATAAATTAATATGACAAAAATACACGACAAAAACACAGTATTTCACATAGGTGAACGATCAACTTTCAACAACTGATTCTGGTCTTCAAATGCCGAAGTTTGTACGTATCTTCAAGTGGGGAACAAATCTTCAAAAAATAGATGTTGTTGATAATCTTAACATACTGGACTAAATAGTAAGATTTTTCCTTCAAAGACTGAACCCTATTGATGTTTAGGGAACAATTTTAGGGCTTTCACTTAGGAAGATGAAACGGTTTTTGGAGAAAAAGAAGAAGCTCAAACGTTTTTCGAAGATAAAGTGTTTTGCAAATAAATGTTCCTAAATTCCAGCAGTTAATTATTATCATTGTGCATTTAATTAATTAATTAAAATATATTCCTAAAACTATTTTTAGGAAAGTAAATTTTAGGAAATAAAAAGTTCAATCTTTATATCTTAGTAGTGTACTCTTTTATAATATATATATTTTTGTGTATTTTTTTTTATAATTATATTTAATTTAGTGTATCGATTTCCAAAATGACCGTTTTTTTAAAACCCTCGTTTTGGGCTGTTAAAAAAAGTACTCATTCCCACCCAAAACGACGTCGTTTTGAGCCTTTTAAAAAAACTCCTTCCCACCCAAAACGGCATCATTTTGAGAAGCTCTGTATGCTTCCATTTAAACGTCCTCGCTGCTGAAGCCGACCCTTTCTTTCTCTCACTGCCTACCACCACCGGCAGCAACTGTCACTCCAAGCAACGATAGCGACTACGCTCAAACGTCAAAGGGAATGCCTCGCCTTCAGATCTCTCCTCATCGCAAGGTTAAGATCTCCGTCATTTTCTCAGTGTAATGGACAGCAGTTCTTTCGCCTCACAATTTTCACGATCAGTCCTCCTCTTTTTTTTCAAATTAGGTGGGTTGTAACAGTGGTGTTTGAGTTATGCCTAGGGTTTGAGCAGTGATAATCTAGGGTTTTAATAGTTAGCTTGTGAAAATATACTCATTGTTCTATAGGATTTATTTTGGCCAATTGTGGGTTCTCTCAATCGATATAGGGACGAATGTGCATTATTCATGAATTGTCATACATAAATAATGTATCTAATCCATGTTCTGTGTTCATCAACTTTTGGAATTAAGAGACATATTTTTTTGTTATTCGGGTTCATGTTGATTATTTATTAAATAAGTTGGATGGATAAAATGCTCTGAATTTTTGGAGATTATCTCAGTAGGAACGCTACACCGTGGCCCCTGGGACAAGAAGTACTGGAGCTCCTCTAGGGTTCGTTTCCATTTCTGTCTCACCTATATTTTAACAAAATCAATAGATAGATGTATTGCAATTGAAGGTGGGATCAAGTTTAGGGCAAAATAATGGCGTAGGTCGTACAATTGTTAGGCATGTTACTCTTCATAGATTTGCAGGGCCAGCATTTCACCGGGGCATTAAGTCCTAACAGTAATTGACATATACAAAGATCCTGAGGAAACTTTGATGAAACCCAAAAAAAAAGGGAGAAAAAAAAAAAAACCATTAATCCGCTAGCATCAGTGCCATCCACTTTCAAATCCCTTGACATTGGGGCTCAATGGAGGTTTAGCAAAGCGATTAGCTCAAATTTGAATTACTCTTTTTTTTTTTTTTTGTGATTTTTGTCATAGGCTATACCACTGATATAAACGCTACCGACCCTTTTTCTTGTTTCTTCTTTTCTTGTGATTATCAAAATAAAATTGTGACTCTAGGCCCGAGCTGTTCCTCCCTTGATTTTGGCCCATTCCATGAACATGCTCCATGTCAAGTTGGAGAGAATGGGCTGCTGGTCAAGAATAACTATTCTTGGAATTTAGGTGATTTTTTTTTCTTAATCAATATCTTTATAGTCTACCTTTCTTAATGAATGAGAAAGCTTAACATTGAAGAGAATTTCTCTCTGCTTTGAAATCTTGGACAGAACCTAATATGTTGTACATCAAATCCCCTATTGGAGTTGGATTTTCCTATTCAAACACAAGCTTGAACTACATTTGGTGGAATAACCGGTATGTAGGCTTTTATTTCATGTATGAACTAATGCTCAACAATTATCATACTAAAGGCTTCACATTTTTACTGTTATACTTGATGAAGGGACAACAATAATAATGTATCGCAAACCAAATTGTGTTATGTGAAGACAAATTGACCGCACGCACACCTAAAAATTGCACCGCTCCTATAGTATAAATATTTTTATTTGTACAAAACAGCCTAGAATAGTAAAATCAGTGACCTTAACATATAAACTTATATCTAAACTTGTTTGTACATAAACATATCAACAAAACGAAAAATTAAGCCTAACCTCTCTCAGCTAGCCTTGCATTCAAACATACAAGAATTCACCCAGACAATGGCAACCATAAATTCATACACACACAACATGTACATAGGCATACTAGCAATAACACTTGAAAACACTTTGCAATACAAAAAATTGAGCATTGATTATAAAATATTTATATTTTAAATAATAATTTATTTATATTTTTCATTTTCTTTTCTTTAAGAGAGAGGTAAGAAAGAGATAAGTGTTGATTAGCGTGGTTGTTTGACATTGGGGATCGTCTAAAGAAAATGATGTTTTTGAGAATGAGAAAAAATGAGGACAGATCAAAATAGATGAAAATTGAATCAATCTTAACTATTATTGTATTTTTATAAATTAAGAATTCTACTTTCTAGCAATAATATTAGATAGATTATATGAATACATTTTTCGTGTGCAAGAGACGACTATTTTCTATAATTAACGCTAAATATATACCATGAACAAAAGATCCTTGCCTTAATCAACTTCAATCGGCCGCTAATCGATTAAGACATATACTGAGACGGGTGAACTACCACATTATCCTTCAAATACACAATTTGGGCACCGTTTGGCTCATTGAAGGAGCTATGTTTACTTCTATCATTTCGATCTCATGTTGGTCGAACCCTAACACACATACTACAGACACAAAATCTAATTTAATTCAATATTCTCTCATCCATGCACTCTGAATAGCTCATATTTGAGATCAATAATTGAAATTAGCATCAAAATCGCACTGAAAATAGTAATGATATCGAACATTGTTAATTAAGTGAGAATCATATAAAAAATATAAAGTTATGCATATGTATGAACCTGCAATTAGGATAAGAGTTGATAAGTGAATGCTTACTTGTTGCGTGGAAGCAGCGTATTCAACATCATTTTTAGCTCTCTTTCTTGCATCAATGGAGAGAGAGAGGGATGTGGCGAGATGGAATGGACAAATCAACGACGGTTTTGTGATACGGCGTCGGGTTTAGTGATAGTCTGACTTGTTGATTTTGGGGGGAGTAGCCAAAACTTCTCTTTTTTGGATATATTATAACTCTTGAAAAAAAATCATTTGTTATAAAAAAAATATAAAAAGTTATATATACAATGAAACAAAAAACTACTAAAACATAAAATATAAAAATAGTGTGCAGGTAGAATTCTGCACAAGAGTCACCACCTTGTACAGACGGAAATGACAGTAAGTAAGCCTTGAGTAAGTATCATGCAAAACAAGAGAAAGGTAGGTGAACAGATGGTTGGAGGTAGTCAAAGGGACTTTGATGCTAAAGTCAAATAGCAAGTCGAAGAAAAGTATGGAATAAATAAGCTAGAATTGAATGCTCTTACTTGGTACTTAGAGACCTTTATTTATAGTGATGGGAAGTCATGTCCTAAAGGAACCCAAACTCTAGGTTGTGATAGGATCAACCTCATCACCTGGTCCTCAAAGTTCGAAATAGTGTTAAACTAGGATTCTTACTCCTAGGTGCCTTATCACTAGCTCGTGAATATTCAGAGTAGTATTGGATTAAGACTCTTGGTCCTAAGTTGATCCTTAGCTAAGAGGGACTCGTCTAGCGGAGGTCGGAAATCAAAAGGCATAACAAGGTACCTCCCAGGTCATGGTTAGCTGCCTGCCACTTTAGTGCCTTAGAGGCTGCTGGTCGGCTACGTTTTCCTAGCCTTGTGCCAGTCGGCACTTGATAGAAAACGCCCCCCACAATTTCCCCCTATGCTTCTTTTAGTTGATCAAATTAAACGAGGCATATTTTTGAAGAGTTTAGACTTCGTGGGCCTTTACTTTTGCCTACGGGACTTCTCTTGCCTAAAAAGCTTAGGGCTTTAAATTCCTTTTTCCCTCTCTTTCTTCTTTACGCTACTTTGGAAATTGACTAATAGAGAGAGGAGAGTGACTTGGAGCCTTAAGAGCCGCTGCCATTGCTGTTGTTGAAGCTGCCACTTGAGTGTTACCTCCTTGTGGTTAGTTGAAAAAATTCCAAGCTTTTAAGTATGAACCTTTGAATGTACTTCTTCTTTTCACATGAATTTTCTAATCTTCTTCGTCTTTTTGCTTGAGTCTATGAATATTCTTCGCGTGTTTTTCATGTATTCTTACATGTGCCCACTTTGATTTGAGACTTGTGAAAACTTGTAGGCTTTGGAGGGTTTGATTTCAATCTAGAAAATATTTGTGTTGAGTTTGGTTGAAGAATGTTCTTACTGCCTTGTAAGGTGAGTAACTATCAAGCTCAAAAAACAACTTGAAGATTTTAGAACAGAGAATGCCTTTTTGAAGAGGAAGGTTATAGAGGCAGAGTCTCAAGCTAATGAGCTTCAAGAGAAGCTTGCCAAGGCCTAAAAGGAGAATGTTGAGATAGAGGAACAAGTGAAGAGTGTTGCTTGTGATTATTACTCCAGGATTTTGAACAAAATGAAGAATAAATATGTCAGGGAGAAGAACAAGGTTTTTGGAGATGGTTAGGGAGGAGATTTGAAGGCAGTTAGGATTGAAGGGATCCCCAGCTTGGGAGGACATTCCATGCCCTGAGAGAGATCTCCCGATTCCAACGATCAAGAATAAATTTCTTGGAGGTGAAGGTTCGAGCCTTCTTGCACTAGTGTCCCCTATTCTGACTGAGGGAAGATGATCCTCTAAGTTTGAGGTGTCTGATGCCGCATAGATAGAGAGAGCCCATCATTAGTTTTAGCTCATTTTGTGTTGGTCATTTATGAAACAATCTAACTTCATTGTTTACTGAACATTTGTTCTTCTTTTGTAATGAAAGTAATCACTCTTTTGTGATTAAGTAATTTTTCTTTCAATTTGCTTGAGAGTTGGTTGGGTAGTTGTTGCCTAACTAGCTCGTTTTTCCTTTGGGAAGAATATCATCATGAAAAGGTTGAATAGCTGGGTGAGCAAGCGTAGCCTGCTTGAGATGTCTGTTAAAGGTTAGGTAGCCCAAACAACAATCTTTGGAGGTTGCGAAATAATAAATGGAGACTAAATAACCTAAGGGGCAACCTTGGAGGTTGTTGTAGATGGAGGCTAAGTAGCCTAAGGGGCAGCCTTAGAGGTTGCGATACATAAAGGCTAGGTAGTTTAAGGGGCAACATTAGAGGTTGTAGCAAATGAAGGCTAAGTAGCCTAAAGAGAGATTGTGGAGGTCGCATGGAGGCTAAGAAGCCTAAAAGGCAATCGTGGAGGTCACATGGAAACCAAGAAGCTATAAGGTGCAACTACGGAGGTTAGTTGGAGGTGAAGTAGCTTTAAGGTTCATCCACGGAGGTTGGCTAGAGGCGAAGTAGCCTTAAGGTGCAACCATAGAAGTTGACTTTAGATGCAACCACAAAAATCGGCTGGAGGAGAGATAGCATAAAGGTGTAATCACAGAGGTTGGTTTGAGACGAAGTAGCCATAAGGTGCAACCACGGAGTTTAGTTAGAGGCGAAGTAGCCATTAAGGTGCAACCACGGAGGTTGACTGGAGGCAAAGTAGTCTTAAGGTTCCACCATGGAGGTTGGCTGGGTGCGAGATGCTTCTTGGGTGAAGGGTCCCTAGGTAAGCATTGTGAAGTAGTGCGTTTTGGTGAGAACCTGCCTCAACGACTATCATTGGTTGAATAGCTCCTTGTCGGAGAATTGCTCCTATGACGGTTAGATTGAGCTTCCTCTAAGTGATCATTGTGGTGGTCACTTTGATGAGGCGGGCATTTAACTTGGCTAGCATGTTTCTTGCCCTTTTGGCAAAGGAGCCTTGCTTGAGGGCTTCTAACTCATCCATCTTCTTCCTTATCGCTCCTTGGTAGGGTATCTCGATAGCTAGTTCGCCTTCTACATCGAGAGATGGTAGGTTGTGACGAAGAAGGATGTTGCTTTTCTAGGTGCTCCTGCTCATCTCGAGGTAGTGTTTCCTCGAACAATTGGAGGTCATAGCTCGAGAGATCTTCAAGGATTGAGGGTAGTGTAAGTTCATGTGGCTAGTTGTTGGGTCGTTGGTTCTCTTGCTAGACATGGTTCAAAGCTTCTGGATTATCAAAAAATTTAGTCATTTTTCCCAAATGGTGCCATTTGTACGGGGAGAAATCCTCATGGGGAGTCATCACGTTGTACAGACAGAGATGACAGTAAAAAAACCTTAAGGATCTTGTAAGACTGGAGAGAACTCGGTGAACCGATGGCCAGAGGCGGACAAAGAGATTCTGATGCTAAAGTTAGATAACAAGTCAAAAAAAAGTATAGAATGAATAGACAAAGATTGAATGTTTTTACCGCATACTCGAAAGTCTTTATTTATAGTGATAAGAAACTGTGTCCCAAAAGCACATGAACTTTTGGTTGTTATAGAATCAACCTTATCACCAAGTCCTCAAAATTGAGAGTAGTGTTAGACTAAAATTTTTAATCTTAATTGTTTTATTAACGGCTCCTATATATTTAGAGTATTATTAAATTAGGACTCTTAATTCTAGATTGGTCCTTAGCCAAGAAGGACTCATCTAGCCGCGATAGCAAGGTGTCTCGTGGTCGTGGTTAGCTGCCTGCCGACCGACACTCGTGCCTCAGAAGTTGGCGATCGGCTAGGCCTTCTTAGCCTTGTGCCGATTGGCATTTAATAGAAAGGGGCCCCACAAACAGATTGTATTATAAAATTTTAAAAATATAAAACATATAAATTATAAAGAAACAATAAATCACAAAAACGATAAATGAGGATTAGTTGGAATTTATTAGTCATAAATGCATTTAATTCATAATAAGCCACTAAACTAATGACACAGGGCAGATATGACTAAGCAAGAATCTAAATGTGGTAACTCGGAAAGTTACAATTTTGATAATAACTTTTAATATATTATTAAATTTTATTTTGATATTATAGAATTATCCATATATTAGTGGACCCTGACTTCACAGTCACCGTCACTTGTTCGTAAAAACCACTTTCCTTACCTCTGTCAACTCAAATATTCCCTTCCTTCTTTCCTGTGTTTTCCCCTCTTCTATCTCTCTCTCTCTCACAGAACTTTCTCATCAGAAATTATAGATAGAGTGAGGACGTAGATACCTTCAAAAATGGCTTCCGTGGAAACATCCAAGAATGGAGCATTACCAGTCTCTAACCCTCGTAGCAGCAAAGAGAACTCGATCATGACCAAAAAAGGTGCCTATGCTGCCATTTCTTACATGGCTTGTGCAGGTTCGTATATTCACCTTTTCTCCATGCTCTTCCAAAAAATTGTTAATGGCATTTTGTGTTATTGTAGAATATTTTTGCTACCTTTTCCATTCTCTTTTGGGTTATTTAATAATGTTTGATTGCCCTCCTCCTTTGAGAGTACTATAGGTACAAACCCAAAAAGATAGGAGCATGGCTTGTGGCTTTTTGTGTTTATATTAGACCATCTCTAATGGTAGGCCATTTTTTCGATAAGCTAATGGTTGGTCATTTTGTATGTGTGCTAATACCAAAATTGAACACAAATGGCAAAACAAATCAGGACTTGACGACAGTACTCAAAACAATATTTGGTACCACAACACTGATAAAAACACCCACAAACGTAGTAAGTATCGGCACGTTATCAAATTTCTTTTTTTCGGTACCATGGGCAACTCCAAAAAATCATCTTCAATATCTGTCACTTGTGCTAAATTATGGCAAGATTAATCCCCGTCTGATTGAAAAATAGGATTAAAAAAGGAGTAAATACCCAATGCAATGCTGATATTATGCCATCATTCACAGGATATTATTAACCAACTGCAATTCTGGTAACCACCATATCTAATACCTACCTCATTGGATTAAGTAGGGTTCCCTTGGCCCATTTGTTCGTTTGTTAATGAGTGATGATACCACTTGTCAGAGATCATATAAGTATCACCGTTCTATTGAATAGTTCCTCCAAAAAATAGGTCCAAATGATGTATTCTTAACATGATGACCATGAGTAGAAAATTTGTTGGACTAATTTTAAAATGAGCTTCAAAATTTTATTTCGTTTTTCAAAATTTTGGCTAAAAAATAACCACCACTTGAAATTATATTTAGTCAAATCAGAAGTTTGCTTAGTTCAGAAGAAGGCGACAGCCGATATGAGTGTTTCTGGATAACATTTGACATTTGAGGTATGCCTATCTTCTTAACATAACATCTCATGGCAAATTGACATTAAAGGCTTATCCATAATGAAGGAATATGCCATATGTATGATTTTCCATATGGCCCCTTAGGGATAGTGTGCCATACATTATTTGTTACAGTAATGTGGCATTGAAGTATGTAACTATGAAGGATGTAAATTACAAGTTTGAACCCCTATAAATGCATAAAACTTCCTTCGTTGTTATTATTATCATCCATGTAGTTCGTTTTTCGTGCTTGAATTACACGTGCCTTGTGATTGTAGAATTTCACTATTGTTGGATGCTGATTTGACTTGAGGTTTTGCAGCAATGGTTACTATGATTTTATCAACATTGATAGTAAAGTTTCATGGTTGTATATTAAGTACTGTGACCCTGCTTCCATGTCTGTTCCGCAGTTCTCTTGGTAATGTTCAACAAAGCAGCCCTTTCTTCTTACCATTTTCCATGTGCAAATGTTATCACACTTTTTCAGGTAGCTCCCTCGCTTTACTGTAGCCTACAATTCTTGAGTTGGAAAAATTTTACTTGCTTGTATAGGAACCCAACCAAATGAACAAAAAAAAAAACTCGAGTGAATGTTTATATATTCAATGAGGATAACATTATGGAGGTACCTTAGACTAATGATGTGATTTATTTGTTTAATTACATTTTAGAGAAGGACACAGTGGAGCTTCAATCTGTAAACTGAATGCAGATCTTAGTTTTCAAATCTTTGACAAATTGACACCAACCCCATCCTCTGGTCATTAAATTGTTGATATGTTTGTTTGCTCAATGCTACGCCATGTATGCTCTCACTTTTTACGTATTCCTGAGAGCTGAATTCTATTAACACTGAAAAATTGTTAGTTATTGATTAAAATTCTAGTTGGTGTGCCTAGTATGCTATAGTTGTTCAACCATTGAGTTTTGAAGGCACTTGAATCATTTTGTCAAATTTAGGTTTGATCTTTTCACATCCACTAATTGAGCCTTTTTTTTTTTGTGTTCTAGATGATATGTTCATGCTTATTTCTCTATGCTTTGAGATGCTGGAAGGTAATTTCTTTCACACTAGATGAACCGCAGAGCATGGATAACCACTTGGCAACCCTTGTACCATTAAAGACAATGCTTAACACCCTTCCCCTGGCACTATCATACTTGGTTTACATGGTAGTGTTTGGCCTTCACATTTGGTTCTTTTCTTTTGGCTGTTTTTTTTCCCTGCTAAGTATGTTCACCTGTATCTTTTCTTGTATAAGCTGGTCTCAATGGAATCTGTCCGTGGGGTAAATGTTCCTATGTACACCACCCTCCGACGAACAACTGTGGCTTTTACAATGCTTGTGGAGTATATTTTGGCAGGGCAGAAGCATTCACTTTATGTTGTTGGCAGGTGATTACATCTGTCTAACCGTTGCTTACCTCTGATGCAGAGATTGATGATGTAAACTAGATAATGCTGTTTTGTTTGTTTTAATAAAATCATGTGTCAGTGTAGATTGTCAGGCGTTCTCAAGTTCTTGCTCATGAATTTATCTACCACGCATAAGGGAATAGTAATAATCTGGAAGTTGTAATGGATGAGTTTAATTTTGTCAGTGAATACTAGAGGTCTAGCCATGTCTTATAAAAACTTGTAGAAGTATACAAATTCATGATCTGATTATTCTTGCTATATCTAGAAATTTCATGTTCATATCTGTCATGATGAAAAACTAACATTGTTTTGCTCAGTGTAGGGATAATAATAGTTGGTGCAGTTATTGCTGGATCTCGGGATTTGTCTTATGACTTCTACAGCTATGCTGTTGTTTTCATTTCAAATATCAGTACAGCAATATATCTAGCCTGTATAGCCCGTGTTGGTAGTATTTTTCGCCCTCTTGTTTTTTCATGCCTCATTTTTATCGGTAAGGTTTGGCATTTCCTTTGATGACATGTCATATTGTGACTAATTAATTGTAGGAAAGTCCAGCGGCCTTAACAGCTTTGGTCTCATGTGGTGCAATGGTATGACAATACATTCCAAAATCGTATATGTTGTTCTGGACATTTTCTTGTAAACGAATGATAATTGGCTCTCCTGAGGCTAAAGATATTAGTTGAACTAACATTTACCTTACTTATTGTAGGAGTAATATGTGGACCAATCTTACTACTCTGGACATATATTAGAGGCGACCTGGAAATGACTATAAGTTTCCCTTATTTATTCTCCTATGGTTTTCAGGTGCTTAATTTTAGACAAAGAGTAATAACTTTTAAAGTACCATTCAACCTTGGCAACATGGGTATGGTAGATTATACCTCTTGTTCGTGTAACTCCATTTTCTTTTTCTTTTTCTTTTCCTCATCTATCTTTCTTCCATATTCACAAAGCTTCTCATCAGTGCATCCGCCTTTTGTGCAAGAGATGCGTAAGGATCATACAGCTTTTTTCTTCAATGTGATTTAGCCAGCAAGTTGTTTCCTTCCTTGACTGATGTCTAAATTAAATTACTTATGTTCCACTTTTTCCTTGAGTCGAAAGCATGTACTGTGAACCTGCCTACTAATTCCTCTTATCTATGGTTCTCTCATAACAAAAGTACTCATCATTCTTGCCATTATCTACAATGTTTGTTTCTTGTGATTGATTTAAACAACTAGAACAACACTCTCACGGTTCCAGTCCATGATGAACCATTATTGCATTCAGAGAAACTGAGTTTGAGCATTCTCTATTTGTTTATGCCCTTTGTTTTCATTTGCATTAGCCTGCTATTTGATCCAGTTCAATTCATATGGTTGTAATTTCTCTCTTTCTCATTATGACGTGTCCTGAGTTGGTAATTTCCTTGAAAGACAAATCAGTGAACGATGTGAACATATGAAGGTTTGATTTGAATTGCTGTATTGAAATATTTTGCAGGCCGTGATGCTTCTGTCATGTATTATGGCTTTCTTATTGAATTACAGTGTATTTTTAAATACAACAGTCAATTCAGCACTCACGCAGACAATATGCGGAAATCTAAAGGTGTGATAGTACATTCCGACAATATATACATACATGAATCTTGCACCCATCCTGATGTTAACAAGATAGAATTGTTTTGTTGCATTATTCTGGTAGATAACTTTTGTATTGTCCAGTGCACAGCTTCCTCTTGGTTGCATTACCTTAAATTCTGGAATTTTCATTTTGTTGCGTTAGGTTAAATTGTGGACTGTCCAGTCCATGGCTTCCATGTGGTGATCGTCATCACTTTGAAAGATAACTGCTCAGGTGGTCAAACATGGCTGATAAATAGACCTGCTTTGTAACATCTCACTGTCAAAGATTGTATTGTTGGGTTAGACTGCCTTTATTATGAGGAATTGAATAATGCATCCATATATAACATGCTCAATGAGTTCCCAGAGATCCCCACTTCCGTCATTGATTGCATTATTTTGGACAAACCTAAAGATTTGGCAGTATGGGAACAAAAGGTTGTGCCTATTTTATGCTGTTCTTATAGTATGTTCTTATGACTTTGCTCAATGGTCAATTTAATGGTCTATATGGGGCAGGAAGTGCTTGCATTTATATTGGAACAAAGTTGGATTAGCCTGAACAGGCCAGAAGGATATGCCTTCATCCGAATCTGGTCTTTCAGACAACTGTCTTTGATCATTAATAATCGTTGAGCTTTGGTCTTATGAACTCTCCCTGATGGTATGCAAATGTTTGCCACCATAGTGCCCCGCTTATACCTGCACATTTTTTGCAGGATCTCTTTACAATCAGTTTTGGTTGGGTACTGTTTGGGGGGCTTCCCTTTGATTTGGTAAGCCATACCTTCTATTCCCTTCTGTTCATTTTTCCCCATACTCTGTATTTATATATTTCTCTCTTCTAAGTTTCTCATGCAAACTGCTTTTCATGTGTTGATCTCAGCTGAATGTTGTTGGCCAATCTCTTGGTTTTCTTGGGTCCTGTCTCTATGCTTACTGTAAACTTAGAGGGAAGTAAGCATTAGAATTAGAGCCCTGAGTAGGGTTTGCCTCTCTCGGCTGACAGATTTTGATATAATGATCACAGGTTTGTGGAGAATGGTAAAGTAATCCAATAAATAGAAATTTCTCAGCATCAAATGTAAGTGGATTTTAAACTCTAGTTTTACCCACAACTGACACACACACACACACACACAGTTTTTCTAAAGTAGTTTTGTACGAGGAACAATGTCCATTCTCTTCTATTCTGGTGTTGTCAAGCTGTTTTCTCATTCTTTAAAGGGAAAGTCCCCCAAACAGTACCCAACCAAGACAAACAAAATTCTGACATTTATGGTTTTCAGATTAGGGATAATTCTCCTTTATTTGTTGAGGCCAACTTTTTTTTTTTTTTTTAAATCATGAATATTCTGTTTTACTTGTGCTTTAATGCTGTGGTGACAAGAAAAAAAAAATTATGTGAGGCATGCATTTTTCATATTTAATCTATCACGACAAGTCCAATAAAATGGTTCGAGTTGCAGAACAGTTCATATGCGAAGCAGATGCATGATTTAGAGAAAGAAAAAAAAAAGTGCATTATTCAGAAATCTTGTGAAAGATTCCAGCTTGGTTTGAAGGGCCAAGTTGCTTAAATCAGGGATGTTTATGTTCAGCAAAATCAGCCTACTTTTTATAAATGAAGGGTAAAGACTTGGAATTAGTTGGAGAACGTGACATAGGTTGGTTCCTAGGAACATCCTTTTTTGGAGTGACCGCTGAAAACTCTCTCTCTCTCTCTCTCTCTCTCACTACTTTTCAGTAGTCACTCCATGCAGGCATACGTCCTAGAAGGACACAAAAAGTCTCATACACTCAGAGGGAGAGAGAGGCAGCAACTCGAGTTCGTGGAGAGAGAGAGTTTGTCGTTCTTGTCTGCACAAACAGACAAGTGTCTTTGGGCTAATTGTCATGAATGATTGAAATACACTCCACAACTACAAAATCTTCAACTTCATTAAAGTTCTCTTCCATTTGCTTGACCCTTACATCATGCAATCAATGTCCGAGAGAGAGAGAGGTTTGTCGACTTCCTTACCAATCTACTCGGTGCATGCCAAGGGGGTTTACAATGCTACTAAATTTTGCAACTAAAATTCGTGGCCTAAATAATGCGATAGTCTGTCACCCAATAAATAAAGTGACCCAAAAATATTTAACTGGTTATGTTAGTTTTTAGCATTATTTAATCTACAAATTTGATTCCAAAAACAAAGTTTTAACTCCTACTTATAATAAAAATACATCTTCTACTCTTACAATATTCATGCTCTTTTAATAAAAGGCTTACATGCCAAAATAATTTTTTTTTTAACCCCGATGAGTTACTCAACTAATAACAAGAATGAGTCGTAAACCTAAACGTTTTGAATTTGAATCTTGACAATCTTTTAAAACATCTTTATGAAAAATTTATCTTTTAAGAATATTTTAATTCTAATGTAAATGATTCAAATACTCTGGATCATTGAAAAAAATAAAAATAGGAATTCTAACTATAAAGCCAGCATGGCCCACTAATGTTAAATAATCATCGGTGTGGGAAAAATGGGTGTCTTTTTGTCCCACCCCCACTCCCCTTAATCAAAAGTCATTGTGGTTGAATATTCAATCGGTCAATTGCTCAACTTCTACTCTCACTAAATTTTTTTTTATCAAAATTTTCTGTTTAAGTAAACGTGAGCTATTGGATTACCGAGTATTATTCTTTCTTGGATTTTTTGAGCATGGGTATAACTTTTTAGACTTATTTAAAAAAATAATATACGGATAAGTTATTTACTCTATTAAGTACAATTTTAATAAAATATTATGTTTATGTACAAAATTCAAATGAAATTAAAATTATTTTAACTAATTACCCTTCCTCAAATTATGCATGATTAATTGGCAATTATGTATCTAATCAAATATGTGCAGATTTGATTGGATATTATCATTTTTTTTGAATTTTGAACTGCATTTTTTGTATTCAGTCTACCTTCAATTGCTTCATTCAATGAGAATCTTCAATTGCTTCATTCAATGAGAAATCTTCAACGTCTCGCTTTCGACATCTAGCCATCAACGTCCAACATTCAACGTCAACTTTCTACATTTAGTTTTCTTCTCTAGTTTGCAGTAGAAATCATTTGATCTTCTTTGTTTATTTTTGTTTGCTTCCGAATATCTGATTTTCATCATCGACAACGCATGTAAGTTTTTAATAATTCTTTTTAACGGCCATTTTTTCCAACCAATCAATTTCAATTTTAACGTTAATATATTGTTTGAATTTTCACACTATGTATTTTATTGATGTAACTCGTATTTTTTTTTTTTTTGGTCGTGATGGGTGAAACTATTTTTTTAGAAATATGTTTCCTGCCATTTTTTTCCTTTGGTTTCAATTGTACACCATAGTAGGATGAAACTATATGTTTTACATTTTGCAAAAATCATAGCAACTATTTTTTTTTTAGGATTATCATGGGTGAAACTGGTTTTTTAGGATTATCATGGGTAAAACAGTTTTTTAAGGATTATCATGGGTGAAACTCTTGTTTTTTAGAAATATGTTTTATGCCCCTTTTTTCTTTGGTTTCAATTATACACCATTTGATGATGAAACTGTACGTTTTATGTTCTACAAAAAAATAGATCAGCATTATATGCTTATAAATATCTAAATAATATTATTGTTTGATTCTCTTTGGTGGAACTGTTATGTTATAAGATAGAAAGTCATTTATTTTTTTATTGTCATACTCAGGAACGAAGGAAATAGTGTTGGTTTTTATGCAAATATGATTGTGAGACATTTGTTACCCGGTTGACAAAGTTGAGATTTTGTCGCCATTAACTAAAAGGCAACCTGACCGACCCAAAAAATTTAGAATAAGTTCAAGGGAGGAACTTATTAGGCAAATTCAATTGGGGCATTGTGGATAGTGAGAGTCATAATAAGAACACTTATAATGAGCCTATGTGATTGTATTACTTTTTAAAATTAATAAAATTCTATTAACTATTTTTTTATTAATATCATGTTATTTTTTTATTATTGTTGTATTATTTTTTAGTCATTCTATCTGGACATATTATTGTGGAGCTTATAATTTAAGAAAACTACACCCTATGGTGTATCTCTTTTCATAGTTGTAATTGTAATGGTAAACTCTATTGTGTACCAATAAGTCTTACATAATGTCCTATTAATGTCAAAAGTCGAAAACGTAAAGAGTTACGCCAATTAATTACTTCGTCATAGTCTGATATCAACACGGCGACAAACAAGTACACTAATCAGTTACACTAGCCATTTATACTTGCTATATGATACACCAAATAATTATTCATGTGATCTGAAAACAGTTACACTAAACAGTCACTGATTATATATGACACTAGCTAGTTATAATTGTCTTATGATACACCAATAATTTATTCATGTGTTCTGAAAATAGTTAGACTAAACAGTTACACCAATCATGAGACACCAATTAGTTAGAATTGTCTTATGATATACCAAATAGTTATTTATGTGTTTTGAAAAAAATTATACGACACTAATTAGTTATAATTGTCTTATGATACACCAACAATTTATTCATGTTCTAAAGATAGTTTTACCATGCAGTTACATCAATTAGTTACAATTGCCCTATAATGCTCTAAGTAGTTATTCATGTGTTCTAAAAATTGTTAGACTAATCAATCCATTGTATTATTCAGTTGTTTAGTTAGACCAAAGAGTTACATTATTCAGTATCACCGCATGATTATATCAATTATACAGACCAAATTGGGTGAATCAATAAATTACACAAACGAGGTACATCATATAAGGACACTAAACAAATAAACCAACGACCTGTAATATTAAACCAAAATATTACACCAGACAATCGTATTATCCAGTGACAACAAAGAGCTACAACAAATACATATACCAAACAGTTTCACCAAAAAAATTTTAAAAAATTTTGAACTCGAAATGTGAAAAGTAACCTAATTGAAATTGCAATCCAAAAATAACTTTCCAAATATTCTGGTCTTTCAAATCTTTGCAATATTTTCGATTTTTAAATTTGCTGAAGACCAAGGGACGTGATCTATGCTTCCCGATTTTCTGCCTATTTCCTTAATGGAGCCGAAGATGACGGACGGTTGGGATCAAAATCTGTTGTGCACTATTTTCCCTTCAACTTAATGGCTTTTTAGTCATTATCTAAAAAAATGCACTTGAACCCAAATAGCTTTCCATATTGTATTTTAACTCAAATAAGTCTAAATTTTTATAACAATTTTCGTTTTTTCCTTCTTTCTTTTATCGTGACATCCGCTCACCTAGTTATCGATATCATTAAATGAGAAAACTTTGACAAAATACAGAAAAAACTTGGTTTAGACTCTTAAACGAAAATTTGGCATATACATCATTATTCTAATAATAATATTATTGGACCTAATTTGTAGATATAATTCATAACAATCATTTTATTGGTAGCGACGGCTAAAGAATACTAATTCTCATTGTCAATTTATTGATTATGAATTAGTATTTGATTAGTAAATTAAACCAATAAATTAAATTCAAATAATATTACTCTTATTCTAAAACGATATGACAGAAATTTAAATGAAGCACATATAAAGCCACGAAAGAAGCAGATTATCACTCCTATGTTTGGAAGAGAAAGTCATTAGCTGTAAACTATTAACATAGACAAAAGTCCTGGGATCTAGTGATGAAACGAAATAAAAACAAGGAGAATAAAAAAGAGTTGTCTATGGTATCGACAGGATTACTTTTGTGAATATTTTTATTATTATTGTGATATTAAAAAAAAGTTATAAAAATAATTACAATAACAGTAATAAAAATACTTACAAAAATTGTAAAAAAAAAAAAACCCATTAAAATACTAAAATTTAGTGGCATGCGAACTTATCGCCCCAAATCATGAGAGAGCAAACCCATCTGCAAACTTTTATGTGTGTATGTGTGCGCGAGAGAGAGAAAGAGAGAGATGAGTTTTTGAAATGAAAGGGTCTTTTAGTTTTCCCAAAACAATCAAAGAAGGGTGAATAAAAAAGGGTAGGAACCCAAGATGAGTGTCCCCTAGTGCAGGGCCAAGGCAGGGCTTTTTTGGCGCCGATGTCCCCGCTCTTATGGTTTTTAAGCTTATGCTTATGCTTCAAAAAAGTGTGTTTTGTGTGTGAAAGAGAGATGGCAAATTTGTACGTATACCTTCCGGAAGTTCTTTCTAGACAATACTTTGCTGACATTCTGCACTCATGTTCCCAAGATCTCTCTCTCTCTCTCTCTCTCTCCTCTGACTTCCTTTGTTTCATTCTACTTGTAGAGTCTGAAATACTACTAGAATGCATGGATGAATATTTTGGACCTCCGTAGTCTCAAATCTGTCCCTTTCCTTACTCAATCCCATACCTTGACACAATATGATTGATGGGCACGAAATTAATTTTTGTGATTTAATTTCGATTAGTTTTCGACGTAAACACTCAAACAACACAATTTATACAAATATATTGGTTAAAAATTTTTCAAGCATAAATAATTAGTTGATATTGTGCGAAAAGAATATCTGTTTTTTCTTATTCATAGATTGTGAATTCCTACTAAAACTAGAATATTTTCATCTAGTGCTAGTATAGATATCAATTGGAATTGTAGTTTATGAGCCTTGTATAAGATTTTTGATTCACGAATTATATGTGTTGACCTAAAGACCAGGTGACAGTAGAGTCACTATTAGAAGAGTAATGTTACACTGACCAAATTTTGGAGCTCAAATGACTTGTCAGTTGATTATTTGATATTTTTATTGAGACTCAAATGACATGACACCAATAAAAAAAATCAAAGTCAACTGTCATGTCATTTGAGTTTCAAATTTAATCCCAAAATTTGATCAGTCTAGCATTACTAATATTGAAAATCTACTACGATAAGTTGGGTCAACTTATACATAATTGACGAGTTGTATATGAAAATCGAAGTAATAGAATCCACATACTATATGATACCACTCCACTGCCACCCCAGTATGCTGATATGGGCAATACCAAGTTTCGATAAATTAGGTGGAAGAAAAAAAGGGTTCGTGGGAGTCTTTTGGTGGAGAATATTTCACTTGGCATGCGCGAGAGGAGTGTTGAATACATTTGAGTACAAAACCAGCATGAGAAACCCTAAAAGTAAGTTTTGCTCCCCTTCAACATCATTCCCCTCACCTTCCCATCCCGAGGCAAACCCTACTCACCCTTATACATTCTCTTCCATTCCCACCTCCTCTCTCTCTCTCTCTCTCTCTCTCTCTCTCTCTCCCCTTCCTTATTTCTTTCTTATCTGTTGACATGGTGTTGTACTTTCAATTTCTTGTAGTCATGCATATAGGGTTTCATAACGATCTGTTATAACACTCAGTTGTTGCCGCTGCTATTAACTATGCTACATCCACTACTAACACTTGATCACTTCTCTGCTGCTACTTCTGTTTCTACACTTTTTTTTTTCAGTTTCTCTTTTAGAGTGCTTTAGGGTTCTATCTCCCTATGCCACCCCCCATTTGGATCCTGGAATAGGGGAAAGGCTATGGTATTCAGTTCAGTACCGTAGTCCAGGTAACAAAGACTCAATTAGTGTTGGGAAAGGCTATGGTATTCAGTTCAGTACCGTAGTCCAGGTAACAAAGACTCAATTAGTGTTGGGAAAGGCTATGGTATTCAGTTCAGTACCGTAGTCCAGGTAACAAAGACTCAATTAGTGTTGGTTAAAAGTTAATCGTGATTAAGTCACAATTTACAAAAGTCCGTAAGGATTCAATCCGATGATTCAATTAGAATCAAGTTACAACTCTAAAAAGTTGAGATGAATGCAACTTGCAAGTGATGACCTATTTGAGTCGTAACTTCATCTGATTGAGTCACAAAAATCACTGGTCAATAAAAATAAGTTTTAATCTTTTAGGCTTTATTCTTTAGTAATTTTACATTTGTGCATTCCCATATTTTAATTAACAAAACTAGTTTAAATTGACCAAAACAACCTTGATATTTGCATAACTCATGGAATAAAAACCATGATTTTGAGATCCCACTCTAAAATTACCACCCCAACCACCAACAAAACCATCATCTACATCTCTCATTCCACCAAGCTAGTGTCCACGTCCCCACTAGAGATACCTCATTAATATGCTCATAATATTCTCATGGTGGTGCAACATGGGACCATGTTTCTATTTTTTTTTTTTTGGTCAGGAGACCATATTTCAATTAATTATTCAATATTCTTCCATTTTTTTCGGCTTTTACGTTGTACCAAGCCCACAATTTGGAAGCAAAAAGATAATGGTTTTCTGGTTGCATTCATGGTGGAAAAGAAAGCGATGTTGGTGAGGTTCAATCCGAAGACGGATTTATGGCATTTTAGTCTTAAAAGGCGATCTCAGATTGAGCCGCGCCAATATCACTTTCTGTTTTGTCTTTCAGTAGCTCTCCGTGTCAACTTTAGGGTTCTTTGAGAGTGATCCTAACCCTATCCATGCAATCTATAGTTCTAGTCTTCTGACAGTTGAAGTCTCTGATATCCTAGATGACGAGGCTGAAAATTTTATCTTACGCAGTCGTTATTGTCCATATTTTATCAGCCACTCCCTTGTTTCCATATTTTCTTTATGTAGTTTGGCTATTCTACATCTATTCTTATTGATAAGCTTGTTGAAACAGAATGCATGATAATGAGATACATATATGAATATGCGATATATTAGCTCATGTATATAAAAAAAATCCTTGCCTACAAACTCATTCAATTTTGTCCTTCTGTTTTATTTTACAGGCTTGGACAATTGTGTGCTACATTATGACATGAGTGTCACAAGAATTTGAGTCATTAAAATAATCTCTTTGCAAACAAGAGTAAGATTGAGTATTTTTTACCCTCTCAAGGACCCACAATGACTGGTGCACTGTATTTCTGTTTAATTTTTCATATCAAATGCAGTACTTTATCCGTCTTTCTTTATTTAATACTCCCCCAAAAAAATAAAAAAATTCTGAAGACAGCATAGTGTTTCTTGTTGTTACTTGCTTGGAAATTGGGATAAATGCTATTGTAGATAAAATCAAAGGAACAAATGAAAGTAGTGAAAAAGAAGAGGAAAAAAGTAGTTGCATGCAGGATTTTGTCAAACTGCTTTTCTTTTTTTCCAAATTTTTGCATCCTATATTTGAACGAGTGGGCAGATAATTTGCATATGAAAAATCTAACGGACATCCCTTGGCAATGAAATCTTTTTGTAATACTATCCTTCGCTAATGGGATTTGGAAGAGGTAAGTGGTAGCCTTGTAGGAAGTCTTCTCCCCCATTTTGCAGAGATATCAATTTTGGACTCGAACCCGTATTGCATTGCTTGAACCAATGTGAGCTTGCCATCGTTACATGTCCGAACTCTCTACTTTACAATAGTACGTTTCCTGTGGTATTCAGATTTTTACTGCTGCTTATTTCCACAGCTGAAGTTACTAGCAGGAAGTATAAGATATTGGAGCTTGCAAGAGTTGATTATGCTGAGTACTACAAAACATGTCAGGTAACATCATATACTAGATTGAGCTTGAACCTGAGACTTTTCATCCCCTTACATACGGTCACTTGTATCCGAAACGGACTTGTTAATTTGATCTTCCAGGCATGGGAACTCATTTATATTTCAAGCTAGTTGAAGGACTCGGAACTCAGAAGCTTAAGCTGCTAGGTGAAGAACCGTCTAGAGCTTATGGAGATGTTTGGATGGCTGGCTGGGATGGGATATGTTTGGTGTTTTTAATCCAACCTAATCCAACACAAATGGTTGTACTATGTTGGAGAAAAGATGTAGCAAACAAATTTATATTTTTATAGACCCAAACACGATTTCCTAGTACCATTTTTGCTTCCAAGGCATGGAATAAGTGGAACCCAATTCGATTGTGTCCGGCCCAACATGTTTAACCATTTTTTCGGTTATCCAAACACTACCTATAACCTCGTATGATATCTTCGAAGATCTAAGTTGTGTTATACAATTGAATGACTAATGTACACTAGCTTTGTAATGGAACTTATGACTTCAAATTGGAGGGAGCTTCAAGAAATATGCAGCACATTTATATCTGGTTTATTCACATGATAATGTTCAGGAAACACCAGGAGAACTAGTGCTGCAAATCAAGCTTCTATCTTGCATTATATTTTTAGAATTACCTTTATTAGATCCTTAGGCAATAAAAAATAAATCTATAAGTAAATTAAATAATCCATATACACACAACTGGGAACAGTGGTGGAGCCAAGATTCCATCTGGGGCAAAGTGTAGTTAAAAAATTTATGAAGTTCAAGCATTTAGAAATGTAGAAATGTTCAAGACTAAATCATCAGATGAAACATTAATACGACATGTGTGTTTTGTAGACTAATAGAGGAAACCATCAACCATCTGTTTTTTGAATGCCCTTTCACAAGTGAAATATGGAACAAGGTGCTTAGTCATTCTATGGCCTCTTAGTTCCACCCATGTTGGTTACCAGCTATCCATTTAGCCTCCAACCAGTGGAAAAGGAAATCCATCAAATCCATTGTGTTCAAACTCAGCCTTTCTAGTTCTGTCTATACGATTTGGAGAGAAAGAAATGCCAGAGTCTTCAAGAATGAATTCGGGGATGCAGCTACCGTTTTAAAGTCCATCCTTCATGTTATTAGCAGTAAACTTCTCACTGCCAACTTCAAACAATCCACCCAGAATATTGCTTTTCCCCTGCATTGGAACAACTCTATGTCTAATGCTTGGTCCTATAATCTTCCATCATGAATGCTCTGAACTGCCATAAGTTCTGTCACAGGGCAGAACTTATAGCAGTTCAAGTGCTTGGCCCCTCTTTTGTTTTTTGGTCTGTTTGATAAACAGATAGGTTATTTACATGTACATGTAATTTTGCAAAGATGAATATATTTTACTTTCCCAAAAAAAAAAAATCATCAGATGAAACATAAAATCGGTATTATTTAACCTTAACAGAATATGGGTACTTACATTGGTCTCATTAAAGTGGAACATGGAAATCTTTCTAATATAAAAAAAAATTGTCTACAATTTCTTAGAAATTTATTCTTCATTTTATTATAAAGACTAGTTGAGATTATTTTTCATCTTGCTAAGGAATTGAAATCTTTGGAAGTGCTAAAAATGCTTTCAGGCCAGAACATTTACCATTTGCATCTAATTGTATTATCTTCCATGAAATTACAAAAAGACAGTGAAGATCAACGATGCAATTTGTTTTAATAAATAGGGACAATGTATTAAATATAATTATTATCTTCGATGAATATATGATTTAAGAATGATTGATCAAATATTACCATCACTATAAATTGAATTAAAATTAATAATCAATTCCATTCCATATAGTACCTGAACCAAATATGCCCTGAATTTGAAGAATGAAAGGTCTTTTAATTAGCTTCACAAAGCATGGGTAAGGAACTGCTGGGATCTAATCCAACAAGACTGTATGAGAAGTTGTCTGGATGTTTTGGCTGAGACTAGGCTTAGTATTAGCTACACTATTCAGGAATTCAACATAAAATTAGTATAGAATTAGTGAGTTTGGATTTAGACCTATTAGGTTTGGTTCAAATTTAACATTTTGGGGATGATAAATAGGTGTACTTGTCAGATTCATCAAATAAATGCGTCAACGCAGATCTGATTAAAAATTTGACTAAACACGACATGAACTCGGCCTTACACGATAGATTGCCATATTGATAGAAACAAATTTTTGCTATAAGAAGTAAGATTAAATTTTGGGATTTAATGATTCAAACTAATTTTTACAAAATTGATTTTAATGAGTTCTATACAAGTCATTAATGTCAGGAAATAAAATTCCTATTTGTGCAACATTTAGCTCCCTCACCATTAAATCCTGGTTCTACCATATACATACCTAATGTAGGGTAATTGAAATAATAAATTCAAAAATCCTAATAGCTTGACATTTAATAACAAAATGGGGAGATTGATCACATAAAATAGTGTTTCTCTTATAGACTAAGATATATGTATTTCTATGAGTGTTATGAGAGACAAAAAAGAAAAGAAAGGAAAGTTGCTTGGGTGAGATGTGTGACATATATTATAGTAATATATTGTCATAATTATTATTTATGATAGTATAACGTGAAAGTAATTTTTATGACAATTTATTTGTTGAGATTGTATCATGTATTGAATGAGAGAATAAATTGACCATGACATTATCATACATTAATTTTACTATGTGAACTAAGAATAAATTTTTAGATTTTATAGCACAAACTAAATTTTGCAATCCATATCATATAAAAATTACTTGGATAAATTACACTCACACCCCTGACATTTGACTTTATTACACGGACACCCCTCACATTTCAACAATTACATTGAGACCCCAATGATTAGATGGAGTTAACTATCTTAACAAAAAGGCCATTTTGCCCATCTTTTTAACACAACTCAAACTCAAACCCAAATCTCATGCCCTATCCCTAATCCTAACATTTGCCTCCCTTTACATCAGTAAATCCCTTGACTCTGTCTCTGTCTCTCTGTGTGTGTGTCTCTGTCTCTCTTGCAAAAAAATCGACAAAAATTGTCAACAGCTCCCCACCACTACAGCACCCTCCAATGGCCACCCTCATCGAAAACACCAACTCACCTAAGCAAAGAACATTGGGAGAAGGAGAGGGAAAAGAGAGAGAAATTAAAAAGATCCAAAACTTAAAAAATTTGAGAAATCAAAAGGACATCGATGGTTTTTGGGGCTCAATTTTAACAATGATGGTTATTGGGTTGTGTGTGTGATGTGGTTAAGGAGGTGGTTGTGGAGATGAAAATAGAGATGGAGGTGGTGGGGTTTTGTTGGATTGTGGTGGTGTTGGTGTGTCTCGTGTGTTGTGTGGTTGTGGAGAAGAAAATGTAGATGGGGGTGGGGGTTACTCTGTCACTGGCAGTGGTGGTGCTCTATGTATGTGTGAAGAAAAAGAGAGAAAGAGAGAGAGAAAGAAAGGAGGTGGTGATGGTGGTGGTTTCCGTGGTGTGGAGGCGACTTAGGGTGATGGGTAATGGTGTTAATATTGCATTTTAGGGGCTTAGATTGATAAATAGAATTTACATAAATATGTTCTATAATAAACAAAAAAATCTAATTTTTAACTGATTAGTTTGATAGATTATGAAATTAAATATTTAATTGAAAAAATTTTAGTTTAAATATGAAATATAAAAAATAGAAATGATAAAGGAGAGATGAGATAAAGTTTTGGGGTAAGAAGAACAAATATTTGAATTTTTAAATTTAGTTTTGAAGGTTATTTTTGATATTTTACAAATTATTATTGATGACATCAATTTTGTCCGTGAACAATTCTAATGTTCTTTAGTTGGAGGGGGTGGGGTTGTTATAAGTTTTAAATGTCCAAGGAGTTCTGTGTAATTGTTGAAATGTGATGGGTGTCTGTGTAATAAAACTAAATGTTAGGGGGTACGAGTGTAATTTATCAAATTAAATTTTTAGGTTCTATATAGGGGTGTGCAAGAATTCAAAAATCTAACCCTGTGTTCAACTATTCAAAGTTTTTTGGAGTCCATTCCGACAAAATTCTGACTCCGTTTTCGACTTTTATTAATTAATAATTTTATGTAAATTATAAATTACATAATATATTATTACAAAGTGAAAATTGGAAATGAGTTCCCTTAAATGTACTTGTTTTGAGATTAGTTTGCTAAGAAAACTTATAAGAGACTAATACATATCAATAACATCAAGATATCAACATTAAGATAATAAATTGTGAAAATTGCTCTCACAGTAACATTAAAAATTTCAAAGAAATTACACCAATCAATTTCGAATGTATAATATAATGAAAAAGAAAAATCGTAATACCCAACTCTTTTACATAGTAACAAAAACTCACAATTTTATTTTTAAAAAAAAAAACGACAATATGAACGATATAGGGTGTAATTGTTGTTTTAAAACCCTAAAACAAACATCAAAGTTCATGTGAAATCACATACCTCTCAAATTTTTAAAAAATTCCAAAACTTTATGAAGATTTCAAGAATGTCGAGACGAATGAATCTTGAAAAGTAAAATCGATTTTAGTTTTCTTGTTTGAAATTTGAAATAAATTCGGTTTGGGTAATTGCGGTATATGTTTTTCGGAAGATTAGAATGAGAAAAATTTGAGGAAATTGTTAGATTAGTAGCCTAGAATGAAGGGAAAGTTACTTGGTTACACACCAAGTTACAAACGGCAACGAAAGGATTTTTCGTCACATAAACAAACAGCAAGTTACACATCGTTTGAGATTTTCTAATAAATAAGGGTATAATAGTAAAAGTAGTAAAAAGTGGACTTTAAACCAAATAAGTTTCATTGTAGGATTTATCTTCAAACAAGTCCATTTAGGGGACCAGCCTCCAAATTTTCCTATTATATATCCAAAATCATGAGTCCAACCCACCAAAATATCTAAGAGCATCTCCAACAATGTTATCTAAAATAACTACTTAAAATATATTTAAATATTGTATTATCTACTTTACACCACTTTTTCTAATTCACTTCAACAACGCTATCTATTTTAACTAACTAATTCAACTAATTTTAACTAACTTTTTATAATAAAATTTAAAAAATAGCAATTCAACTATACATTGTACAAATTTAATCAATTATAGGCTACAAGAGAGAACTCACATCTCGAAAATTACTACTCCCAAACTAAATTCTCTCATATTAAATTACAAAATTCAAAACAAAATGACCTCAAATTACACAAATAATCGAATTCAGATTTTTGGAGGAAGATTATTGAATTTTTGGAAGGTTTTATTGAATTTTTTGGGGGAGTTTACTGGAATTTTGGGGGATTTTGTTGGATGTAGCTAGTGAGAAGCGGATAGCTAGATGTAACTAGTGAAAATGGAGTTATGAGAAATAGATAGGAGAATAGTTAGTCTGTTGGAATCACATTTTAAGAAAAAATTATCTAAAATAGCTAAAAATAGGGTTTTAACTGGTCTTTTGGAGTTGCTCTAAGCCCCTAAGCCCAGCCCTTAAACACTACATTCCCTTTCTTTCTCTCTCTTAGACACAAATACACAGACCGACAGACGAGTTGTCTGAGATGACGCAACGCCCTTCAATCTCCCACCCCTCTATCTCTCTCTCAATCTTAGTCAAGAACGAGAAACCTAGCCCCTTCATCTCTCTCACATGAGACGATGCAATGCCCTTCGATCTCCCCTCACTCTCTCTCTCCACTTTCTCTCTCTCACTCTTAGTCAAGGACGAGCAACCCAACCCCTCCATCTCTCTCACTCCTCCAATTGAATAACGCTCAAATTTGAGATCTGAGATCTCAACAAAACATCTCTAACAAAGCTCTCTCAAATAGTAACGGTCTCTCTCCATAAATAAATAAATATATATGTGTGTATGTGTGTGTCTATTTACATTTTAAAATTTATGTGCATTTTCTGGTATTTGTTTTTTAATTGTATTAATTTTGAAATTTTGGTCCGACTCCGATTAGCAAAAGCGAAGGCAATGTACTGTAGAGTTGGAGGAAAAAACTCACTCCAATTAAAATCGGAGTCGGAGCTCGGATTGATGTATTCTAACTCCGTGGGAGTCAGTGTCCACTCCTAGTTTTATATAAGTAAAAATTTGACATTAACGATAGCTTGTTTAATAATTTTATAAATAACTGTGCAACTATTTTTATTGGACATCCTAACGATAAAATCCTTGGTGCGTCCCAGCCTACACAACTCATAACTTCTTTCCATTAACCATTACAACCTTGGTTTAAGTAGAATCTTTAAAACCAGACAACGTCCCAATTCAACAATATTGCATTACCAACAATATTATTCTCGTTCACTTGTTCCACACTGTGGTAACACAAAAATTAAATATATGTGATGAGCAACCTCTTCAAAATAAGGTCATTTTAATTAAACCCACTTTTCCAGAGTAAATCCCGAATTGCAATCAAACTTCTAACACAAGTATGTGTTTATCTCGGAGATATTAGCGAAAGTCGAACCGAGAACGTTCAAGTTTACGGTTCATCCCAAACTCAACCCCACGCCACTGCATCATCCGTGTGGGTTAACACAAAATTCTTTTTGTCTTCAAAAAATGGATAAGTCTATGGTGTCGAAGATTTTTTTTCCCCGTATATTGTACCACAAATGCAATCTTTGGGAGCCCTTTTACTGATAGAATAAAGAAGATGAAGCATAACAGTAAAGATAGAAATGCTAGAACTTCTCACCTTTGGCAAGCGGGGTTAGTTACAATCCATGCCGAGGTGGACAATCAGTTTTTTTTTTTTTTGAATAAAAAATCAATTGGATGAGCTATAATCTAGTGTAGCTTATGTGATCATGTGTAACTAGTGTGACTGATCGAGCTGGAGAATGAGCTAGTGTGCTCTGATATATGATATCTCATACTCATTCTGTCAACCGGCCCCCTCAACTGATGGGTTAAGAGGCCGGAAGTTTGGAAGAAAGAAATAAGAACCGTTCAATGAAAAGTCCTTTAATAAAGAGATCAACTAATTGATGTTGAGACTGGACATGCTGAATATCGAGTTGTTGTTTAGTGACTTGATCCATGGCACAGTGGTAGTCCACTTTTATGTGCTTGGTTTTGGCATGAAATATAGCGTTGGAGGCTAATGCAATGGCAGAGGTATTGTCACACTAGATAACTGGCTTGGTCTCCAAGTAAAGATGCAAGTCAAGAAACAAAGTTTTGAGCCAAACTAGCTCTGTAGCAGTAATGGCTAAGGACCTATATTCAGCTTCTGTAAATGATCTGGACACTGAATTGTTTTTGCGGACCGGATTGGAGCCTAAAAAGACGGTGAATCCAGTGATAGACCTTCTGTCAGAAGGATCATCTGCCTAGTATGCATCAGCAAAAACAGTGAGAGAGACTGGGGTAGAAGAATTGTAGTTCAGGCAACAATGAGAAGTACCCTTTAGATATCTGAGTATTCTTTTGACAGCTAAGTAATGAACTAATCCAAAAAAAATTATATTTTAAACCACGAAAGTGATAATCCCATATCAAATAGGTTGGAACACAAGGTTTAACAAGAAACGTGGAATACCACAGCATAATGCCGCATTACACCGGTCCCTGGAAAACTCAGCCCTTATATGGTCCATTGGAAACTCAGCTGAATTCTGGGCATTCCGACAAGGCCTCCAACCGGCGGTACAAAATTGCTAGCATAAAAGGGGATTAACGAATGAATATAATGTGAGCACAACGTAACGATGTGACACCATGTCCCGTCAACGGCATTTATTGTCAGTTAGTTGCATGGGTAGAATTTCACAGGTTAGGGGAGTATAGGATTTGATTTTGGGATTAGGTGTAGGTGATTGAGTTGGATTAAAAGTTTTCAATTACTGCCTACAAATCAGTTTTAATTCTGTTGAAATTCCCATATATATTGAAAGAGCTGCTCCCATCGACATAGGTAAAATTTGTAGTGAACTATCTAGTGTTCGTGTCCGTTGTTCAACATATAGAGTCCTTGCATAATGGATTGTAGAGATGTAATCAATTTTAGATTTATTTTGCACTTTCTCTCAATGTTTTTTCTTATAGTAAATCATCAAGTACGAGTCAATTTATATAAGTCTCTCACAAGAGCACTGTTAATGATATATCATTAAAAAAAAACTTGAGGAGAGAGCATTGGACGAGATCTAACATTATAAATTTATTGGAATTGTAGAAAACTCATTATTATTATAGTTTTTGCATTAGAGTAATAATCTGAGTTGTTGAGGTTTGATGGCTTCTATACGAGGTTGAACAAGCAAGGGTGTTCTAGTGAACTTACGTATACCTCCATTAATCTCCTCTTTTCCGATATGATTAAAAACATATTATCCACGTCGAAACAAGAGAGGAGTTACTAAATTTCAAACTCTGAATGTTTGGATTATAACTCATCTTTTTTGAGTGGACTACTCCTTGGAGTTGTCTTCCTTCTTATTTGTTGGCCAGGTGTTCCCATTTTTAGAAGTAAAGATTGTGCCGCCTCGTAATTCGCCTCGTAATGTAGGAATCAATTCAAAATTGACATAAAATTAATGATGAGTTTGAGTTTGAGTTTAACTTTAGTAAGCTTAGGTAAAAGTGGGTAACTTTTTAGATTTGTCAAGTAAATAAATCGACAAACCTAGTTAAATACGACTTGTGTTTGAGTAATCCATACATGACATGAATCTAGCCGGACATGAATTGACTATATACGATCATAACTAAATTGAGTATAAGTTTAACAAATTTTGATATAACACAAATCAAAAAGTTTAGAGTTGTGGTGTCGATTTCGATCTTATTGTTGAAAATGTACTTGTAATTATTCTTGCTCTCGTTATTGATCTTTGGTTGTTAAATTATCATTCGATTCCTTCTATTCTTTATCATGTGCTTTAATCTATTTATTGGGCCTCCTCATTTACCTTATCGCTGTAGGTTGAACTTGGAATAAAATTTGACAGGGGATCAGATCAATGAAGGAATTGAAAATTATAATGAAAGATAAAAGTGATACTTTATGAAAAAATAGTTAAATATAATGAAACATAAAGTCATGGGATTACTATAAATAATTTGTGGGCATTATAATTATTTTATAAGTGGTCATTGCATTCCGGGGATGTAAATTGGGCAGACTAACCCAAATTCAATTGAATTTTTTAATAATTGGGATGCGATTTTTAATGCTTGACTTGGTCTTAGGCAAAAAAAAAAAAAAACTAAGTCGAATTTAATGTGGGCAATACTCAGGTTGGAATTTCGGATTGACAGGTTCAACATAAACCAACCTGAAATTTAAGAAATAAGGTCCAACCTAAAATTTGGAAAAAAAAAAAAAAATGAAGCTTCCAAACAAACGTACATACATACATATAAAATGTTAGGGTGTTTACATCATTCTTCTTATCCATTGTTATTGATATTTTAAGTCTATCGTAGATGTGAAATTTAATTTTCTATTTTTTAGTTAATTTTGATTAATGAAAGAAATAACTTTTAAATTTAATTTCGGCACTGACCATAATAAATTCGACTTCTATTTTTGGTTCAATGTGAGTGTTTAATTAGACTTAAATTAAAAACTTTCTATTCTTAAGACAAGTTGTATCACGGTTATACTATGTATCATGTTGACATAATATAACCCTTAAATAAAGTAATTATATATATATAAATATTATTTAATTTTATATAATTTACTTAATTACTTATTATTTTATTAATAAATAGTTATACCATATTATAGCGATGAAATGGTATAACAATCGTACCAAATATTTTCTCCTCCCGCATGATTAATTTTTTTCAAATAACACAAGTCACACACGACTCCGAAAGAGGCAAAGCGTGACGGAAGATACCAAAAATATTCTCCACAAAAGTTACTTACATTACCCGGCATGTTTTAAATGGTCCTTGCCCAGCGTTATGTACCAAACTCCGTCACTTGATCACCACTCCTTTCAAAACAAGACAAGACAGCAGCAGAGAGCCAATGAAATCCCTCTCCATCCTTAAAACCAAACCCTAATCTATATCTTTGTAGAGAGAGAAACTACACACACACATATACGTATACATTCAGATTTTTCAATCTCTCTGCAAGTCCTCATTCGTATTTATCACTAAAACCAATCATTTCCTCAATCTCCACATTTCTAGAGAGAGAGAGTGAAATCAAACTCCATTTTCTATCTTTCTATAATCCTCAACCGTTCAATAAAAAAATTCGTTTATTTCTATGTATTTATAGAGATAGAACCTTATCTCTTTGTTTTCGTCAGGAATCGATCGATTTAGGAAGGATTTGTGGTTGAGTTTTAGATCAATCGATTCCATCTCATACATACAAGTTGGTTGTTTGTTTGTAGTGGTCTCTTGGTGAAGGGAACGATTTGAGAAAGATCTGTTTGATTGAATTTTGACTGATTGATTCACTGCATGAAAGATACAGAGGGAGAGGAAGCGAAACGATCGGAGTAGGATAGAGAAAAACTGAGCAGAGCACACAACATGTCTGCCATAGTGTGCGGAAAGAGATCATCTTTTTTCGACGAGGACCCTGTTTCCAAGCGATTTCGCCGTTCTTCTTCTTCCTCCCCTATTCGATTCTCTCCTCCCAGACAATCCACCGGCTCGCCTCCTCGGAATTCATCGATTGATTTTTCGTCAGCTTTGGAGTGTCTGTCGAAGCTAGATCATCTCATTGCTCTTTTTCCTGACATGGAAAAACAGGTCTAGCCATCTCTGTGTTTATATCTTTATTTCTTCTGTATTATCACTTTTCTTGTGGGATTCTTGCATGTGCATTTTCTTTACAAATTGTGAAATTTTTATGAAATTATTGTGATTGTTTGATTAAATTTTCGTTTTGTTGTTTACTTTGATAGATAGTGATTTGGCTCTTTTGAGGAACCATGGCTCTTGAAATTCGAATTCAGTTCTTCATGGTGAAATTTTGTCGCATCTTTTCGTTTTTTTAATATTTAGGGATGTAAATGATGTATGACAATATGGAATTACTGCAGTATCCAATCATTAAAAGTCAAGCCATTATTTTTTAAACCTAGATTACGATACTACTTTAGGATAATGATTGGCCAGTCCCATTGTGTGTCATTGCGTAAATGAAGTTAGGTTTCATGTGAAAGCTTTTATGCTATCATTGATCGGCTGGATATCATTGTGGCCGGAAGATAATTTTGATTTTTGTTATCTCTCAATAGGCAATGCTTTAATCTACAGCTCAATGGGAGATGCCAAGTTTTTTATCGGATTATTGTTCTGTGTCAATGAGGGATTCATATTCTTTGTCTTTTTTTATGCTTGTTGGCTGCTAATGTGTAAATATCTGTCTGCCATTTTCTTGTGTTATAAGAGGCGTTATTTCAGTTTGCTCCTATCATTAACTCTTCATTGCTGAAATTAGCTTTTTAAATCACTAGCATTCCTTTAATGTTAGTTCTATGTCTGTTGCTCAACCGACTATTGTGGGATGAGGATGAGTGACATGGAAGCATTTCCTTTACATTGCTATTTTGATTTAGTTAGTTTTTGAGTTAATATGCCAACTTTTTCCTGTATTGTAAACTCGGAGAGCTATATAGTTCTAAGACTTCATGAACCATTTGAAATCTATTATAACTGTAATATGTCGTGTGGTGTAAACTAATCGAAGTTGGCTGAAATGTCTTTAAAGATGGGGATATGTTAGGTGTGACTAGCTTGCACATTGTGGAAAAGTTGGGGGGGGGGGGGGGGGAGGGGGGGAGGATTGAAGAATCATTGATGAAAACCCGGAATCTGGTTTAGAGACAATGGTGTTCATTGTTCTAGATTTTAAGAATGTCTTGCATTCACGATCTTCCACTATGTCAAGTAATTGAGAAACAAAGTCATAGCCATGCTGGTTATTTATATGAGTGTGTCTATAACATGGTCATTGAAGTTTCCATGTTACATTTTTAATATGTTTTTTTCCCAGTGCATATGTACAATTACTGATATAGGTTCTTTGACGAGTTACTAATTATTGTTTTTTTTTCCCCAGAGCATATGTGCGATTACTGATTTAGGTTCTTTGACAAGTTACTAATTTTTCCTAAATGGCATAAATTGTAGCTTCTTGAGAGAGCACTTGAAGAATGTGGTGGTGATCTGGATTCGGCTATCAGAAGTCTGAATGAGCTACGCCTGGGATCTGCTGCTGGCAAATCTGTCGCTACACAAGAAGCAATTCAGTTCTCAGCTCCAGGTGAATGTTGATTGTGTGTCAAGTGTCAACTATTTATTGCACTAAAGCTTGACATTCCTTTTGTTTCTGGGATTCCACCCCCCTGGATATACTGGTGTCTGTTATGTCGTTGATGCTTCCTTAGATTTGTGCTGTTTATGAAGTAGTAATCATTCTTGGTATTAATGATTCCCTAGTAGAACAGAACAATTGCTAATAATAATTAGAAAAGTCTAACATAGCTGTCAAAGTATTTGACACTGCTCTCAAGCTGTGAGTAGATACTTAATGATGAATACTGAAACGTGAACAACAAAATTTATGTGGTTTGGAAAAATCTTGCCTGCGTCCTCAGTGATAAGGAATTTCAGTCATTTAGGAGCAGTTTCTTGCAATTCAGGAAGGAAAGAACCTTGCCTAAAATATGCAGAAATTGATTGATTGATAATTAGAATGTCATTGGTAGTTAACATTTTGACTGCCTTCTGCCCCATCAGGTTTGCTAGTTTTGATTATATTTAAAATTGATTTGATGCAATTCATTTATGTGTTTGTTTATTGATTCCCTGTCAATAATTTGTTCATCTAGGGATAACGTTATCTGTTGTGAAGCCTCCATTGTCATTTGAAAATTTGTCCAAACAAATGTGCCAGCTTGACCTTTGATATAGAGAATACATCATAACAGTGAGCATGATTCCTGGACTTGATTTTGAATCAGATCTTGCATTTGTAAATTGTGGGCAACTTACCATGCACGTCTGCTTTCATTCAAAGCATAGGGTTCTAATATTTATGTCACAGGTATTTTGACCGGTAATGGTGAGGCTACACCTGCAGAGGATCCATCTGCTTCGCAAAGCCTCCCCATGGATGGTGCAGACTGGGTGGACCTATTTGTTACAGAAATGAAGAACTCGTCTAATATGGATGATGCCAGAGCCCGGGTATCTAAAGTACTTGAAGTGTTGGAGAAGTCAATTTGTGAACTTGCAACAAAAGAAGCAGCCCAGAATTTCCAGCAGGTGGTTATCCATTACGTAATAAAGTTTTCTTTCCTTTGTAATCAGGAAACCCCTATAATACAGCTTGTATTGCTGTAGTATTATTTATTTCATGGACCTCCTTTCTAGATTCCTTTCTTTTTATTTCCTAGCACTTTACTGGCTTTGGGGAGTAGGGGCATTGCATGTAATGAAGAGTGGTTCTTGTTCTATATGTTTTGCTGTAACCCATACTTGCATTTGGCATGTGGCAGGAGTACATTATGCTAAAGCAACAAGTTGAAGGACTGTGTCAGGAGAACACTATTCTAAAGCGAGCAGTGTCCCTTCAACATGAGCGTCAGAAAGAATTCGAGGATAGGGGCCAGGAGTTGCATCACCTGAAACAGCTGGTGACTCAGTACCAGGAGCAGTTGAGAACTCTTGAGGTCAAACAAACTCAAAAGCCTCTGAAATTTCATGATTTAATGTTTGTGTGGAGTTCAAATCCATATGCATGTTGAATCCAATTGGAGTTCTGATAGCTCCTGTTCAGCATTGTTTCCTATTGGAAACTAAAAAAAATAATTTAACAAATGAGTAAATTCTGTTGGTTATCCCTCCTAGTCCTAATAGATGCTTTCCTCCAGAAGAACATTGCATGGTGAAGAAAGGCAAAAATTAATGGAAAATAGAGAGGGGGAAAGGCCACAATTTGATTTTTGTATCAGTGAAAAGTTTAATAAATTGCACCATACTGGTACATTTTTAATCATTGAACTTAATATGCTATTGATGTTCATCAGGTAAACAACTATGCTCTGTCAATGCACCTCAAGCAGGCTCAACAAAGCAACTCCATGCCAGGGCGTTCCCATCCTGATGTCTTTTAGTGAATATAGATCTGGCTGTACATATGGGTGAGGGCATGCAGGTGCTGTCCTCTTTTATGCCGATAAGGTATATTGAGTCATTGATTGACAGACTATTAAACCTATTTTTATCTGCTTTCTCTGTTGTAATTTGAATTGGAATGAATACCTATTTTTACCTGCTTTCTCTGTTGTAATTTGAATTGGAATGAATACTCTTAAATGTTGTAACGATTTCTAAGTAATAGCAGATATTCATCTTTTCGTGGTCATATTATTCTTTATTTTTTTTAACAGGATGTTTGTGTTATTCAAATGGTAGTTTATTTGATTGTGGCCTTCTGTTGTCTCTGTGATCCTAGGACTGAAAGCATCTACCGTGCTTATTGGGCTCTGGTTATTGTAGGGTTTGGTGAGGAACAGATGTGCATAGTCTTGCGCTTTATGCGGAGAGACTATCGTAACGTTTAAATCCCAATAGAACAACTTTACTTATGTAAACGGGCCTATGAAAGGGGGAAAACGTAAGTAACTTCTCTGTATTACTTTGCTGTTTGTGGAACCAAACTATCCTTTGCTTTCAGCCGGGAAAAGGATCAGGAAGTGTTAATTGTTGGGCTGAATATTTACTTTTCCTTACTATATTCTGTTGTGGCTTCTTTATTAGAAGCAGTAAGAAATCTAGGACTTAGTGAAAGGTGTTGCTAGCTAGCTATGGGATAGGATACATGTAGAAATTCAATACGTTGAAGGACTCAATAGAAGACATGACAAATGTATCGAACCCTTGTGAATTTTATGCAATGGGCGAAAACCTGTCGAAGCAATACCTTGTGGAGGTAGAAGGCACATGGGTCATGAACTTTATTTAGGTGGATTAAGCTGTGTTAATATGGGCTGGGATTTCACTCACCATTAGTTGAAATTGGACGTTTGTTTGGAAGCTTGGTCCAATAGGTTGAAAGCCTAATCCAACAAATTTATCCACCCAATCCAATCTTTATCATATCCTGCTCTGCCTGGAGAGGACTATCAGTGCAAGGTTTTTCTTTCACACTAATTTCAGATTAAAGAATTTTAAAGACCACTGGTGAACCTTTTATAAAATCAAATTTTAGTGTCCAAACAAGTTTTTATTAGTTTTTTTTTTTTGGGGGGGGGGTGGGAAGAGAGAGATAAGGGACTTGAACCTTTGACCTTAAGAAGACAAAGTCTTCACAAGAGAAAGAGCACCATTGAACTAAAGGTCCATTGGTCCTGAAAATCAAGCAAAACCCATGATTAAGGATTTGAACTAGTAGAGATAAGAGAACAAGATCTAAACTTAGTGTAGTAAACCTCGGGGTGCACACACACTCCAAGCACTCATGCCTTAGGCGAGTTCAAAAAAATCCCCTGCTGAAATTGGCCGAATGTGGGAGCTTGAACCAGTGACCTTGAGGTTGTTCCCCAAAAATTTGTGTCACACTACCTATACCTTTGGATTAATTTGAATATTTTCATCTTCACTTTAGTAGTTCTTTGAAAATAAAGGTTCTTGCAAGTTGCAACATATCTTTAAGGCTTGACAACAAAAGGTATGCTATGCTTTAGTGCATAGGAAGCAACTGTCTAGAGGAGGACCAAAATTGGGGCTCCATGGGGGACCAACCCACTAATGGGTCCCACTCTTGAGAGTAACTTATGCTACAAATCAGGGTACTTGAGGGAGGAGTGGGGCTTATTAGTAGTTTCAAGTACCAATTATTTACTATAGACCAAAACCAGCAAAAATGCCCATCTTCCCTGCCTTATACTGTACCCTATATTATTGTCAGAGTTTGAAGGTAAGCTAATTTGTGAAAATTATGGGTTTCTACAACTTAAAATAACTACTTCTATAGTTGACTTACAAGTTACAATGGATTTGAATGCATATTCAATTTAAAAATTCGAAATTGGATTCGATCTGTATATTTGAAGTTTTAATTTTACGGTCTATTTTTGAGTCTACTAAAAAATAAAAAGTTCAATCTAAAAATCGATTTGCAATTAATTTCCCTAATTTCGATCGATTTTCATAACCATTGATGGTCCTACTTACAGCTACCATGTTAGAAAATTTTTGCAGAGCTCATAATTAATTTTGGGTAATTATCATCCGGCCATATCTAGATAGTCATATTTTCAACGAGACTCCCTCCATTATTTAAAATATTATTGACATTCATTCTAATTTATTTTTAAAAATCATTGATATCTCTTGTCGCTAACCCACCATTTCTATCAAAAACAATTCATCTAAAATATCAAAATTGCCCCTACATAAATCTCAAATAATTTTTCTACAAAAAATTTTGATCAAATTTTTAATTGATTAAAATTTATTTTTTACATATTAAAATTTAAGTCGATTAAAATTCGATTTGAGCTGAATAAATTTAATTTTTTTTACATATTAAAATTCGAGCCTATTAAAATTCTTTGTTTTTATGTATTAAAAATCAAGTCGATTCGAGCTCAACCTGAGTTGCTAACGCCGATTGAAATTCGAATCAAGTTAATTAAAATTTATATTTTTTACGTATTAAAATTTGGGCTAATTAAAATTCAATTCAAGTTGATTAAAATTCAATTTTTACGTATTAAAATTTAAGTCGATTAAAATTTATATTTTTTTATGTATCAAAATTTGGGTTGGTTAATTCAAGTTGATTAAAATTCAATTTGAATCGATTAAAATTGAATTTTAATCTGCTCAAGTTTTAATAAATAAAAAAAATCTAATTTGTAATTGATGCGGATTTTAATACATAAAAAAAATATAATTAGATCGAATCAAAATTTAATTGACTCAAAGAGGTATGAAATTTTTATAAAATATATCAATGGCAAATTTAATAAAATTATATTCTAGTTGTTTCAGATAATAAAAAAAATGTAATTGAAGATGTCTATATGGAGGCCGTATGGATGATAATTACCCTTAATTTGTTCTCTGAAATACATACTATGCATAATGAAGTATTCGAGGTGCTGCATGTGATGATCATTATTGACTTTTGTGGGCCCATAAATAAGACTGTTTTGATGGGACCCCCCTGCTTTTCATCCTCATTCCTTGATCCAACGGCTACAACCGCCCCCTACCCTACAATGTCCTTATTTTTACAAAATACTATCAATGCACGATGTGTGTAACTAAATTTAAATAATAGTATTTTTATAATAAAATATAAATTATATATATAATTAAATTAAATAATAAATTGGGGTCAAATAATTCATTCATATTTTAATTATATTTAAATTTAATTATTGATTTATTTTATAAATTTTTAAGCAATTAATTTATCATTTATTTAGGTATCTGTTAGACCCTTTTAAATATTTGCACATCAAATTATATTATAAAATTAACAATTTTTATTTTATTAAATAAATTGATTAGACCACTCTTATAATATTATTATTTTATTACATACCAAAAAATAAAATATAGCATATATTTTACTATAGATCATATAAATATAGATAATTGTATATAATTATATTACTAATAAATAAGTTCAAAAGAATTTAGATGTCCTTATGAACGAGTTTATTATAAGTTGAAAGTTAAATATGTGTAAAAAATAAAAATATATAAGAGGGTATAATTGATCTTATTATAATAATTACGTATAAAATAAGAAATTAAAATATTTTCACAGATTTTGACATTTATAAGTAGTATAGATATATTACAGAATTCAAATCAAATGTAAAAGTTAAAATTTAAATATATATATATATATATATATATATATATATATATATATATATATATATATTATTTAGATAAGCGTTGAGTAAGTGGGTCATATTAAAAAAATTATAAAACCTACTCATTTAAGGGAATGGACATTTAAGGGAAGGGATGATATATATTTGTGTTATAATTTTTTGGATTAATTGTAAATTACTCTCTGAAAGATTATTTAAATTTTAATTTGCACCCTCAAAGATCAAAAAATTTAATTTGTACTCTCAAAGATAAAAATTTGTATCAATATGCACCCTCAAAGATCAAAAATTTCAATTTGCACCCTCAAAGATAAAAATTTGTATTAATTTACACCCCCAAAGATAAAAAAATTTAATTTACACTCTCAAAGATAGAAATTTGTATCAATGTGCACCTAAAATTAAATTGATCAATTATACCTAGATCCCCTTATACTTGTCACTTAATCATCTAAACCCCTTCACATTTAGAATATTATTCCTACATCTCATAACGTTTATGCACGTGTAACACGTAATCCCTTTTTGTTGATATCTGTCAATATAACTGTTAAAAAATATGATTTTATCTTAATAAAAAATTATATTTTCATATTACCATTTATTTTATGAGTTCAATATACTCTAAAGTTCAAAATCAAGCTTATCATTTGAATGTGTAATAGAATAAAGAGTTGCACATTAAGTGATATATTGCATTGGATATAAAAATATTATATAATTATCTACATTCTATTGGAGATTCAAATGGTAAGTTTGATTTTAAACTTTAGAATACATCGGACCCACAAAATAAAGAGTAATATGAAATTATAATTTTTATTAAAATAAAATCATATTTTTAACAGTTATATTAACAGATATCAACGAAAAAGGGTTACGTGTTATACGTGCATAAACGTTATGAGATGTTGGAGTAACATTCTAAATGTAAAGGGATCCAGATGATTAAGTGACAAGCATAAGGGGATCTACGTATAATTTATCAATTTAATTTTAGGTGCACATTGATATAAATTTCTATCTTTGAGGGTGTAAATTGAGATTTTTTATCTTTGAGGGTACAAATTGAGATTTTTTATCTTTGGGGGTGCACATTGATACAAATTTCTATCTTTGAGGGTGTAAATTAAAATTTTTTATCTTTCGGGGTCTAAATTGAAATTCGAGCTATCTTTTGGGGTATAACTTATAATTAACCCTAATTTTTTAGATTTTGTTTGAGTTTTGTAATATTACTCTATTTTTATTTTTTTAAAAAAAACAAAAAGTGGAGTTTTGCTTGTCTCTGCAGGCTGTTACTTGGACCCGTGACAGTGACCCATAGCGGAAACTGATAAATATTTTTTTGTTTTTGTTTTGGTGGATCATTCAACATTATTGATAGAGACTTTTATTTAAACCCGTACTTAGGGGTTAGGGGTGTCAATCGTGTCGGATTAAACGGTTATGTGTCGGGTTAAACGGGTGACGGATGAAAAATATATAAACTCATACACGACACGTTTAATAAACGGGTAACACAACACGACTCGTTTAACCTATTTAATTTTTAAAAAATTATATCAACAAATTTTAATACTCCATTTTTTTTACTACTAATTGCACTTACCTCAAAAAGAGGAATTTTAAATCAAATATCATAAAAATAAGATTTGAAGACTTTAAATAAAAAAACAAGATGATCTTCCATCAAGGGCGGCTCAATCAATTTAAGGTCTAAAGTAGAAATATTAAATGAAGGTCTTTTTATTTTTAATATTTTTTTTTAAATTAATAATTTTTTAATTTTCTATGTGAGAAGAAAACAAAAGAAAGATGTGTTAATGTTGTCGAGAAAAAGATTTTAACTTTTGTTTTTGTTTTTTACCATGGATAGAGGGAAAGAAAGTGTTTAATTTCAACTTTTTTTTATTTGTTTTACCAGAGAGAGAGAGAGAGAGAGAGAGAGAGAGAGAGAATAAATATGAGTTGACTTTTGAATATTTTTTTAATTTCTAAGTTTTTAATGTTATGGATTGAATTATAGATCCAAATTATTGCAATAAAAATTTTGATTAAATTTAATTTTTTGGACCTTTTTTGTAGGGATTAAAATTTAATAGATTTAATTTTTTTTGTAGGTTAGTGATATACTTGAAATTACGCGATTTTCTAAAAATTTAGGGCCTAAAGTCTATGATTTTTTTTTTTAACCGTTGGGCCGGCCGTCTTCCACCATTAAGGAGTGAAAAAGTCACTTGTATTTAATAAATCATACTTAAAAAGAGAATTGGATAAAAATTATATGGGAGATCTCACTCTCCGATGTTATACAGCTTGATGTCTTATGCTAGAATGCACCGTACTCTGCTTATTTACGGCATGTTAATGTGACGGTGAATCTAATTTTTGAGTACTATCGGCCTTTACGTGAATCCCAACATGGGTGGACGTGATGAATCATGTGATTTATCACATGTAAAGACAATGATACATACTTCCATTTTCTTCACAATATCCACCGTAATTTTGTAAATCAAGGTGGAGATTTGTGTCTTAATCTTATTAAATTTAATGAAAAAAAAAAAAGACACCAATGAGTTGTAGTTAGACTAGCAATCGAGTCGAGTGAAACGGTTTCGTGTTGGGTGGAACAGGTTTATGTCAAAAAAATATTTTATCTATATTTTATTTATTTATATAAACGAGTCCAACTATCACATTCATATACAAATTATTTATTAGATGGATTATCCGATACAATCCGTGTGTCACCCGCCAAATAAGAGAATAAGTTATAGTATTTTGAGTCTACACAAAAAATCATCAACTCACCACATATTACACATGTTTGACATGTTTACTATAACAATAAATTATGGTTGAGTAAAAAAATAGCGATAAAAAATAAACATTAAATGACTACTAAATTTGAATGCGTTTGAGAGATGGGAAGTGTGAGATGAGACAAAGGCTGAGAGACCTAAATTTTTTAAAAAAAATTTATAGTACTACTGTTAACGGGTTGAAACAAATTTATGGGTTAAACATGAAACCGGTTTATTTATTTTACAGATCTGCCGATTTAACCTATTAACCACCCGAATTCATTAAAACTACATTCAAACCCGCTAATTCGTGTTAGGTTCGTGTCGGTTTCACGAATCGTGTTTAGAATTGTCTGGCCTAGTTGTAGTGTCTCTGGTCACATTTGAGAGGTTTACAGTCAACTCTTGCTAAATGTACAAATTCATCCACAATATTTTTCTCGATATGCTATATTTTATTCTCCGTTTTAGTCTCTCTTCGATCCCAGTTTGGATGTTTTTTTTTCTTTTCTCTATTCTGTTACATGATTTTAGTAATGTCTGATATTTAACTATACAAAAAAACCAAGTACGTCTAACCTTGTTGGTCATCTTTTCTTCCGCAAATGAGAGTTCTAGGGTTAGGTAACATGTTGCATTTATCTGTTTTCTTTTGCATGATCTTTTCTTTTCTATTCATTGAGTAGATTGAATGTAACATTGTCTCTTTTTTGAGTGATTACTTCTCTGCTTGCATCAAGTGTTGGGAAATTGGATTAAAATTTGGTGGTCATGATTCTTATTATAGTGATAATAGAATGAAAGTTTCAAAAGAACCAATATTATTTTGCCAAGAAAGAATTATATCTTGACGATGTTTTACAGATTCATAAGAAATTTACTATCAAATTTTAAGGGCATAAATCATAATGAGTGTCACATTATTCCTTTTATTATTTTAAGTCAGAGGCTTGTGTTAAAAAAACTTAATAATTTTTATATGAGGTTATATTATATAACTCTAAGAATAATTGAACTACATATCGTAATGCACCTGAAGTACTATGACCCAATTTTTTTTTCTTTAAAAGTTTTGGCATGTTCATCTTGGACATCCAAGATCAATTTTGAATAATTGTGAATACACGAGAGATCACTAAAGAATTAAAATATTCTTTTGACAAATAATTATTCATGTACTGTCTGATTACAAAATAAATTGGTTATCAAGTCTTCCCTTGATATATCTCGATTATGGTTGCTCAATATAAATATGTGATTTTGAATATAAGAATGTTGATATATATTTCTATAAGTGAGATATGTGTAATTTATTGGAGTGAGTTAAATTTATTAACTTGTTTATTACTCTCAGTTATACCATGTGAGTTTTGTGAATTCTAAAAACATGTTAGTCTATTCAGTCAAGTTGAACCTTGTTTCAATCTTAGCGACTCAAGTTAATACTATCAGAAAATAAAAGTTACAAAAGGTAACTTATTTTTGAAAATTAAGTCTAAATTGTGTTAAATTTATGCTAGTGTTATATTTCATGTGTACTTTTAATTTAACAATTATAGCTTTCAATACTTAATAGAGTATTTATGAAATGAATTTATCTAAATTACACTAGAGGCATAACAATAGCCAACATTCTCCAAAAGAGAAAGAAATAATGAAAAATACTGCGAAAAATAGTACTCCTAAGGAAAGTTAGTTCTCCCAAAATTTCCAAAAAAAAAAAAGATACAATGAAAGTTGTATAAAAAAAATTGGCATTCTCGTAGAGATCACACTCACAAAATAGACAAAATAATCAATTCAAACTTTTTGTATAAACATTTCTAGAAGGGGATTCTTCTACAGAGACGAAGGCAAATAGTGAGATCTAAAAAAGTTATGTATGTACAAAAAAAAAATGAAACCTACTTCCTGTCGTTAATGGGAGGAAATATGTCGCCTGAAGAATGGCGTAAACTTTATTATACACTTGAATCATGGTCTATACATAAGTTCAAAAGATTCAGCTCTTAAATGACAACTACATACAACTAAAGGAAAAAATGTTGAAGTAGAAAATGAAAATACATCCACATCAATTCAAATAATAACCCCTAAAGAGAAAAAAGTTTATGAAGAGAGACAAACTCCTGCAGTGATACATTACAAAATAAAAAAAATTCTATTAAGTATGTATACATAGATGAGATGTGAGATCGCACAAAAATGATTATTTATGATATAATAGTTACTGAAATATAAAATGGTGATAATTTTGAACCATACACAATATATTATTATCGACAAATAAATGATTGGTCAAAGTGGAAGAAAACAATTCACTTGGAGCCTATTAACAAAATACAAAATATTGGACCCACAATCAATATACCCAACGATGTAAATGCAAACCAATAGTTCTAAAACATCGAAAGTTATTAAATTGGAGTTATAGTTCAACGCTTTAAGATGTAAATCCTATTGGATATAAATGAGTATTTATATGAAAATAAAAGATAAATATGCGACATAGAGTACATCTAGTAGTGCAAGGGTTCCTGTAGAGACCCAGTATTGATTATGAAGAAATATACTAACTATAAATGGATGCAATTACATTTGGTATGTTATTAGTCTAGTAGTCTCAAAAGAACATGACATGCATCCATGGACGTTGTTACTATATATTTATATGAAAAAATTTTATACTAATATTTATATGAAATTACCTGAAGGCTTTCAATTGTTTGAAACAAACACATGAAAACCATGAATCATGTACTCAATTAAGTTGAGACAATCCTTATATGGATTGAAACAATTTGGAAGAATGTGGTATAACCGTCTCAATATATATTTGGTAAAGAAAGAGTATGTTAACAATTCTATATACCAATGTGTATTTATTAAAAAATCAGAATCTGAATTTTCCATCATTGCAGTATATATTAATGATATGAAATCTGATTGAAACTCCAAAAGAGGTGATTAAAACTGTAGAATATTTGAAAAAGAAATTTGAGATGAAAGATCTCAGATAAATAAAGTATTGTCTCGGCCTACTGATCGAACATACGTTAAACAAAATTCTTATCCATCAAAAAATCTATACTGAAAAGGTCCTAAAGCAGTTTAGCATGGATAAAACATATATGTTAAATAATCTAATAGTCGTTCGATCTGTTGATGTCAACAAGGACCCTTTTTTATCCTAAGAATCAAAATGAAATGTTTCTTGGTCCAAAAGTATCATACCTAAGTGCACTTAGTGCTTTGTTATACTTAGCATAATATATTACGTCTAATATAACATTTTGCAGTCAATTTGTTGGCAAGATTTAATTTTGCACCAACTCGACAACATTGAATTGATGTAAAACATATTCTACGCTACATTCGTGGAATTACAGATTTAGGCTTGTCATACTCAAAACAATCAACCAATGGTTCATATTTAATCGGTTATGTAGATTCTGGACACCTATCAGATCCTCACAAAGCTCATTCACAAAATGAATATGTTTTCACATGTGGTGACAAAACGATTTCATGGCGATCTATCAAGCAGATTTTGATTACTAAATCTTCCAATAATTCTAAGATACTTGCACTCTATGAAACGAGTCGTGAATGTGTGTGGCTAAGGTCCATAGTCCATAACAACTAAGATACTTGCAACCTTCTTTTGATTAAAAATTCACCAACAACTTTATATGAAGTAATGTTTTTTGCATTGGACAAATTAAATGATGGTTTATCAAAAGTGATAGAACCAAACATATTTTGTCAAAGTTTTTTTACACTCATGAACTACAACAAAGTCATGAAATTGAAGTCTAGTGATAATCTTGCAGATCTGTTCACTAAAGCTTTACTTTCATCATTGTTCAAGAAATTGGTATATGACATTAGAATGTGTCAGGTTTGTGACCAATCTAGTTGATTTCTTATCATGGAGAGAATTTCATCAAGGGAGAGTATCCACATCAAGATATAAGACATATGCACATTATACTCTTTTTCCCTTGTCTAGGTTTTGTCCCATTTGGTTTTTCTAACAAGGTTCTAATGAGGCAGCATTAGTGTGTCCAACGTTATTTTAAGATTCATCTGAATATGTACTCGTTTTCCTTTGCTAGATTTTTTTTTCACAGGTTTTCCTAGCAATGTTTTAACGAGATATATTATCTTAGCATAGTAAACATCTAAAAGGGAGTGTTGTAAATATTACATTAAATACATTATTTTATATACATTATTGTGTATATATATATATATATTGTATATAAATGTGAATGACCTCTAACCTATCAATTAAAGAGGTATTAATATGTGACTTTATAACCTCCACTCAAAGTTAATATTATATTTGATGACTATTATGATTTGAGGCGTATAAAAAAGTCTTCATCACATTGAGAAAAACACAAGTTGAGAAACTATTTCTCTAACATTTCTATATTCTATTCTCTTGTTTCTTTACAATTCTACGCTATATATTTCTTTAGTTTTGCAACAAATATTACTTATATCTCATGTTTAAACTCATATAATATACGTTTTATAATATTTAATCCCCTAAATTTTCCTATATTTACAATGGTAATACATATTCCATCACTTTAAAATCGAGTTACTGATAAGTAAACAAGTGGGCATCTATTTTAAACGGATGCTAGACCTTTCAAAATTGTGAATACTGTCATTTCCAATTAGGAGTAGGGTTGTTCAAAATTTACCTGACCCATTCTACATCTTTCTTACCTGACGCTACCCAATAATTGAAATTACGCAAAATTTCGACCGAGCCATAAAAACAAAATTAGTATTCCACAAAACTGCAGGTAAGAATACAGAATACATATAAAAATTTCGCATTTTTACCTAACCCACACATATATTTAATTTTTTTAAAAAAATAATACATTTGGTATAAAACGACATTGTTTTTTGTGCTCATATTATCGAATTTATTATATTTTCTTTAATATTGTTGATTTATTATATTAGTTTACATGTTCTTATATTTTAATAGCCTAATTATAAAAGTAGCTCAAAAATTTGGTAATTGAGTTGTTAAAATGACTTAAAAATTAATAACTTAAAAACTAAAAACATGTGAGATATTCCGCATTCCTCCCCGACTTTCAAACCGATTTTTTGGATGAAATTTAGCTCGAAATATTACCCTCAATAGGTAAGGTTAGGCCAATAAATTGGCTTTCCACAATTCATCAGTTCGAAAGATGGGATGCACTATTGTTTACCCGTCAGCTTGGGTGAACAACCCTAACAAGGAGGGAACCAAACGCTATGGGTGAATTTAAAATTTTATTCTTTTCGAAAACATTCAACAAAAATAAAATAAAACAATAGAAAAATCTATCAAGTATTATATTTTGAAAATATAATAACAATCATGACTGATCTAGTTTTCATTTACTATGATGTAATGATATAAAATTTATTTAGTTTTTTTACTGCTAAAAAATACCATCCCCTCTACACGATCTTCAATGCTAAACAACTCAACAAATACACTCTTTAAAGTCGGACACCTTCATTAATTTGCACAACCCTCTCTCTCCCTCCCTCCCTCCCTCCCTCCCTCCTTCCTTCCTAAAATCTCTTTTTTTTTGTTCACTTTTTATTTAAAATAATTATTTTTTAAAATAAAAATATTATAAATTCAATACTCAACTTTGAATATTACATAATTTTTTTAGGTAATTATTAATCTATATAATAAAGAAGCTAAGAGTTTCAATCTTAACCCCATATATTTTTTTTCAATCATTTCTATTACATCACTCATTTTTATCACAAGTTGAATTATTTAATTTTTTATTAATTTATAACGCAATATAAATTTTATTTCAGATATTGTTCATATATAATAGTGTATACAAGTTGATATTTTTTTGAAGTCATATATTGTGTTATAAAAATATGTCAATTTTTTTTATTAATACCGAATAAAAATAATTTTAATTTATATAATTAAAATAAAAAAATTATTATCGAATGTAGTGATATTAACTTTGTGAACATTCGAGTATTATAATGATATTAATATATTAACTCCAATGAGTAGCTCATGTGGTAATAGAGATGAGTTGTAAATGTAAACATTTTGAATCTTGACAATTATTTAGGATTAGGTCACAAGAGATTTATCCCTTATGCATACATTAATCTTGACGTGGATGGTCTATTTTTGAACGGATTAAGGATGAAATTAATCAAAATGTACATAAATTAACTCAAACACCCATCATTATCAAAAACATATATATTATAATACATCATAAGCATTTCTAAATTGAAAGAGACTCAAATCCTATATATAACTTCAAATTATAACTTTTTATCTTGTCTAAACTCAAAAGGCTCATTGGACGAAACAAGTTCTTACCTCTCATGTCTTTATCTTCAAAGTTATTGCCATCGTTGTCAACCACACCGCCTCTCCCTACCTCAATTCTTCGAGGGCAACTGTTACTTTCTCTATCTTTTTACCATTTTTCTCTCATAAACTCTAATTCTCAAAACATATATATCTCCCTCTCACACAAACACATACAAAATTACTTTAGACAGAAATTGCTTTAGATGGAATTGAAATCATGGAATACTGTTAGTTGATAATTGAGTAGATATTTTTAAAAATTTCCTTATTTTAAACAGTAAAAAAATTACGAATAGTTTATAAGAAACCAGTTTTAATATAGATGAGTCTTTTCTTTTATGTTTTAATATTGGGGAGGGATAAAACTTGTTTTGGTGGGAAAAATTAAAAAAAATAAAATAAAGTCAGCTTTGGGACTGTAAGATTTTTTTAAAAAAAAATTGAAGTAAATATTTGAATTTATCTATTAAAATATTCTATTACAAATTAAATTTTTTATTCAAATTTAAGGTCAATTTGCAGTCTAAATTTGAGTTATTAGTGGATACTCTTAAAGATTATAGTATAAATATATCATGTCACCCACTTGGTTTGCGCCGGACACAAACAAAAGAAACCAACTGAAAAATCAGAAGCTGACCATGCGCAGGTCGTGAATGGTGATAGGCGTACCTGACTGCAATGGGGTCCATCGTGAACTTTTTAAATATCAAACCAGTGGCCGGTTGGGGGAAAGTGGGTCCCACAGCACACCCATCTAGTTTTGGCGGACCCCATCCCCAACAGGTAACAGCTGCAATTACCGACGTTTACGGTTTATATTCCTATTAAAAAATATTATTTCAAGTTTAATTTATAAATTTAATTAATTATACTTATTAAATTAAAAATAAATTTTACTTAACATTGAAATTAATAATTTATTTAATAATTTTATTAAATGAAGTTTTTAATTAAATTTCTAAATTAAATTCATATGATATTTCATATTGCTCATTTCTATTACCCGTCCTTTGATTATTAGGGGTGTAATTCGAGCGAGTTGGACATGTTAGACAGTCAATTCTAACTTAATCTTAAGTATATAATCTTTAACCCTAATCTTAATCTGAACCCTAACCCTATCTCGGGTTGAGTTTCGAGTTGGACCGGTTAGATAGTCAATTCTAACTTAATCCTAAGTATATAATCTTTAACCTTAATCTTAATCCGAATCTTAACCCTACCTCGGGTTGAGAAACTCAACCCAAGCATTGTTCGAGTTTAAATCGGGCGGGCTCGGGTTGAATTCAAGTTATTTTACGGGTTGAGTTCGGATAAAATTCAAAATAAGCTTATTATTCTAAACTTAATACATATATTATATAATATTTACATAAATTAACAACCAATAATTTCAACTAAGTTTTTAACATAAAAATCATAATCAGAACATAAAAATCATTGCCACCAATCCACTGCGAGAAAGACAAAGATAGGGGAGAATAATTACAAATTCATAAAACATAATCCATATATTTTGTCTTTTTTTTTTTTTTACAATTGAGAGATCGAGAGAGTCAGAGAACGATAAAACAAAAATGAAAAATCAGTGTTAATGCTTTATATATATAATTTTTTTTTAATTTATCAGGTTCGGGTTAAACCCATGAACCAAAGACCTTAACCCGAACCCAACCCAAATTAAATTCGGGTTAGAGTTTTTTGACCCGAACCCAACCCAAATATTAAAAATTATTGCTCAAGTCCTAATTTTTTCGAGTTGAGCTCGGGTTGAAATTGGATTGCCCAATCCAAGTGACACCCCTGATGATTACATATCGAATGATAATTTGTAAAGATTGTACTGAAAATTATATTAAAAATAATACTATTTATAATTTTATTACAATTTGACGAGATCAAATTATGCCAAAAAAAAATTAAAAACTTATGTTAGAGTGTGAGGAACGATTCCAAACAAACTCAAATTTACCGAAATATCACCAAATTGTTCAATAACATTACATTTATCTAGTACTAAATTTTTTAGTGCTACAAAAAAGTAACTCTTGCCTACTTTAGGCTACTTGAGTACTTTAGTCTTACTTCGAAGTTGCCCATGGTATGGGGAAAAAAAATGATATCAATCATATTAATTATATTTATAGATATTTTTATTATTATTATAATATAAAAAAAAATAAAAATAGTTATTACAACAGTGATAAAAATATCCAAAAAAAAAGATAAAAATAATTGCTAGTGGTAAAAATATTTATAATAGTGATATAAATATTCACAAAAGTTATAAATCACCCACAAAAATAATAATTTTTTTGGCATCGAATAAAAGTAATAAAAATAGTGACCACAACAGTAGTAAAAATACCCCCCAGCAATGATAAAAATATTCATAAAAATGATAAATCACACCCACAAAAGTAGTAAATTTTTTTATTATAAAATAACGCACAAAAAATTATAAAAATATTCATTAAAATAGTAAATTTTAAATGTACGATACCAAATTTTTATTTTTTTGGGCACCGTAGTCAAGTCCACTTACTTCATATCTTATGTTCAACTATGGAAAGCAAATATCATGTCCCATAATTATATTCTCGATAAATAATTTATCTAATATGGCAGTTACTAATTTGAATTGCATATTTGTAAAAATACCATGGTCAAAATTAATTTAATTTTTATTTAATTTTATCGAATGATATAGAATAATTTTTTTATCCAAAAAATCATCTTTTTTATATGTGTTAGACAACTAAATCAACAATCTCCAATAATGTCAATCTTACTAATTTACATCTGTCACTCTTCTCTTCCCTATCTCTCTTATTTTTTTTTCTATCGGTTCAAATTTAAATTCGCAATTAAAAAATTAATATTTAAAATATATTTAATGCATAATTCATACTTGATTTTTAGTACTATATAATACCTTCAAACAATATCCCAAAAAGTCTACCGCATGAACGATCAATCGAAAGAAAATGGGTAACTACTGCACGGACTAGACTAACTTAAAGGCCCACCGTCTAGTGAGAGAAAAAAAGAGAAAGAGCTCTCAAGGAAGCCATCTATCCTCAGCTATTCAATGCTTGTCAATTCAATTGTGTCAATTCTATTTCAAAAGTCTCACTGCTCATCAGGTTCAAGAGGCGACCATTAAAATGGCAAGGGTTGCTGTCCTTTTCTTACAAACCATACTTTGTCTCAAATTCAGTGGGTCAAACCTAGATATTTATAATATAAAATAGAATAAATTTTAAAAAATTTATTTGACAATCTCAAATAAACTCATCTAATGATCACCAATTTCTCTCTCAAAACTATCCACATTGTACCGGCACGGACTACTCCTGGTTAAACTATAAATCAAGGCAAGGCATATGCACAATTTTGCAAAGAGTAGGTTAAAAAATTACAAACCCCGGATATGGTTTCTCCTTGTCCATCTTAGAATGATAGATCCATCTACTATAGATGTAAGTGGGGTTGTATTGTCTTTCAAGAGTTAAAATCAAGAAGTGTTTGTAAAGTTCTGAATTTTCAAAGTCAATTATTCAAGAATTATTGGAGCATGTTGATACCTCTGGGGACTCTGGAATTTTTAAGAGAGGTGGATAATTTTTATTATTATGCCAATCGGCCCAATTTAAAATATTAAATCATAAACATGGTACATAGTAGAATGGTGTTCATCGAAGTTGAAAATACTCCTTGGAACACAAGCATCATCAAGTGTGGCTGCTACATACCAATTCACTGGGTTGGTTCAGTGGTCAAACGAAGAACGAGATGTAAATTTATACATTATTGACTGAAGTCTTTCAAATTTCATAGAACTTGGAGTTATTGTTCAGATAAACTTGGGATAACCAAGATATTGGTTAGTGGATGACTGTGTGAATCTGAGATTCGTATTGTAACCATGTTCTTGAGAGGACGTGTGGCTGAGATGGTTTTCCCCCTTCCAAATAAAAATGTGGCAGACAGCAGCTACCTACCTACTTGCAGTGAAATCAGTTGTGATGCTTAGTTCTTTTAATGGTTGTGTAGCTAACCAAGCTCTGAGTGAGGTGTATACGTAGGAGTACTGGCCAAGCATCCAGTACAGCTATCATACTATTATTTTTACACCAAGAAAATTCAAGTAAAGGTGACCTTTTTGTGAACTTTTTTATATATATCAAAGAAAAAGTAGCTGTAAAGTTAGAGCAAACATTGAAACTTTGTTTAAAACTTAGTCATTCACCATTAATTTATGCCACTTGGACAAGGGTTACACCATGCAAATAGGGACCTCAAGTGTTCTAGAATGGTCATACTTGCACGGCAAAATCTATATTTTCGACAGTTACTAATACCATGATAATATATATTAGTATGTGTTTGATGCAGAAATAAAGAACATAAGGACTGGGGACCATAAATACCCATACCCCTCATACCCAACAAATTAAAAGATGATCAAGCTCTCCCATGGTTGCATGCAATGGGGATGGGGTGTTTTTTTTTATAATTTTCTCTTATTTTTCTTTTTTAAGGATTTAATTTTAAAAAGAGAGTCAAATGCACGAGCTTTCGTTATTGTGGAGTCTCAAAAGATAAGATATATACAAATTTATCATCTTTAGTAAAAAGTTTTTTTTCCATATCCGAGTGTCTTTTGTTTGAATTTTTTGTGGGGTAGAAAAAACAGTTTCTAATTCATTTATTTCCGATTGGTATTTGGAAGAGTAATTCTATTGAGTAATACTGTTCAGACCTAATTTCTTCGAACTCTTTTCTAACTAGTATTCCGTTGTAGTATAGCTACCCCACTGTGCAACCACAATTAGAGCAGACTTTATGCTGGTAAGATGCACCTTGTGAGTGAAGTGAACCCTACTTCCCCCTCTTGCCCTCTCTATAAAGCTGGTACACAGATTGTGTATGCTAGTGTGGTCCATGACAATTTGTATGGGCATGCCTCTTTTCCCTCCACTCCTCCTGCAGTCACCCTCTCACTCACATCTCTCTCTCTCTCTCTCTCTCTCTCTCTCTCTCTCTCTCTCTCTCACACACACACACACACACACACGTATCTGTGAGTATATATCTCTGTGTGTGTTTGGGAGGGGGGGGTGCTTATAACAATTCTTTACTCATCTCTCCTACAGCAAGGCATGGAGAGAGAGCGAGAGAGGAGATCTGAGGTGAAATTGAAGAGTTCTGCAAGTCCTGTCATGCTTTTCCACAGCTTTCTTGAACTTCTTCTACTGTTTTGATCTCTCTAAACCAAACTGTGAAGTTCAAGAAAGCTGTGGGAAAACATGGCGATTCAGGATTTGGCCACTGTTTCCTTCAATTGTGCTAATATTTCCCTTTTATCTGCAATTCAGTAAGGTAATTCCTTGACATTTCTATAAAAATTCAAACCCATTTCATCAGATTTTGTAAACATCGTTTATTACCTGTAATTTGGAAAAATCCAAGAAAATTCTTACGTTTTCTTCTTAAAATAAAAGTGGTTTTTCTAGTTGAGTTAAGATGCGGCTTTAATCTGCATGCAGTAAGGTAATTCCTTGACAATTTTATAAAATTCAAATCCATTTCAAATAATTTTTAAACAACATTTAGGACCAATAATTTGGAAAAATTCATATAAATTCCAATATTTTCTTCTGAAAAAAAACTGTTTTTCTAGTTGAGTTAAAATGTGGCTTTTATCTGCATACAGTAACGCAATTCATTGCCAATTATATAGCATTTCAAACCCATTTCATCAGATTTTTAAAGGAAATTTATTAACTATAACTTGGCAATATTCACACAAATTCTTACATTTTCTTCTGAAAAAAAATGGATTTTTTTTTTTTGTTGATCAGTTAAGATGTGGCTTTTATCGGCATGCAGGAAGGTAATTCCTTGCAAATTATATACATACAACTTTCAAAACCATTTCATCAGATTTTTGAAACAACATTTATGACCTATAATTTTGCAAAAATCACATAAATTCTCACAGTTGCTTCTGAATTTTTTTTTTCTTTTTCTGATTACCCTTCTATCTGCTTGCAGTATGGTAATTCCTTGACAGTTACATAGAATTCAAACCCATGTTTTAACAACATTTGTTGTGACCTATGATTTCAAAAAAAATCACATAAACTCTTACATTTTCTCTTCACAAAAAAGGCTTTTCATGCTTCTTGAATATCTTTCTGAATTTTTCTATGATTTGTCCAACATTTTTTTGACTACGTGTATAATATTTTTTTCCATTTTTGCACATAATTGCTTGTACATTACTCGATTTTAAGTTTTTTTATGGTATAGTATTATACTCAACTTTGATAGAGAGAAGATCACATTGATACTTTTTATATTATCGCGGGTGCAATACGAAAATTTTAATTTTTTAAGATACAAATTGAGACTTTGAAGTTTTGTCCGGGTTCAAAAAGTCATTCGTCTTGTAGATTTTGTGTGTGGAGGTGTTTGTTTTGTAATTTTGTACAGTTAAAATTCTAAGCACGCAATCAGAGTGGGTGAAAACTGGGGTATGTTGCAGAGAAGATTCCCTGCCCTTTCCTCTTTATCTTCAATAATGGTGAGTTCCTCTTGTTTGCTTTTTGCTATTACCTCTGGATGATCCCATACATTTCTGTGACAAAGGTTAAACTTTGTCCCTATGTGAAAATCAGCTTTTTTTTTTACCCCCACTCTCTCTCCCTCAAACAAACATGTAGGTGACCCAAATTTTTTTAAGCCTTTTGATATTTTTTTAATTTATTTTTTATCTTTAATAGTGAAAATAATAAATAAAATTAAAATAATAAAATAAGCAATCTCTACACTTGTCAAGCTTTTATTAAAAAAAATAAACCCTGTGCAAAATTGTTGTTCTTTTATATATCTAATCAGCTCTTGGCAGTTTGTTTTGGTGGGTTAAGAGTCTTTTTTGGTGTTTGGCATAGTAGGATAGTTACAAAAGTCACCAACTATCCTCTACTTTTTTATAAATGCACATTTTGGAACCCAGATTTAATATATATTTTCGCATTGGAATGGTGGTTGAGATTTTGCATTTGCTTTTTTATAGTTGAATGAATATTTCGCATCGAGTCATCTCAGGCTCAGCTCGAAGAAGACTCGACTTAAGCACAGTTTATGTTCTAGTTCGGCTGAGCTTGAACAATTTTTTAGACTCAGTTCATTTATACGTAAAATAGTTAAATTATTCGGGTTTGTCTAGTTTGAATAATTTTTTAGACTTATTTAAAAAAATAAGTTCGATAAACTTGACTCAATTATCAGTTCTAATTGGTTGAATGAGTCAGATATGGTTAAACTTGTTTATATTTTCTTGATTAATTTGCCAATTTCAAATTTTCACTTGAACATAATGCTGCCAAATCTTTTCGTTATGATCTTTTACAATCTAGAAATAATAAAAAAAAAAAAAAAAAAAAAGGATTTTTCCAATCTGAAGAGATGGACATTGGTAAGAACTTTAAAAAAAAATAAAACTTAGCTCTCAAGCACCCTTCAACTACTTGCTTTGTTTGATTTCAAACTTCCTTGAAAAATAGAAAGCTCATTGTTGTTAACAAATTGGCACCACTGAAGTTTTTCTTAGGCACTGTGAGATTAAGCTATGACCAGTCTATGAAAAATTCAGAACTCAGAAAGTCCGGTGCACGAGACTTCACCGTTATAAAATCTGAAGATTAGATATATAAAATCTTATTTTCACATGTAGACACGGCTATGCCCCTATACCAATATAACTATGTTGCTATCCATGATACTTTTATTTTTCAAAAACTATTTTGACTGACTCAACCTGGTAATTGATCTCGTATCTATTAGGTTATATGCCCGCCCTCAACTTAAAGAAATAAAGGTAATAAAAGAAATATCTAAAGGGTATCTAAAGCTAATGCCAGGCAGAGATTTAGAACTGCATCATTTTAGTATGATTTGCCTGATTGGTGGGTGGTTGGTAGGTTCAGAATATTAGTTTAAATAGGCCAGACATTGAAGCATGGCTGGTCTGTGAACCCCGAAAAAGAAATAGAGGCATTCAACTGAATTAATGCAACCGTTTAGACTAGGCTTTTTCACTGAAAAAGAAGCAGCAGTTTATAATTCAGGCAATTAAGTAAATTGCATTTGCGATAATACTAGGGTTACCACTACGATATCGAAAGTTATAACTGGTTATGGGTTAGTTGCAACTCATTTGGTTAAGTCAAGCCTGAATTAGGTCAAGTAATGACCCAAAAAAAAAAAAAGTTAAGGTCGATCCAAAAGTGTTGGGATCAAAAACCTCGATGGTAACAATGTTTGATCGATCTAAATATTAGTTTTAATCGCAAAGAACTACATTCTATAGTAACCTAACCAGATTGAGATGTAACTTTAACTCCATTCTGAAAAACAAGATTAGGGCAACGTAGTCCTAACACTACTTATGCAGAGTTATTGTGAGTGTTGTCTCTGTTTTCAAAAACAAGAAAAGTAGTTTTGAATGCCTGCTAAGCAATTTGTAGATTGTTTTGCTTTTTGGATGCGATGTCATGTATGCTCCTTTGTGTTTCTGTGGTGAGCCGCAATGTGGTCGGTCGTCGCTGACGGCCTACTGATGCTAATTGAGAGGGTTGTTGCTGTGATTGTGTACAGTGTACCGATGACTGACTTGGAGCACAAAATTCTACTTTGAGGTTGGGCGACAGTAAAATTGGTCCATTATAACCTAAACATCAAGAATTCAAGTTGGTCCATTACTGTTATATTTATGGTTAATGTCCAGTCTTTCTAACCCTCCTAAGAGGCTAAGCCTGTATAGTGGACCACCTTTTTTGTTATTTTGAAACTAGAATTTTATGAACCATTACTACCCAAATCTCATATCCTAGTCATTAGGGTTTTCAATGGATCGGATCGGATTTTTATCTGATCTTGATTTGTCCAGATCCAAATTCGATAAAAAAAAAAATTTGAGTTCCGAATCCGATCCGTTAATAATTGGACATTCAATTCGATCTGAAAATTTCAATTCTAACAAAATTTCATAAAAGAAATAATAATTTTACCAAATTTAATTTAACTTTCAACATAATTTAATCAATCAATCATTCTAATCAATAATTTATATTTAGTTTCATGTCAATCTTATTAATAATCTAAATAAGTATGTATAAATATATACAATAATTTCTTTCAATTAAATATATATGTATATATGTGTATATGTATATATATATATATTAGATCAAATTTTTATCAAATCAGATTTGTATATATTTAAATTCAAATCCCTTTAAAAAACTTTATCAAATTTGGAGCCGAGTAAACATATTTAAATATTAATTCACATCAGGCTAAATTGATTGAGATTTAGATTAAAATCCGCTGCATTGACAATCCTAGTCATTATGTGTTGATCCAAAATATCTAGTGCACAACACATTACTGATTTTTTCCGGAACTTGAGATTTTTGAATCATAGGGAGCATCTTGAATTACCAAAAAATTTGGTCCAAGCATCGTATCAAGGAGAAGACTGCAGTACCACAAAAGATGTAAATGTCCCTTAAATTGCTGTAATTTAAACCATAAGATTTGTAAACTATGTTAAAAAGTTGTAAATTTTTTGTGGTAAACAAACACAAAAACTTGTATCTCAACTTCAACTTGTATAACTTCTTTTTTTTTTTTTTTTGGTCTAGGCCATCCGGTATCCGGTAGTCACAGTAGGCTCCGACTAATTCGAATTCTAGTCCAGCAGGACCACAAGGGCAGCGAAACTCACTCTACCAAATATTCAATACAGTTGTATTCTTAAGTTTCGAATCGAAGATTTTAAGTTAAACTCGTACAATTTTGCAGGGCAGTACCAAATTTTTTGTTTTTATCAAGTGCAAAAGGATGTCCATTTGTATGTGATATGACATCGGTGCCCTATGGCAGGTCACACTCTCTATATCTCTCTCTCTTGTCGAATATTGGCAACAACATTGGAGCAATAGAAGAGTCAAGTCGCTATTGGCATCAATGATCTAACCACTTCGACTATTTGATCAGAAATATCATATCAAACCTGCAAAACCATGCTCTTCACTGTGGCGTGAAAGTGCCCCAACAACGAAGATTGGGAACTTTGTCTACCATGAAATGGACTTGAAAAAGAAAATGGGCTCTATTTCATCATGGACAGACTGGACAGTTAGCAGCAATTACTCTTAATAAAATGAAACGAGTTGATGGATTAAAATACATCAACACGCTTAAACACAAAAAAATCATGTGGAGATTATATCAAAATTAGGTCAACTTAATTTTGACTTGATTAACTCGTATATTTTAAACGAATTGACATAATTCGGATACGAACTTGACTTAATCCATTGTATTGTAGACTCATTTAACTCGTTTACGACAGCATAATTTGCCTATTATGTATGACTGATATGATATTAACATTATTATTTATTAATTCTTACTTCTACTATGGTATTTGACAGTATAGTTCTTGCTTTAATTTTTGAGTTGCAATTTGAATGTATTTTAATTAATTTTATTGATGAGATGTGATATGTTTTTTGTGAAAAAAATATTTGAAATTTTGAATGAATGATTGAATGGTGTATTTAATGGTAATGAATAGGTGTAAAAACAAGTTATGTATGTTAAACAGGTCTGTGTTATGTTACTTGTGTTAAATAGGTTAAAGAAACCATGTTATATGTGTTAACCCGGAAATGACTTATTTTATTAAATGTGTCAAATAGGTCAAGTTCAAGTAATCCGTTTAATGATCAAGTCAGATTAGTGTTTACGCATCTCGACACGATTATTAAATATGTCAAATTTGGGTTTTGAGAATTTTCAACATAAACCCAAAATTAACCTCACACGAAATGAACCAACCCGACATGTTTGACACCCTTATTAGTAGGTAACTAGATATGGAGCTAGACTTGATGGGTTGCTAATTAAATTCAACCCCATTTAAACACACCCTGTATATGTCGTACAAATTTTAACACGATGTAATTTGTGCAACTCAACAATATGACATGACATAACTCATTGGCAGTCTTCAAAACTGTCGTTAACCATTTAAGAAATAGTAAGAACGGCATAGATTACACGAACTTAGTATTGATGAGCGTCGAAGTTCAAATTTTAGGGATATATATGCATAATTTTACAGTCCTGTAGTCTTCTCTAAGAACTTGCTTTGGAAATCAGAAGAAGTATGCAGGAAGTTCAAAGGTCAAATTACATTCCCCCATACTTACCACGTCCAAAAAAACTCCCAGGAGCACAATGAAATTAGGTATCCGTAAACATTTAACATTTGAACAGCGAAGACCACCATGCATGCATATACATTTTTGTGGTAATGTGTGTAAATATTGGCCTCACCTTCCCATCCAATAATGTTCTATGTTATATTGTAAATCACTAGCTTCACACAATTCGGCCTAGACGCCTTTGAATTAATCTCATGTGATTCAATATAACTGAATTGGCTGATACCTCTTCCACAATGCCATAGTATGGCCAAAATTCCTTGTCATATTCAACTTTTTTTTTTATATAGCATCTATACATATTGTTCAACATTGTTCCGCGACGCTGCGGTCAATGTATGTCTTACTCCCTTCTAGTTGATGAGAGAGATGTAAAAATGGCATATTACTGCAGAATTACAACAACTTTGTCTTGGAATGTTTTAAATGACATTTTTCACTCAAGATTTACAGCTTCGGGTTCAATGGTATTCGTCGGTGCAACATCATATCGTGAACGAAAGGGCACAATTACTAACAAAACAATAGGGCCACAGAATCAAGAAGATTATGTTTGATACCTTCTTTTTATTTCCGTATCTCTTGATTTTCACTTTCCTTGCCTCTTTATTCAACCTTATACACAAAGCACAAAAAGAAGCCAGTCAAATCCCAACTTTTCAACCCTCTCTTTTTCTTCATAAAAAGAACTACATGACAAAACAGACAAACAAATATCACTCCTTTTTGACTTGGAATGGGCGGTTGGTGGAATTTCAAACGTTAATTTAATCACACCCATGTCCACATGTTTAGCTTTAAAGCAACATAATTAGTGCAAATCCAAAGCTTCACCCTCTAAAGTTAAATCACATAGAGCAATAATTCCAAGGCATATAAAATATCTTACTTTTTTTAGAATATAATAATATTAATTCTTGCATGCGCCTGAAAACACAGAATAATAAAAAATAGTAAACAATAAACGTAATTATATTCATATCCAAAATCAAATCACAAACATAGAGAAGAGATAAATAAATTTAACTATCAATTTTTAGTGGGGGTGAGAGGTGGTGGGCGACAATGGTGGTGGTAGGAGACGGTGATGGTTGTGGTGAGTGACAATAATTATGGTGGCGGTGGTGACGACGAGGGTGGCGTTGAGAGTGACGGCAATGGTAAGGGTGGTGGGGCTGGTGGTGGTGGCGGTGATGGTGATGTGGAGGCGGTGGCGGTGGCGGTGGTTATGGTGATGGTGACGACGACGATGGGGGCGGCGGTGACGGTGGTGGCGCAGTGGCGGGGGCGGTGGTGGTGGTGGGCATGGAGGTGGTGGTGGTGGTGGCGGTGACAACGGTGGCGGTGGCGATGGCAATGGCGATGGCGATGGCGAGGCCGGGGGCAGTGGGGGTGGTGACGACCACGGTGGTGGTAGAGGTAGTGGTCTGTCGGTTTCAAACGTTATATATTTTTTTAAGTATTTATGAGAAATAATTTTTAAAAATACTTTTAAAAAGTCACTTTAAACACACTTTTAAGAGTCTATTTTTTTATTAAATTTAAGATGTTAATGTTAGTCGTTAAATTAACTTTAAAATAAAAATTTAAAGAGATTTTAACCACAATTAACAAAAATTATTTTATTTATCCTTTAAAATTTGAATTAAAACTATTTTATTACATACATTATTTAAACTTAATTTGTTGACCTAATTCATAACTGTCAATTGATAGCAGAACCTGGCCAACGTTAGGGTCGGCCGTCAATCTAAACTTACTTTGTTTGGAATCCTGAATAAGCCTCTTGAGGGTATAACTAGGAAGTTCTTGGCGTGATCTTATTATGTTGTATATCCAAATTTTTTTATCAATGAAACCCTATTTGCCCATTTAAAAATGGTAGGGCAAATAAAATATCAAAAAAATAATAATTAACCAACAGTCGGTGCTTCCCCCATTATCATGCATGACCATGAACTCAAACTGAAGAATCTTACAGCGAAGAAAAGACAATTTGCAGAATACTTGATATAATAAGGGGTTAAAGAAAGATTAAGATAAAACTAAGTGCGATATCTTTATAAAAAAACAAAAGAGCTGGACAATTACTTTTTGCACACTGTCTGTAAATCCAGCTAAAAATTTTAAACGTACAAGCTGGTTATTTCTAACCTTGAATATGAAGTCCATCGAGGGAAAGAAGACAATATGTTTCTGGTCGTTTGAGATTGATTCTAAGATGTGAGAATCGAACATAATATTTTACGTCGGATCTTAATTTATTTAGCTGCAAATTGATCTAATTTAGTGGTAACTGGTTTTTTTTTTTTTTTTACCTACAACCTGATCCCAATTGAATTTCAACTAACTTTTACCGAGTCATAACTTCTGGTATGAAAAACAGCTACTGCACAATATTAAGGGTTAATTGTAAGTTGTACCCTGAAAGATAGTTTGAATCTTAATTTACACCTCCAAAGATAAAAAATCTCAATTTGTACCCTCAAATATAAAAATTTGTATCAATATGCACCCTCAAAGATAAAAATTTGTATTCATGTGCACCCCCAAAGATAAAAAAATCTCAATTTACACCCTCAAAAATAGAAATTTGTATTAATGTGCATCTAAGACTAAATTGATAAATTATACCTAGATCCCCTCATGCTTGTTACTTAATCATTTGGACTCCTTCACGTTTAGGATATTACTCCTAGACCTCATTGCATTTGTGCATGTGTAACACGCAACTCTTTTTCGTTGATGTATGTTAATATAACCGTTAAAAAATATAATTTTATCCTAATAAAAAATTATAATTTCATATTACATTTTATTTTGTGAGTCCGATATATTCTAAAGTTCAAAATTAAGCTTACCATTTGAATGTCCAATAAAATGTAGATATTTATATAATATTTTTTATATTCAATGCAATATATCACTCAATGTGCAACTCTTTATTCTATTAGACATTCAAATGGTAAGTTTTATTTTGAATTTTAGAATATATTAGACCCGTAAAATAAAGGGTAATATGAAATTATAATTTTTTATTAGGACAAAATTATATTTTTTAACAGTTATATTAACAGGTATCAGTGAAAAGGGGTTACATGTTACACGTACACAAACATCATGAGATGTATAAGTAATATTCTAAATATGAAGAGGTCCAAATGATTAAGTGACAAGTATAAGGGATCTAGGTATAATTTATCAATTTAATTTTAGATGCACATTGATACAAATTTCTATCTTTGAGGGTATAAATTGAGATTTTTTATCTTTGGGAGTACACATTGATATAAATTTCTATTTTTGAGGGTGCAAATTAAGATTTTGATCTTGGAGAGTGTAAATTGAGATTCGAATGATCTTTTAAGGTGTAATTTACAATTAACCCCAATATTAAATTCATTTCTAGGACACATGCATGGGTCTTGCATCCTTCTGAAATCGGACCAAACAAACTCTACACCCATATATCAATCAGTTTTGTTGCTTATACCTTCCAGGGAGCAAGCAGGAACACTGGGATCTGTTCTTGAGGCATGTCAGCCTTAAGAAGACAAAAACAATTTGTATGTTTTTCCCCCACATAGTTGTCTTTAGCTTGGTGGGCAAAGAAACCTAGCTTTGTGTACCTAATTTCTTCTGCAATTTTTTGACAGAGTTTATCTTTCCCAAGGTGAAAATCAGCAATGGAGTCTAGTGCTCGGTTTAATTGATGAGTAATGCTAGATAAATTTAAAAGCTAGACTTAAAAATTAGAGTCTCAACCATTGAATAGGTAGTGGATCTCAATAAATACTTGGACCTACAGTAAAATCAATGGTTTTAATTATCAAGTCTAATTTTTAAGTTTTTGTAGCATTGTTCTTGATTGATCTGACATCTATGCTTATACTCTTTTCACAATATGTTTTACCTAGTTCATGTAAGAGGCTTTGTGCTTGTATAAATAATGTGGGTAGGAAATTCTATAAGAGAAAAGGCAATGCCAACCTTGTGGTCCATCTAACATTCATGTGTAAATCAAAATATCTCTTTACCTTAGTACCATATAAAATTATATAGCAATATCCGGTTCTTGTCACAATTGTAAAGTTATTCCTTTGTGGCTCAGGTATTATGGGTTGGAGATACAGATACAATCCCTCCGCACATGGGTAAAGTTAAGTACATGAATAAGATTTGAATAAGGTTGTATACATCTCACTCTTCCATACACTGGACTGATATTATAGAACTACACAGTAATACACATTCTCTACAATAAATATAAAATAATACAGTTGCAACTGGTCCTTAGTAAAATGGTAAGGTTGTTACATTCTCACTTGAGCATTATATATTTGAATCCTGAAACAGTCTCCAATGTGAAATAAGACTATGTAAATATGATCCTGCTCTTGCACGGAGTAGTACCCATTTCTGCAGTTAAATATAGGCTTCATTGATTCAATCGTACATAATTTTCCGAAAAGTAAAGTGTATTGATAAACATGCTATACAAGAGCGAAAGAAGAACAACCAACACATCATTCATGCAAAACATAATTTTCTCATTCATGCATTAGATGAAAGTTTTTTTTTTTTCTCAAGAAGTCAATAAGCTTACCCAGACAAATTCTATAGGCTAGAATCATATTAATAAAAATTGAAGGAAGCAGCTGTTATCCTTGAGGCCAACACAGCAAGGCAGCCCAAAATATAGATAAATGGGTAGCAACACATTGTTTTAGAGTATTAAGTGATGGATCTGTATGTGCAAATCATTTGTCTATTGCCTACAAATCTGCAATGGAACCTACAGATACATCTGATAGGATAGCACTGAAAAAATCCAGAGAACCATTGATCAGAATATTTTAGATTAAGACAAGAATCTAAACTGAGCTACTGTACCTCATCAATCATAGCTGTTCAATTAAGCCTTCCCTTCAGATAAACTTGGTACTCATTGCTACACAGATCGAGCACAAGGGACGGAAGAACTGTAACATATAGACATAGACAGATACTATATAGCTGACAGATATGTATGTGTGTAATTTTGTATGCATACATGTAAATTTTGTTGTATAAATGAGAGAGAGAGAGAGAGAGAGAGAAGAGAGCAACTGGTTATATAAGTGAATAACAAAAATTAACTCATCCTGTTTAAACTCAAATCCATGAAATTTTTGCTGATCTTCAATAAATGATAAGATCATTTCAAAAGGACAAAGGATAAAAAATTAACAAACAGATCATTGAAAATTTGGAAGAATTAATGTACCAGTCAACATAGATAGATACCCATGAAGCTGAATTTGTCTAGGGTTTCCCCATCTGAAAATCTTCTGGTTCAATGGATCCCGCCATTAAACAAAAGATCTGAGATATTTACCAATGAATCACAGTGGAAAATTTGCATTTAGAACCAAAAACTAACAGAATTTACATAAGTATACCATCTAATTAATGTATAAGTACATTTCTAGAAATGATAAACTGTAGATCTGTGCTGTGAAATACTTGCAAAAGAGAATTAAACACACCCAAACAGGAAAGATCAATAAATATACCATACAAAACATACCAATTCTAAACCTGGAATTTCCTTGGCCCTCTTTGTATCTTCCCACAGCTTTATTGAACCGCAACAACCGTATCACTTTCGTTAGCAGATTCACAATGGATCTGACAGATGCAGTTCAAGAAAGCTGTGGAAGAACACAAAGAGGACCATTTTGTGGACAACCGAGAAGGCTAGATCCTCCATGCTTCAAAACCATCGAAGTTCAAACCCTAAATAGGGTTTCTAGAGAGAGAAAAAACTGTGTTTGTGTGTGTGTAAATGTTTGTATAGAAAGGGTGAAGGGTAGGTTATGGGTGAGGGGAGAGGAGAGGGCAGTATTTATAGCAGAATTGAGGTCTTTTACCACCAATCCCGAGAAGAATATTGAGCCTAAGAGAAACTGCACTCAACCTTTTCCTACTACCTATTAAAAAGCTGACTACGTTTGATCCCACTAATATAAGAACAAATAAAAATTACAATTTAACCCTCCAACTGTGATCCTTTTCTCATATTGTCACGGTTCTCATATAATACTTTTAACTATAATTATTAGTTTCACGCTGTCCATTGACAAACGTTCGTTTCAAGTAGGATGAAAAAATGTGTTCTTGTATCTCCAAACTATGTAATTCTATCATTTTGTTTCATTTATTTCAAAATCCTACAAAATAATGAATTTTTTTTGTTCAAAATGCATCTTACATTTGTTTTTGGGTAAAATCAATTCAAAAACAGTCGGTTCAAATTATCTGCAATGCGTTGGACGTTTGGTTTTGGATGAAATTAATTCAAACAGTCGGTTCAAACATAATTCAAACTGTTGAGTTCATAACGAGAGAAATTCAATAGTTGTAGGGTAAAAAGTGAAATGGGCCTATATTTGAGGGGATCTAGGTGTTATTTACATAAACAAAATAAAGCTACAAACATATTTTAAGTCATCAATGCACGTGGGGCTAGGATGTAGTTTGTAGGATCGAACGGTGGTGGTAGCCCTACTGGGCCACACAAAATGGTCCCACCTCAGATCTGTCCATCACGAATAATGAATTTCCATCAACACGCGCTTGTGTGCCTAGTTAAAGAGAAAATATTCAATACAACATGGTGTTAACACATATAATCAATGGGGTTCACTTTATTTACTGGTAATTTTTTATTTAGACGATGATTTTTTTTCCTAACGGGTATCTTAATTTGCACTCACTATTCTCTCGAGTTCTAAGTCGACTATTGTAACTCGACCTAATTTAAAGGCATGTCTGCTGAGGAACAAGTGTGATCGACTCTTATGAGATATAAGATGTATTGAACCTGAAAAATCTTTTATTTGCAAGATAACAGACTTAACCACTAGATTTGCCACGAAGAATCGGTGTGTGATTCATTACAGATAAAACATAAGGAAAGCATGCTTGAAGTCATCTGCATCTAGCCTTATCTTTCATAATTTTGACATTTTTTTGAATGTCATAAATTTATTAATACTTGTCATTTTTCTTATTCTTGTTTTTTTCAGAAAATTATCTTGGGAGAAAATCGAGTAAGACAAATTGAACATTACAAACGATACAAGAAAAATAGGATCACACTACACATCAACTCATGGCGAGGATGGAAAAAATAAATTCCGACGATTGACAATTCAGAATTAATTATTGGAATATTTAATAAAAACAATTAAACTTGCATGATTTCCCATATTTTTTGGTTACCACAAGGGAAAATGATGGTAGCTGTATTTTGTACGCGACTACTTAGTAACATGTATCAAAATCAATTTAAGAAAAATATTAGTGTCATAACTACTATTTCACAATTTTTCATACGTATACAATATGATTTTCATGTTGAAATATTATTAATACGCATAATTCGAATGTCCCCGAAATAATACCCGTCATTCATAAAAAAAAATATTAGATAATTCATACATTGAGCTAGCCTCTATTTTACTCAAGAGACTAGCTAGACATCTACACTTGCCATATAGCACGGTTGATTAGGTGTTGGCATGACTCTTAAGGAAGGGAGATTGATTTGGCCTTCGAAATTAATCATAAGAAATCAAGTGTTTTTTCGGAAGGTCACAAGAAATCAAATGTTGTGCATGGGTAAATTGATGAAAAGGATATTGCCAAAAATTAGATGAGTTAGGGTTTTCACTAATAGAACTCGAATATGTGGCACATGCATGTGTTGTATGAAATTGATCTACCATTTTATTTAAAGAAAATTAAAGCAATTGGAAGAGGATAAAATAAAAAGGGTGTCACTTTCTATTTTTTCCCTTTTGATGCATTTTCAAGTTTGACGTGTCTCGTACTTTTTAAGGGTCAGTCACTTTTATTCTTCGGAAAACATTTCTTTAAATTAGTTCAAATTATGGTATTCGATCTCAAAGTTAGATTGAGTGGTCAGTACAAATGTAGACAATCTATATGAAGAGAGAGAGAGAGTTGGGTGGGCGGGTGGTAGACACAGGCGGGGCCTGAAAGTGTGGAAACAATCCAATAGCTTATGAACCCCAAATGAAATTGAAGTGAAATTAAGGCTAAATGAAAGGAAAATTTGGCTGGTTTCGCATGGTGGCATGTGAGGGTGACCCACTTAACTATTGGGAACCCGTGTGAAAAAATAACATACAACCCGTCTTTCCCGGTTGCAGGTCGCCCTGTCGCGTGTGGCTCTGCCTGTGCCTGGCGGGCACTTCTATCTGTACAGTTTAACCTTCTCTCAGCCCATACGTGCGTCTGGATTATTTTATTAAACAAATAATAATTTAGGAGAAAGAGTCTTTGAAAAGCTTTTCCCTCGATCAAACAAGGTTTCAACGTAATTATTGAATTAATTATAAATTTTAATATTAAATAGAGCCCACAATCAATTTAATAGTCGTACATCATTAAATCCCTAAATAAGATCCTCAAATAAGATTTTAATATCATTTCCCTTTAACTTTTTAATAACTACTTAACATTTAAATTTTCATCATCTTTATTAGTTACTTTAAATATATATTTTTGTAAAATTTATAATATATTAATAAGTAATCTTTTAATAATATTAGGATGGGAATATAGGTGACGGTAGGGCGGAAGTTGGGGGTGATAGTGACGATGAAGCGATATTATAAATTATGTGCATCGTACAGAACGACGACGAATACTATAGATAACACAATCTATTTTCCTATACAAGCTAGAATATATAGTCCCCATGCAATGAACGAGATTTACGGTTCTCCCTTTCTTCTTTCTCACCCTAATTAATCAATGAGAGATGTTTAAAAATTGTGGGAACTTAAATTAGAATGAGATTTCTTTGGCTAATTAAAACTTAATACAAATACTAAAAATATTTACCCTAATTTCAAATACTGAATATTTCGGGTTATATTGAGCCGACTCACCTAAATTATACCCCTATACAAACATGTATGCTTGTGGTTTCTCTTTGAGAAATTTATTTGAACAAAAAATATCATCACATTTTACCGTCTACTTCTATCATAACTATTAAATAGATAGTGGGTCGTAATAAATACTGGGACCGACAATTAAATCAATGATAGTGATATTAAGAATCAAAAAATATTGTCAACATTTTTTGTTCAAGTACCATTGCTCTCTTTCTTTTCCTTTTTTATTTTGGGGTGTGGGTTGTTGTTGTGGTGGTGGTTAGGAGGGGGGGGGGGGGGGGGGGGGGTGCTAACGTGAATGCATTATTCTGTCTCCCGCAGGGAAATTAGTGGGTCGTTTAAGTTAGCTGGCAATCACTAGACCATCTTTTCATTAACCTACAATATTATGTGTTTTTATTTATTTATTATATTTTAAAATAAGCCACAACAGCTTCCCATCCTAAATTTTTTAAACAGAAAATAAAAAAAGAAAAAATTAAAAAAAGAAATCCTGCAGCAAGGTCCCGATGCAAGGAATTTGGGTCCTGCTTGAACAAGACAGTGACAATAGTTAATTGTACAATGTGTTGTAATTCATGTGCCCTTTGTTACACAAATCAAAAAAGTTATGAAACATTAGTTGTATTGTGTTCCAAAAGCTCAACAAGCACTTGAGAAGAATAAAGGATTAGCTATCCGATCCGGTCCGATCCGATCTCAACCCTTGTATTCGAACCTAATTTTTGTTCGATTCTTGATGAGTTGTCGTATCTTAGGCATATTTTAGGTTAGATTCTCATCGGTTCTTTGCCATTGTTCTTCATCTCTTAGATAAATTAGAAAAAAGGGACGTGTGAGATTGATCATGAACTATAAAAAATAAAAACAAGAACAATTATTTTCCACTTTCTGACGCCAAACTAATTAAAAAATATAGGTCTGGTCTGCTAAACTAAGCTTCAATTTAATATGGTTCCTAAACTTAATAGTCCAAATATTCTTATCCATTGTTTAGGTTCAGAGCATCAAGAAAACAGCTAAAACAGAGTGTCAAAATGAAGCCCTTCTACTGGATCTGTTAGGGAAGTTCGGATGAAAAACCTCTATAAGGGTTATTATATTGAGATTTTAAATTCTAGTCTTACAAAAAAAAAAATTATTTTTGGAGGCCGGTACACTTAATTAGACTTATTACTGTTTAAGTCCATTAAGGAAAATATTTCGAAAATAAGTCCACTAGTAAGGAAAAAAACTACAACCCTTCAAAACAATGCTCCAGTTGCCTAACCGGATTAAGAAATCCATAATCTAATCCTTTTTATTCATGCCTTCAATTGTCACCATATTTCCATTAAACCTTCAAGAAACATGTTTTCCATGTTTTGAAAAAAAGATTGAAATGAACAGAAGAAGAAAGTATATCATAGTGTGACAATCCAATATGGAACAATAAAATGTCATCATTGTGTGACGATCCAATATGACATCCTTGACATAAGGCTTTGACACTACAATTAAACACACACATTCAGTTGGTTTTAATAAAGATGTCACACTGGGTCATCACACTATGATGCCACAAGAGAATATATAGGTGTATACTTTACCAATTATCCGAACAAAAAAAAAATCCTAGTTGATCCAATAAAATTGATGCAAAATCATCACATACAGTTTAGCCTTAATGTGTCTAGATTAACCGTCAAGCTTACTTAATAAATGGGTTAACACAAGAATATACAAGATTCAAACCTATATCTATTTGATTATAAACACAATTTTAACAAATTTGAATATGATATAACATTTACATGATACAAATATGGCACGACCTATCAATAAGTTTTAGATGAGCAACTTATAGACAATTTACTCTCTAGGATGGAACAATCCCTACCCCCACAGTGTATGTTGGTACAATCTTACTTCATTCTTGGAATGAGAACAGACAGATGTATACATAAACATTCAAGTGTATATTTTTTAATAGCTCAGTCTTTTAGAGTGATTGGTGATTCAAAATAATATCGTATCTAGAGCTCCTATCTTTCAATCTCGCCCCAACATTTATAACTAACAAATTTTTACATGTTTGGCCTAAAATTTAATCCTTACATGATGTGGCTATTAAAATACCAATTTACTTAATGTTACATACTCTCTAGCTACTTAAACCTATACGAATTGATTGAGAAGAAGTCATTGATCTTGGATACTAAATAGTCAATTGCCATTTTTATAATTAACCAAAAAGTTCAGATATCCTAAAAAATCTAGGAAGATAGTGAGGGAGAAGCATATATAGTCTTGAGCTATTGTAGTATAAATTTGGGCTTGTTCCTCATGTATTAGGGACACAGTTCAACAAAAAAAAATCTTGTATTAGGGACTGTTTGGTTATAATTATTAGGAAAGAATATTTTTGTTTTCATGAACAACTAGAACTTTTCTTTTGTCTTGCCCTTATTATATTATAAAGGAATATTCATGTGAATGATTGAATTAAGAAATTCATTCCACGATTCTTAAGATGGTATCAGAGCCTTTTCTTTCTTTGAGGCCTGACCTAAAAAAATTCTAAAACCATATGGCGGCACCTTCTCCCATCCCCAACCAACCTCCTGTCGATGCCTATCCTCCAGCAGCCGTCGTGGATGGCTCTTCTCCTTATCATCTTCTATCTTCTGATTCCCCCGATGTGAAACCTCGTAATTTCAAGAAGTCTATTCTTGGCAGGCCTTCCATCCAGCAGGCTGCCAATCACATTCTGGCAGTGTTGTCCTCCTCACCTATCATGGTCCCTAGCTTGACACTTGAGCAATATCGGCAACTGATTGATCTTCTCACACCTGCACCTTTTGCTGCCAATTTTTTTGGTAACTCCTCTATATTCTCTTATTCATCTCTTTCCTTTAATCCCAATTATGACTGGTTGATTGATAGAGGTGCTAGTGATCATGTCTCCTAATTATAGCTTATTTTGTAATTTTGTTCGTCCTATCAATGTTCATTACATTCGCTTACCTACTAGGAATTTGGTTTATATTGAAGGAATTGGTGATATTCACCTCTCTTCTTCTTTCCATCTATTGAATGTATTTTATGTTCCTACATTTAAATTTAATCTTCTTTCTATTCGAAAGCTTACAAATTATCTTGGTTGTGTTGCTATTTTATTTTGTTCCTCTTGTGTTTTTCATGACCATCTCATGAAGAGGTTGATTGGAACGGGTGAGGCATGCAACATGCTCTACATCTACCATCCTATTCCACCTATGACCCCCTCTGCTAGTAGTCATCCTACTAAAGCCCTTTGGCACCAACACGTCAGTCATCTTTCTACTTTTCATTTTCCTAGTTTTAATAAGTTTTCTTTTTCTTTTAATAATTGTGATGTATGTGCTCGTGCCAAGCACACTCGAACTCCTTTTCTGGATTTTGCTAATAAAAGTGTAGTAGTTTTTAATCGAATTTTTGTTGATATTTGGGGAGGTTATCACACACAATCCACTAGTGGTGCACATTTTTTTCTCATTATTCTCGATGACTTTTCACATGCTACCTGGGTTTACCTCATGTGCTTTAAATCCAAAACCTTCTCTTGCCTACATTTGTTTTGCGCTTGTCGAGAATCAATTTTATACTTGAGTTAAACATGTCCGCCCTAACAGTGGTGATGAATTTTTGTCTAATTCTTTGCAAAATTTCTTTAGTGACAATGGCATGTTGAGACTCCATAACAAAATTGTGTGGTTAAACGTAAACACAGACACCTTTTGAATGTAGCTCATTGTCTCTGTTTCCAAGCCAACATTCCCATTAGGTTCTGGGGTGAGTGTGTCCTCACTACAGATACTTAATCAACCGAACAACATCTCCTTATCTCCAAAATAAATCTCCTTTCTAACTACTCTTTAATAAGCTACCATCTTATGATCGTATACACGTCTTTGGTTGTCTTTGTTATGCGCACACACTCAAAGCTCATCGTGATAAATTTTCACCTTGTGCTACCAAATGTGTCTTCCTAGGTTACCCTAGCTCACACAAAGACTATCGTGTCTATGATCTTGACTTTAACAAAAAAAAAATCTCTAGGGACGTGACCTTCTACGAAATGGGCTTTCATTTTTGCACTCTGTTATATCCTTCCGCCCTTCCCTTTCCTATCTTTCCCCATCTAGTTCTTGAAACTCTTGATGTCTACCCCAAACCCAGAGATCACTCCCACTTCCTCGTCTGATATATCATCACTACCCTCACTTTAAACACTTTCACTGCCACCTCTTCCACCCCTACCACTCTCTCTTCCACGACGTTCGATTACTCGCCCCCTCCACCTCCGTGATTAAATCTGTCCTACCCTCCATGCAGAGCCCACTACACCTTCATCTGTTCCACAGTCCTTAGGTACTTCTCATTCACTTACTTATTTCCTCTGTTATTCTCATTTTTATGCTTCTCATTTTGCCTTTTTAGCTACTCTTACTGTTATTGTTGAGTCTTCCTCCTACTCTTAGGCCATTCATCGTTCTCATTACCATGAGGTCATATCCACTGAACTTAGTGCTCTGGAGGCCAATAATACTTGGACTCTCAAGTATCTTCCTCCTGGCAAGAAACCAATTGGTTGCAAGTGGGTCTTCAAGACCAAAATTCGGGTTGATGGTTCCATTGAGAGCCATAAGGATTGGTTGGTGGCTAAGGGCTACACATAGGTTGAGGGGCTCGAATACCATGAAACCTTTGTGCTCGTTGCTTGGATGGTTACTATTCGTTGTGTTTTGGTTGTGACTTTAGGTAGGAATTGGATTATTCATCAACTTGATGTTCATAACATCTGTCTACATGGTGATCTTGATGATGAGGTTTACATGACCCTTCCCCATGGATATTTCACTAAGGGGCAGACTAGAGTTTGTTGGCTAAGAAAATCTTTGTATGGGCTCAAATAGGCTTCCCGCAATTGGTTTTTCAAGCTTTACTCTTTTCAAGAATGCAAGATCTGCTTGAATTGCATTAGGTTGAAATTCTTATTAACAAGGTCTAATATAAATACTACACGTACAAGAGAGATAGAAACCAACTATGAAACTAAATACTACCACTACAATTTAGCTAATAGATCATAAAATAAAGCGAAACATATATCTACAATCTTAACACTCACCCTCAAGTTGGAGCATGGAGATTAGTAATGCCTAACTTGCTCAGAAGAAATTGGAACTGAACATTGCCCAGAGCCTTGGTAAACAAATTAGCCAATTGATGTGAACTGGGAACACATTTCGTTTACAAGAGCCCTTATTGAATCTTTTCTCTTATAAGATAACAATCCAGTTCAATATGTTTTGTTCTCTCATGAAAAAGGGGATTGACAGCAATATGCAGTATGAAAAACAGATGATAATTTGGCAAACTAATTATAGGAAGCTTGCTTAAGACCGTAAGTGGATTTTTGCAAGCTACAAACTCGTTTCTCTCCCTATTGGCCAAGACCAAGAGGAAGTTTCATATAGATGTCTTCACTAAGATCACCATGAAGAAGACATTGTTGACATCAAGTTAATGAAAAGCCCAATTACACACTGCAGCAACTGCTAAAAGGCAACACACAGTTGTTAATTTTGTAACAAGTGCAAATGTTTCATGATAATCCAAACCTTCATGTTGAGTGTAACCCTTGGCAACAAGAAGAACTTTGTATCGTTCAATGGAACCATTAGCTTTATGTTTGATCTTATAAACCCATTTTTCTAGCCAATGAGTTTTGTCTGAGGTGGCAAAGGAACTAAAGTCCATGTGTGATTGGCTTCCAAAGCGGCAAGTTCAACATCCATGGCTTGGCGCCAATTAGGGTCTTGAACCGCTTGAGCAAATGTAGTAGGTTCGGTGGTTGTAGATATTGAGGCTATAAAAGAGTGATGAGAGGGAGAAAAACGATCATAGGAAACAAAATTAGAGATGAAAAAGTGAGTAGTTGAGTGGCGAACCTGCATTGAAGTAAATGACAAGTCGGGGACGAAAGACAATAGTGTTGTACAATGATAATCCTCAAAATGTGAAGGAGGTTGATGAATGCGAGTTGAGCGTCGCACGGAGACTGGCGAAGCAACAATGGGCTAATCGTAAGAAGGCAATATGGGTGAAACAGTGGGTGGGCTAGGCGAGGAGTTGCTGGCTAGGCCAGGTGAGGATGAGTTTTTAGTAAGGGGCTGGACTATGTTAGGGGCCGGATTAGAGACGGGCTGGCTTGTTATGCCAAGAGGGGATTGAAGGTCATTAGGGGACTCGACCACGGTAAATTTGGGATCAGGAAGGCTACGAGAAATAGGCAAAAGTGAGGGAAAGGAAGAAGATGGCCTATGGGGCAAATCACAAGTGGGTGCCATGGGAAATTGAGACTCGTGAAAATAACATCCCGACTCACAAAGATTTGGTGAGTTGTGAGATCAAAAAGATGATAGCCTTTTTAGCCAAATGGATACCAAGAAAAAGACATTGACGTGCGCGACTGTCAAATTTATTTTTTTGAAAAAGGGTGGTGGCATAGCATAAGCAACCAAAAACACAAAGGTGGTTGTAGGAGGGCTTAGTGTGAAATAAGATCTCATATAGTGATTTTCCAGCAAGAATAGTAGTGGGCATCTGATTGATAAGATAGGTGGCCGTAAGAATACAATCACCCTGAAACGACATGAGTAAATGAGAGTGAAAATGGAGTACACGAGCCACCTTAAGGAGGTGACGGTGCTTGCGTTCCACAACCAATTTTGTTGGGGGGTGCCAACACAACTGTGTTGTTGGATGACACCACGCTCATGAAGAAAATGGCGAAAGTCATGAGAAAAAAATTTCATGTCATTGTCAGAGCACAATTGTTTAATGGAACAATTGAATTGAGTTTCAATCCTGCGGAAATATTTTTTTAGTAAGTCACAAGCCTTGGATTAAATTGCATTAAAAAAACCCATGTACAACGAGAAAAATCATCCACTATAGTTAAAAAATAATGAGCTTCGATAAGGAAGCAATAGGTTGGTGACCCCATATATCACAATGGATTAAAGCAAAAGGCACATCTGTCATAATAGAACTTGTATTAAATGAAAGACTAGTTTGTTTTGCTAACGGACAGTAAGGACAAAATAGAAAGGAATCAAAACAAATGATGGAAACTTCTTGAGATAATTTTTTAGTTCTAGTAGCAGAAGGGTGGCCGAGTCTTTGATGCCAAATTTGGAAAGACATACTAGATTTCGAGGCTAGGGCGTACAAAGAAGGGAATTGAAGCAAATAGAGTCCATCAACTTCTTTACCCAACCCATTCGTCCTCTTTGTTGCAAGGTCTTGAAAAATACAAAAATTGGGAAAAAATGTCACAGAACAATTAAGAATTTTTGTAAGTTAATGAACTGGCAATAAATTGACGTTGAAGGAATGTACATATAAAACATCATCAAGAACAATATTAGAATCAAGAGTAACAGATCCACTAGAGTGGATTGGAACAATAGTGCCATTGGGTAGACGAATGGGGCCTTTTGAGACCTGAAATTTTAATGTAAACAAATGAGGTGAAGGAATCATGTGGTCAGTAGCACCGGTATCAATAATCTAAGATGAAAGTGGTAAAGAAAATGAGGTTGTCAAGAGAGATTTACCTGTTACATTTGCCAAAGGATGTGTACCTTCATTGAGTAAAGCCATGATTTGCTTATATTGCATGGGTGTAAAATTGGGAGTCAAATTAGGGCCTGTTGTTGGTTTGGCTTGATTAGCAAAATAATTGGGGCCATTTGTTTTACCAGATGAGTTATTAGGTGGATTGTTGAGCCGATGACCTTCGGGATAACCATGAAGTTGCCAACAAACTTCAATAGTGTGACCAAGGCTAGATAATCCAAGCCCACGACAATGAATACAAACAGACCGCTTTCCACATGTGCCTGTTTGATTAGAATTTCCACGTCCAAAATTACCATGATTGGCACCACCCGAAGGTGTGCCATTACAATTACCACTGTTGCGGTTGCCAACACCATTAAATTCATTACCATTAAGCTCATTGTTATGGACACCACTATCAATGGCTTACGGAGGACGTGAATTAGAGAAGTCACGTGGATTTGAAGAGCTAGATGGTGGGCAATGGGCCACAAGAGCAACAACATCATTAATAATGTGAGAAGCACTGATCTCTCGCAGTTTTTCTTCTTGAAGGACCATATTGTAGGCTTCGTTAATCGTCAGCATAAGTTTCGTAATAAGAACATGACCTTGGATTGCAAAATATGTAGAATTAAGGCCCATCAAAAATTTCATCACCTTTTCATCTTGTTCACATGCTTCTAGAATTTTAGCCGCTTCACATGAGCATGAAATTGGTGGTAAATGTGTAGACAATTAATCCCAATAACCTTTGAGTTTGTTGAAATAAAGCGTCACAGGGGACTAATCCTGATGAATTTCATAGATCTGTTGTCGAATTTGATAGATTGAAGCTTTATTGCTTTGGGAATAACATTCTTTCAAATCTTTCCAAGCATCAGATGCAAAATTCTTGCAAAGTACTGAATATTGGAATTCTTTGGCCACTAAACTGACTTTCCAAGAATGAACTGTATCATTGCAGCGTTGCCACAAGGCACACTCGTGTCCAAGTGTATCTTCATCAGGCTGCTTTAGGGTTCCATCAATAAACCCTAATTTGTTTTTGCCACTTATTGAAAGCTTCATAGCACGACTCCATTTGTCATAATTGTTGTCATTAAAGATTCGAGGCACAATAGAGACACCCGGATTATCAGAATTATTGAGATAATAAGGATTATTGGGATTAGAGGCAGAAGTTGCCTGTTTGAATGGGGTATTGGTATTTTCACCCATGATTGAAGATGGTAAAGTTGTGGCCGAATTTCGGGAAACACAAGGAGAAGAAAATTTTAAGAGACAACCCTAAGTATCCAGGATTGCTCTGATACCATGTCAAGAATGCAAGATCTGCTTGAATTGCATTAGGTTGAAATTCTTATTAACAAGGTCTAATATAAATACTACACATAAAAAAGAGAGAAACCAACTAGGAAACTAAATAGTACCACTACAATTTAGCTAATAGATCCTAAAAATCCTAAAATAAAGCTAAACATATATCTACAATCTTAACAACTCTGTTCTTCTTGATGTAGGTTGCTAGCAGTCCCAATTGGATCATTCTCTCTTCACTAATGTGACTACATCTTCATTCACTGTTGTTCTGGTATATGTGGATGACATTCTTGTTTTAGGCAATGATGTTTTTCCAAGTGAATCACTTCAAGCGATTTCTATCTCAACGGTTCAAGACCAAGGATCTTGGCCCCCTCAAGTATTTATTGGGTCTTGAAGTTGTCCGTTCCCCTTCTAAGATTTTTCTCAATCAACAGAAGTATGCCTTGGAGATTCTCTCTAACAGTGGTCACTTGGGCGCTAAACCCACTTCCTTTTTCATGCAGCAAAATTTAAAACTTATTAACACTACCGATGATCTTCTCCTGATTCAGGCTCTTATCGTCTACTGGTGGGTCATTTAATCTACCTCACCATCACTTGCCCTGACATTGTTTACCCGATGAACATTCTTAGTCAGTTCATACACCAGCCCTGGACCACTCATTTGAATGTTGTTGTTCGTGTTCTTCGTTACATAAAGAGCTTCCCTAGATAAGGCTTCCTTTTCTCTTCTACCAGCACTCTGCATGTCGCTACCTACACTGATTTCGATTGGGTAAGTTTTCCCTTGTCTCAGCACTCTAATATTGGCTACTTCATTCGCCTTAGCAACAATCCCATTTCTTGGCAGACCAAGAAGCAAGCTACTGTAACTCGTTCCTCTACTGAAGTAGAATATAGGGTCATGACTATCACCACATGTGAGCTAGTATGGCTTCGGAAGCTTCTCCACGATCTTGGTGTCCTTCATCCTCGTCCAATGACCCTTCATTGTGATAATCATTCTCACTCTCTATATCGCTCAGAACCGTATCTTCCATGTGAGGACAAAACACATTGAGATTGATGATCACGCTATTCGTGAGAAGCTTCGTAGTGATCTGATCTCTATGGTGCACTTCCCTACTAGTGATCAAATTGCAGATCTTTTCACCAAACCTTTGGGTCGGGAACTATTTGACCACTTCATTCACAAGTTGAGCATTACAGACCTTCATACACCAACTTGAGGGGGAGTATTAGGAAAGTAAATTTATGTTATTAGGAAACAAAATATTAAGAAATGAAATTTTTGTTATTAGAAAAAAAAATTTGTTTCCATGTACGATTAGGACTTTTCTGTATTTTGTTTCCTAATAAAAAAAATTTCCTTTCCTAATAAGAATTACATCACTATTTAGAGATCTAGTTTATTCCAGTTGAGCTACATATCGATTGAATTTGGTACAGTTACACAACGAATTTAAAAATCAAATTCCGTTGGACTACTTTAAACAACAGTCTAAATGAATTGAAACTGAATCAAATTCAAATTACTCTATTCATTCAAATATGTCAATAAGATTGGCAGGGAAAAAAATTATTCCTTGTTAGATGCTCCGAAGTTGCCTAACTCACTGCACCAAACACAAAAAAAATAACATAAAATAAAACAATTCTTCTCAATAAAAAGAACTTCATGTCATATCCTTGGGTAAGAATAGGAAGAAGAACAACATTTTTTTTGGTTCCACGGTCAACGATATTTGAGTTTGCTTATGTACATCTTAATTAATCTTCTTTTTGATCCGGTAAAAGACAGAACATTCACTCTGAAACTAGGATATTTATGAGAAATAAACCTCTTATGGTAAGACTACAAAAAATTATTAAAATTCAAAATTAAGATATTTAAATTTATAAGTCGACCATGATATCACTTGAGGTTCCTTGTGGTCGAAGAATAACTACCTTGATTTAGAATGGTTATGTCACATTCCAGTATTGAAATTTTTGCCCCATCATTGGGCTAATTGTTTTTTTTTTAATGATTGAGAGTATTTTCAAATATCAAAATAATGATACTGTGGACCCCCACCATCATAGACCATACTCCACACTTATCCACTTATTCGTTGGGCTACACGTACCTACACAACTACCCTCCCCTATATTCATAACCAACCGTAAAGGTGGGCTCTCTGGTCCGACCCTTTTAGGAATAGATACCTAAACTGTCCAAGTCATTCTTGGGTGAGCCACCACACGAGCCATACAAATTTATAATGTAAAATGAAGTAAATTTTGATAAATTTATTCAACGATTTCAAATAAATTTATCTAACAGTTATTAATATCTCTCTTAAAATTATTTATATTACACAGTACCTTCAGATACGAGTTACCTTTAATGTACAAATACAACACATTATCTCCCCCCCCCCATCTAAGTATACAAGTAATACAACTATAAATGGTGAGTATTGAGTTGTATGATATCACGATTGTAGCGGGTTAGTTTTAATTGTATCATATTCAAGTTGTGTCGTAAATCTATTTATTTTGACAAAACTTATTCAATACTAAATTGAAAAAATAAAAAAAAAGAGAGAAATTATTTATCTTCCTCTTACAATACCCAACAATATAGTTTTTTTTTTGTTTCTAAAACTAATTTGATTCACATTTCATTAAATGTAATTAATTATATCAAATTTAAATTCGTATCATATTGTATTATATCATATCATGTGGCGATGATGGTAATTAAAAAATGGACACAAATAAAGAGAACATATACAATGTGACACACACACACGCACCCGTAAGCAATAAATGGACCTCAAAGGCCAAATCCAACCGTAAAGTGGCTCTGTGGTCCTTTTCGGCTAAGCGAACCCCATACGAGTCATATGACTATTCCAAAGTTACAACACACACAAACAAATAGAGACCCCAAAGCAGTAAATGGACCTCAAAGTCCATATCCAATTCGCTTTATTTTTCAATCTTCCCCAAACACCATCGCTTCACCGTCCCAACAACCCTATACGAAAGGTCCAATTAGATCCCTCGGGTTCAAGCCCAATCTCTCTCTCTCTCCTCTCTCCGTGGAACCCTAGATCTCACTCAGTTGCAGGGAGCTGGAAATCGTTGTTTAAGCTTTAGATTAGCAAAAAGTAAATCGTTTCTTCATCTGGGTCTGTCTCTGATTCACTTTCTGGATCTGTGTCTCTCTCAGAATCACCGTTTTTGTAGGTAAAAATACCAACTTTTTCCCCCTCTTGATGTGATAAAGCCTGAGACCACCTTCGTTGTCTTACTTTAGATTTTATTTTTTTTGGTTTTTAGATTACGTAGTTTGACTGATTTTATGTGTTTATTTTACAGGCCAAGTATTATATATGAATTTATTGTTGTTGATCTTGAAATGAAGAATTTTTCCCTCTCTGTTTTGTTATTTATTTTGTTTATCATAGTCACTTGGCAATCGGTTTTTTTTTTTTTTCTGGCCTTGTGTTTTTTGTGTGTTTTTCGATTTTTGTGGCTTATGTGCAAGTTTATTTGAAGCTAGGATTAACCCAGCTGATATATAACTGCATGTGTTGATTTTGCACTAGGAATGGTTGTTTATTGATGATATCCATTTGATGTTTTAATTGATCTGGGCTTATGCTTAGATTTGTTAGAAGCCCAATATTGGATGGAGCGCTAGATCTATTTTTTCTTCTGTCTGCAGTTGTTGTTAGCCCATTGATGGATAAAATGACCATTTTGACCCTAACCCCTTACTTGCCTTAGGCTGACTTTAACATGGGCCATGACAGCGCCCACATGGCCTTGAACATTTTCCATGACTTGTGAAATAGACCCTTTTGGTGGTGTTGTGTGGGTGTAAGCCTTTTGAGGTCCGTTCTTGGTGGTGCATCTGTGTATTATGAAAAATCTCAAAGAGACATAAAATAACTCAACACCCTTTTGGATCTTGTTAAAAGAGTTATGTTAGATTGAAGTCAAGGTAATTGGGGGTGATATTTTGAATATGACCACACGTATGATGGGCTTGGTTGGGCTTAGGTGGGCCTGGTCTTATTGGCTTAGAACTTGGGGAATTTGCCTAGGATACTGTTGAAGGTCTGTAGCTGGTTCTAAGGTTAACAATTTATGCTTATTGCATCTTAAAGTATTTGGTTTGTAGATATAACTCTAGAATAAGTTAATGAGTTTCAGTTGTGCAAATCAAGTGGATGTTTTCTTCAAATGCAAAATTTTGGAGCTCATTATACTTGACTAACAATTTCGGATGTGGAATCTTTGGCAAATTACAATATTGGATGGTTGCCTTGTTTTGAAAATGTGCTTTTTGTTGTTAAAGGGTGAACAAAGTTTGTCCATTTATTTATTAGTGCACTATGTAGAAAATATCTTCAAGTTGTTAGAGGGCTGCTTATGTCAGTGACAAAATTGTGAGGAATTCCTCAAATTATTTGTGAGGAAAACTATATGAATAATTGCTTGAGGATTCAAGAATGATTTTGAATGGTAGTGTAGAATTCATCTGGGAGATGCAGAATATTCACTTTAGTCTTTAATTTGTTTAAACATTATAAAATGATTTTCATTTGCTTTTTGAAAGATATGGTTGTACCAATACCAGTTACTGAAGAATTGCTTATAATTAGCTCTTTAGATGCCTATTAGTTATTACCTATTTGTCCCTTTTGTTGCTTCTTTAGAGTGCAGATGGTGGATTCCATACCTTTTTATATGGTGTCTGTTGTAGCTTTTGACTTGTCGGTAACTGCTCATTCATCATCAATGAACGGCCTCATTTATTTGCTATGAAACATCAGTCTTCTCTTCTTTTTTTCCTTCTTAAAGTTTCTTGTTGATCCTCGCTGTGAAGTGTGGAAAGGAAATTCTGAATGGTCTTTAGTTACTCATATTTTTTACATATTAATCACCAACCCTGCTGCTGAGATATCTTTTTATTTTATCCCTGGAATGAGTTATAATGTTGTATGTGTCCCTTTAGGATTCGTCTTTCCACTATCAAATGTAGATGTTGCATATGGACTAAAATGCCAGTTTTGGATAGGTTGCATTTAATAATGCTTGACCCTACTCTATGCACATAGTGCAAAGCTGTTTTCAGTGAAGTAGGTTGGTTACTACCCTTCTGGTTGTCTCATATTATGCATAGCATTTGATTAAATTAGCTGTCACCATATGGTCCACGTTGAATGCCATTGTTAGAACTTCTAACTAGATATTCATATTAACATTTCATCTTGTTTATTAGGATCTCTTTATTTGTTAGTCTGTAAGCTGCACTGATTAATTAGTTATCCCTTATTTGCCAAATGAGTGCGTTTGATCCACCTAATTTTAGAGTTTGTATTTCCACCATGCTGTGTTCATTTTTGTGGTCTCCTATGGTCTAATGAATCATCGCACTAGTATTTTGTTGTATTTTGGTATGATGCCATAATTGTTTGTGGAAGAGAGCTTATAATGATGTTATGATATCTGGTAGAAGAAAGCTTATCTTGTTTTCTGCATTAGGTTTCTTGCCTTTCTCCAGGTATTGCTAGTTTTCTTGATTTCATGTTGGACACATGCTCTTCACGGTTAATTGGTTTTATCTTGCTCCGTTTCTATTGTTTTTTAATCATTAACGTTGAATCTTTTTCTTTTGTGTAGGATTATTCCATTTTCTTAAGTGCCCCTTCAAAAGTAGCTGTGCTGCCTACAGTGTGATTGCACGTCTGGAGTCGTGATGGAAACTGCTAGTGAGAACAATGAGCTGGTCCTTGCAGAACCACAACCTTACAATTCAGAAATACCAGCTAATAATTCAGAAACACAACCTAACAAGCGTAGGAAAAAGAAGTCCATTGTCTGGGAATACTTCACTATTGAAGCTGTCGGCGATGGGTGTAGAAGAGCATGCTGTAAACAATGCAAGCAATCGTTCGCATACAGTACAGGGTCAAAAGTAGCAGGCACCAGTCACCTCAAACGCCACATTGCAAAGGGAACGTGCCCAGTTGTTCTGCGTAATCATGAGAAGAATCAATTAAGCCCATACAGTGCACCTTCAAAGATGGGTGGAATTGGGGATACGCCAAAACGACGTTACAGAACTGCTAGCTTACCTTACTTTGCATTTGATCCAGATCGGTGCCGCCACGAGATATCTAGGATGATCATCATGCATGACTACCCCCTTCACATGGTTGAACATCCTGGCTTTGTTGCTTTCGTCCACAATCTTCAGCCTCGATTTGATATGGTGAGCTTCAACACTATCCAAGGGGATTGTGTGGCAACTTACCTTAGGGAAAAACAAAGCCTTCAGAAGGTTGTCGAAGGGATGGCTGGGCGTATCTGCCTGACACTGGACTTGTGGACTTCTTTCCAGACTGTGGGCTACGTGTTTCTAACCGGATACTTTATTGATAGTGATTGGAAGATGCATAGGAAGCTTCTCAATGTCGTGATGGAACCATATCCCGATTCAGATGCTGCTTTCAGCCACGCTATTGCTGCTTGCCTTTCTGATTGGAATGTGGAGGGCAAGTTATTTTCTGTCACCATAAACAAACCTCTGAGTGAAGCTGGATCGATAATCTTAGAGCTTTACTCTCTGTGAAGAACCCCCTTGTGCTCAATGGTCAATTGTTGGTTGAGGATTGCCTTGCTCGTACTTTAAGCAGCATTGCCCAAGACGCATTAGGGGCTGCACAAGATACTGTCAAGAAAGTCAGAGATGCTGTGAAATATGTGAAAACTTCGGAATCCCATGAGGAAAAATTTCTTGAGCTCAAGCAGCAACTTCAAGTCCCTAGCACAAAGAGCCTAGCTCTTGATGACCAAACTCGATGGAACACGACATACGAAATGTTGCTGGCTGCTTCAGAGTTAAAAGAAGTCTTTCCTTGCTTGGATACTTCTGATCCGGACTACAAGCACCCGCCATCCATTGAGGAATGGAAGCAGGTTGAGACACTATGCACATACTTAAAACTCCTCTTCGATACTGCCAATTTCCTAACCTCACCCACTATACCAACTACAAACACATTCTTTCACGAAGCATGGAAGATTCAGTTGGAGCTGGCACGGGCAGCCACAAGTGAGGATCCATTCATCAGCAACCTTACAAAATTAATGCAAGGGAAATTTGATAAATACTGGAAGAGTTCATGCCTAATATTAGCCAGTGCTGTAGTTATGGATCCCCGGTTCAAGATGAAGCTTGTTGAATTTAGTTTCTCCAAAATATACGGGGAAGATGTTGCCACATATGTGAAGCTTGTTGACGAAGGAATTCACGAGCTCTTTCTTGAATATGTGGCACTTCCTCTGCCTCTGACCCCTACTTATGCGGAAGAAGTGAATGGGGGATCTGTCAAGGCAGAGGGCCCCCATGGAGAAAACCTTCCCTCAAGCAATGGACTTGGACTTGCAGACTTTGATGTCTACATTATGGAGACTACCAGCCAGCAATCGAGGTCAGAGTTGGATCAGTATCTGGAGGAGTCTTTGTTGCCTCGGGTCCATGAGTTTGATGTAATAGGTTGGTGGAAACTAAACAGGGTGAAGTACCCAACTCTCTCGAAGATGGCTCGTGATATTTTGTCAATTCCCGTATCAACTGTTGCACTTGATTCGGTATTTGATACCATGACCAAACAGATGGATCCCTACAGATGTTCCTTAAGACCAGAGACAGTGGAGGCCCTCATATGTGCAAAGGATTGGCTGCAGAGTGAATCAATACATACTTCACCTGCACCGCTGAAAATGGAAGTACCAATTTAGGTTTTGGTTTTGGTTTTGTCTCGCCTTGTCTGTCTACGTTGGTAGGTAGCGATTTCTTATACCTCTAGCCTGTATTATTTCATGATCTTCCGTTGAAGACTGGAACTTTACTGTACCATAGTTTGGGATCATTTAGAAGCTTGGACGGTATTGAGTTAACTTCTTCATCTTCGGGGGTAGCCATATTGATAAAACACTATTCGAAACCAATACAAAATTAATTGGTTAAGGCTCATTATTTCTCGACATAAACACAAAAATAACACAATCCGATGACAAGAATTTGTCTGTGAGTTGTGTCCGGGTATATTGCAGTAATTTGTCTATTGCAGTAAGCATTGGATTGCCTGGTCTGAAGCAAATTATAGAAAAGGGGTGTTTGTATATGATCAAACAGGTATGGAATTGTTATTTTGTAAATACATAAATCAATTTTATTTTTATATTTTTGCTAGGGATCTGATTTGAATCTTTTACATTTTTGTATTTTGGTCTTATCTGTTTTGGATTATGTTGGCTTGGGCTTGGGCTGGACTTGGGTAGGGACGGGGACGGGGCGGGGGTGAAGGCTTGGGATAGGGCAGGGGCGGAGATTAGAAATTTACTCGCGGACGGAAATGAAGAAGAAAATTATACCTGTTAACGGGGGTGGACCGGAGATGGATGAAGTTTTTTTAATCGGGTACGGGGATGAAGATTATACCCCCCGCCCCCGTTTCGATTCACTGATATCGTTATTCCTATACTTATAAGTGTAAGATTTTTTTATTAGAATAATATCAGATGCTACATTATTATATCAAAACATTAGATCAAATTTTAGAATTCCAATAATATTATTCTTTTGTTAAAAAAAAATATTCATGTAAATCCTTTTTTTTTTTTGATCAAGATTTAAAGCATACGAACTAAAAACAATTATCAAACCATTGCTTTCTCTCTCTACTTTGAACACAAATAATATATTTTTTAATTGAGATACTAAATTATATATGAAGAATTTTTTTTTCCATGTTCTTGCATTGCATAAAATATATTAGTGATGCTAAATTTAACAATTACTCTTGCAAAAAAAGAAATTTTAAAACTATATTAAAAAAAATCCTACTTAAGAGTGGTGTGATAAAATAAAGATTAGGGTTTTTTGCATACTACACCTTGAAAGATTTTAAGATTCTCATTTTGCACCCTCAAAGATTAATGTTTTCTCATTACACATTCAATGTATCAAAACTATTGTAATGTAGCTCTTCTGTTAACCTATGTTATTTTTTCCATCAAATACCATCTCATTGTAACATTGACAGAATAACTAACGAAAAGTAAATAAAAGGGACACATTGCAACACTTTCGATACATTGAAGGTGTAATGTGAAAAATTTAATCTTTTAGTGTATAAAATAAAAATCATAAAATCTTTTAAGATACAAAGTACAATTTACCACAAGATCAATCATACTACCAATTAAAGATAATATCTTAGCAACATATTTCATACAAAAACTTTTATTAGAATTCTTGTTTTAGGCCTTTCATCATCTTAAGTCAACCCTAATCTGTGGTATTATCTCTGAATACTAGCAATCACAACGTTAAAACACTTGTTTTGTCTTTTCAGACATATGTAACTCTTTGTCCGGTCACACAATATAATTTGAAAAAATCTCACCTTTCCCCACTGAAAGATAATAAAATTCTCAAATTGTACCCCAAAAGATTAATTTTTCTAAACTGCACCCTCGAAGAAGTGAAAAGGTTGCAATTTGGTCTAACAACTTATTTCTATTAGGCGTCCGTCTGTTTTGTGATCGCATGCAAAGCACGTGACTATATGCAAGGGTTTTACTGTTAAATTACCTGATGAACTCCCATGTGACTTGAACATGGCAACACTTCGTGCAGAGAGAACGAAAAATTCAGGGTTTTTCATTCGCCTGGTTTGGTAGAGAAAGATCAAAGATCTTAGTATAGGGTTTTTCAATCTCGTAGTTTGGGATAGAAAGATTAAAAAACTTGATCTAGGGATTTTCAATTGTGTGGTCTGGGTTGAGCATCTTGAAGAATAAAAAATGTCGTAGTTATTGAGATAAGTGATCAATGACTTACATCCTTGTTGCGATGCGCCATGCTATGGTAATCTTGTTTCCCGTGTGTTGGTTGTGTATTTTTTGTGTAATTGTGTTTGCATTGGGGGATTCATTGTGGGTTGATTGTGACATTGTGTTGGGACCATTTTTTATGGGAGGTTGTGTGTGCTATTATTTAAATTTTTTTTTACATGTTTATGAATTGTTTGTTTGTGTCAAAGTCTCGGTAAATTATTGTTTGTGGACCTTTGTGTTTGTTTGTTTTCGGAGTCTTGCTCTTTTTTGTTTATGATTAATGGTTGTTTTGTAACATGGTAGGGTAAATGAAATAATGTGTGGCTTGTCGGCCTTTTGGTGGTATATGCAGATGATCTTTCTAGGTATTTTTCTATCCATTTGCATCATGGAGGTAGATTGGGCATTAAGAGTAACGTGATGCTGACAAGCTTTCTTTGATTTAGTTGGATAGTATGTTAAAGGATGTGGGATTGGGATACTCTAAGCTTACTAGATTCCACATTAGAACTGTTGATGGATGGAAAGTGTTAGAAATGGATCAGGAGACATTGGACATGGTTAATTGGGTTGATATGGACAGAGTCACTGATGTTTATGTTCAGCATAGTAAGCCAAATTTGTGTAGCCAAAGTCAAGTTGAATCAAGCTGTGATACAACATAGAAAGAAACTGGCATTAAGCCAGAACAAGTTAATGTGTAGTGTTCAAAAACATGTGATGCTGAGAATGCAAATGAAGAATCTGGAATTTTGATGAGAATGACTCGTACTCAGCAGGGTCGTCCTCTAAGTATGCAGAGTTTTTATGATAGTGAATACGACATGATTGATGATCAATTGTATGATAATTTTGTGGATCATTATGTTGAATTTGTTGGTGTTAACAAAGGGAAAATACTTGAGAAAAAGGAAGGGGTTGATGGTGTTAGAAGCACAATAATGGATGCCAATAATAAGTTTTATGGTGAAGGCTATGACACAAATGAGTTAGTCAGTATTAGTGGATCATCATCAGATGATGAGGAAGGAGGAAATTTCAAGAGACAAATGGTTAAGTATTCACACTTCAATGTTATGACTGACATGGTTGATCCACAACTTAAGTTTAGCCTTTTGTTCAAATATGCATTTGAATTTAGAGCTGCAGTTAGGCAACATGAAATCAAATAGGGCAAGGAAATAAAATTCATTAAGAATGACAAATGTAGAGTAAGGGTTGTTTGTAGGCCTAGTTGTGATTGAGTGATATATGCTTCCAGCAGGGCAGGTGAAAAGACCATACAAGTTAAAACATTTAATGGTGCCCACAATTGCAATAGATCTATCAATGTTAAGCACTCTAATGCCAATTGGATTGTAAATACATATGTAGAAAGGCTGAGATCCAACCTTACATGGCCAATGAAATCATTCAAAAAAAATTGTCCAGAAAAAGCACGTTCTAAACTTGGGCAAAAACAAAGTATACAGGGCCAAACATAAAGGGAGGACAATGTTAGTGGCACTGACAGAGCACATTCAGTTTCTTATGAGATTACTGTGTGAAGAGTTGAGGAGAACCAACCCAGATACAACTTGTATAATGAAACCAAAGCTTAAGGAACTGGTTAAGTAAAGTTTAAAAGGTTATACATATGTTTTGGGGGTCATTAAAAAATGGTTGTTGTATGGAAGCAAATCATTAATTGGCT